>LPNX010056413.1:181989-218815 GCA_001517045.1 Pseudotsuga menziesii | reverse complement strand
CAAACAGATGAATCTCATTTTCAGGTGGATCTTCTTCATCACCAACATAATTTTCAGGGAAAGGCGGACGGATAGGTTGTTCTTCTTGGTTTCTTGGATTCCTCTGTCTATTATGGGGAGGAACAGGGGGATTTGGTCTTCTGAAATTTGGATTCCTGATTTGGGGCTCCCCTTGCTCCCTGTTGAAAGGCCTAGTATCCATGGTTAACCTATCCATCAACTTTTCCATAGTTTTCAACATCGTCTCAAATTTAACATCAGCGGAAGAAGATGAAGTAGAAGGCACATTTTCTTCCTTTCTCCTCCTGTCCATGTCTCTATGTTTCATCTTCCCACTAGCCATCATGTTAGCTTCCACTTCTAGGGCATCAGTAAACATGGCAGCAAGAGTTGTCGATTTCCTTTCCCGTAATAAAAATGCAAAATCATTATCAAAATCTCCAGCATAATGCAGTTTAGCAGCTGCAGGAGAAGGCTTTATATCTTCCGGAATCGAGTTGTAAGCCCTCATGAATATGCTTGAAAATTCATGAACAGACTCAAAACCCCCCTTTTTGAGACTATTGTACTGAGATAAAAGCTGTAGAGGGTTCTGTTTATCGTCCCACCTGTCCAGAAAGGCGTTTTGAAAGGCCTGAAAATTCACTATAGATCCATTAGCCAAGTCTTTAAACCACTTCTTTGCCTCCCCAGACAAACTTTGGGCAAATAACCGCAGTTTGACATCAGGATAGTCAACTTCTTCCAAGTCAATGAAATCTTCAAACTTGGCAACATGTTGTTTTGCAGTTATATCACCTTCCCCATCAAATAAAGAAATTCTCTGAGAATAATTTTGGGGGAGATCGTGTAATACAGCCGGCAAACGCAAGGGAGCAAATCTAGCAGCCATTGGTCTGGGTGGGTTCACAGGAACTGAAATACTTTGAGAATGTTCGGAGGCAGTTGTTTCAGCTTTAGGTGCTTGTTGCAAGTCCCCCCAGAGGGAATCTAACAGGTAGGATTCTAACGTGTGAGGATGGACCTCAGTATTTTTGAGGTCGGATTCAGATCTAGCTTTCAACCTACAAGGAATGAACTCAGTATTTTGGAGGTCGGGTTCAGATCTAGTTCTCAATAGGGTCTACGCAGTATTGACTTCCCCTGCTGGATTAATATGAGAATCTGGTGATGATGATGGGCCAAACAAAGGAAAATCTAACTTCTCTTTATTTTTTCTCTTAAACAACTTTTCTGGATCCTTAAAAAATTTTAGGATTTCGGTATCAGAGTTACCTCGTGTATGTCTTCTTGAAGCCAGAATGTCGTTCTTGAATTCTGAAACAATTTCACGATGAAGTCGCTAGGGCAAATATACAACCTTCTTTTCTTTTTGAAATTCTTGTTTGCCCACAGAAATCTTTCTTAATCTTTGTCGTTCTCCCGGGGCAGATAGGCACTTTCGTCCCTGGCAACGGCGCCAGTTTGTTAGCACTCAGAATGTACCCAGGTTGTAAAAGGTAAACTCCAAGGTAACAGCAAAACCACTTTAGGAAGAAACTGGTATTTTCTTCCAGAGAGGGATCTCTCAATTAAAATTTTAACAAAACCAGATATAAAATAACATTCAAAGATTTATGTATTTCGCTGAAACAATTACATAACCATTGGGCATGGAGTCATATACCATATAAAGATACCACAAAGACATATACATGATATTTATCAAAGGCAAGGTAATCACATCATCACAGTCATTCAAGTTGATTCAGGTGGAACAAAAGAGATGAAGAAACAACCCATTAATACAGAGCATCAACAAGGATGAGTTCTATATCAACTTTAGCAGAAAAAATCATATAATATCTAAAATGATGACCAGAGCATGAACACATGAATTCCAATCATCTAACGCTACATTCCAGATACGAGGAAGAAACAAAATGGAGTGTTACACAGGGAAAATACAATCACATAAAGAAAGAAGCACAGACTGTAATATCAACGACACATGAATCTCTGACAAAACCTCATGCATTCACTTTGTTATTTCAAAAACAGATATGTTCTCCAAAATTATTCACCACCCGATGGGTTCCAACCCCCATCTCTTAAAAAAGATGCATATTTATACATAAAATGATCGGTGCTCCAACAAGAAGATCAATAACAGAATGATCGGCTTAATTTAGAGTTTGTAATTGAATTCCTAACCCCTAGGAAGTTTGTTACAACTCCAATCCTAACAGATCATAAAGTACAAATCCACTTGATAACAAACTTTCGCCCATCAGCTCCACGTCTTTCCCTCATCAGCTCTTTAGTGCATGACACCTGTTCCTAGGGATGGAGAATATACTTTGTCTTTCCAAACCGCTCCACGGCTTTCCACTGCTCTGAACTTGGGGTGTCACACTCCGTCATTTCCCGAATGGCTACTTCGAGCTCCATATATGCTTCATAGGACTTTCTGGGTAATCTGCTCCTGATGATGGCGAACTTATGCAGAATCTCGAAATCTTCTGTGAGCATATCCACAATAATCTTCCCTATCAAGCTTTTCTCCAAATCATTGAATTTGGAGTGGTCCATGCGGCACTGAACAAGCAGGTTATGATAATGTTCCTGTGAGAACATGCGCCCTTCTCTGTCCCAGAAAGAAGGCAATCCGTCCTCAAACAGCTCTTTAAATTCCTGTTTAAAATTATTAACCTGCAGAAGCAATCCTTCTGATTTATCTTGGACCGTTTTGATTAAGTGATGCTTATGGATGATTCTCTTTGCCCACATCACTATTGATACTCTGTCCTTTATGCCCAATTCGTGCAACTTCTGATATGACAGTGAATTTAGAAAATTGAGTGTGTTCTGAGCTGTAGCAAGAGGTCTTTTCTCCATATGTTCGTTTACCAGTTTTAATCTCTGGTGAGCCAAATTTATCATTATATTCAAATCATCAATAAAATTCAGATAGTGCCGAAACTTGGTAATCTCTATACACAAGGTATCCCAAATGATATGTTTTGCCCCCTGAAGAGGGCCTTTCCCAATGCATTTTTCCTTTAGCTCATTAAATTTCTTCTGTAATTGATTCCTGTCCTGTAGTATTTGCTTTTTGCTTTCATTTACTTTGGCCAATTCAGCTTTCATCTTTTCATTCTCTGCTTTCAAATCTTTGATTGCTTCTTCTTTCAAACTCACCTGGGACATTGGCACCAACAAATCATCAGTAGAGAAATCATCTAATGGCTTCTGGGTATTTACAATAGACAAGTCCTCGCCGGTGGGAGTCTGGCTCATCAACTCTTCCATAATCTCCTTCTCTTCATTCTGATCTTTTTTCATCAAGGAGATTTGGGATAACAGTTCCTCCCTTTCGGCTTCCCACTTCTCTTTTTCTTCCTGTAGCTCTCCGGCTCTTCCTTTGTATTCCATCATCTCTTGATGGACTTTATCCTTCTCTTCTTGGAGAGCTAGTAACTCAGATGACTGAACATGTTCAGTACCTGGGATATTCAGTCTCTTCTTCAGGACATGGAGTGCATTATCCTTTTCCTCTAACAACCTTTTGACTGCCTGGGTACTGTCTGAACTAGCAATGTCTGTCTGCAGCTTCCTAATCTGAACAACATTTGCTTTATTTTCCACTCTCTCATGTTTTAATTGAACTTCTAATTTGTCTATCAAAACTTGCAATTTATTAATCCTCACCATGGCTTGTAGTAGGTCTGAGTAAATGATATCGCTGGTCTGTTTATGAAGTTGAATTTTATCCGGAGTGCTGATTTTGTCTAACCGGATCTCCATTTCAGACATCCTCTTGTCGCTTACTATAGCCATTTTAAAAGTATTCCTCTCAGCATCTCTAGCAGAGACCAGATAGGTTTTCAAATTGTACAAACTTCTCACCTTCGGGGGCAAATTTCTCGTTTCCTCCATAGACTATTTCCTCTTCTCCATGTAGCTAGTTTTGAGCTCTTCCTTTGACTTGAACACGTGGCATGATTCCGAACTGTCTACATCACCCTCAACATTTTCAAAAGAGAATTGACTTACTTGCACCGCTTTCATGGGAACTAGGGAAACCCTTTTGGAACCATCAGAAACTTCCTCATCTACAATTTCACCACTTTCAAGCAGCTTTGCCTTTTTATGGGGCCCCTCTTCATCTACATCCATACTCTCAGCTTCAGACAAACTCCTCTTGACCACAATACCAGCACCTTCTATTATTTTGGTCGCTGTGACCAGTATGGTATGTGTCTCTTCATCAGAATTTGACCTGTCAGTACACTGCAGCAAATTGGCTATTTCAGCTAACCCCTCAATAGCCTGATGCTCAAATGGTTTATTCTTGTTTACCTGTTTTCTCAATGAGATCACATGGTGGGGGTCGTAATTCATATTTACATCTTTTATGAAATCCATATTCTCTAACAACTTTTCTATAAAATCCAGGGCGCCTTTACCTTTAAAAATGAAAGGGCCGACTTTAAGTGGAAATTTAATGTTTGAAGATTTTTTGAAAGCACCAAAGTGCTCTTCCTCAAACAGCAATCTCTGCCTCATGAACTCTAGTGCGAAAATCCTTGGGGTCAAGAAGGAGGGTAGCCTATAAGGCTGACCAGTAAAGCCATATACTCTTAACACTGTGTAACCTCTGTACAGGAACCAGTCACCCACCCGATCTTCGGGTGACGACTGCATTAGGCATCTCATCTCGTCCAGGACACGGGGTAGGTCCTCATCAAATAACATTTTGTACATTTCGGACATGATCGAATTAGCAAATTCGAACATGTTGATTTGCTTGGGCAAATCAGAAGAGCATAGAGTACTTAAGAATTTCAATTCAGTAACATTAGAGCATAATAGCATGTTAAGCAAGTATGTTTGAAACCTAAAGAACTGGACCTTGGGAAACTCAGTCAACTGAAGGTGGATCGCTTCGGCAAGGTATTCATCTAAATTAAGCACAGGGACTGACTGGCACTCAGGGCTTAAAGAATTTATTCTTAATAAGAAACCCAGGATGACATCACCTATATGACAATCGACATCTAGACCTAACACTTGGCAGACCAGAGACATTACCAATTGCACTTCAGTCCTAAAAATGTGCAAGGGGTAAGGCAAGAAAAGACCTTCAAGGGACTGACCTTCCTTCAGGATACTTGACAAGAATTGACAGCGACTTTCACTTTCACAATTTTTGAAAAACTCAACAAGGACAGATTCATTTACAGACTCACGATTTACAGGGTAATTTTCGGGCAGACTAAGGTTTTCTCTGACGACTGAAGCATCAATTTTACACAGTATTTTGGACGCGGACCGACTCACAATAATCCTCTGAGAGAGAGAATAGTTCACCGCACACCACTCGGCAAATTCCGAGAAGTGGAGGGTTTGCTCGAGGGCGAAATGGTACAAAAAGGACTTGCATACATTCAGAACGTCATTCCCCTGTGAGTAATAAGACCACAATTTCTCTTTGCTGTCGGACACGCTCCCTGTGGATAGGAAGGGGTCGCACACTCCCCTGTGTCTGTCTACTAAAAATTCCTCTCTATCATCCGCGACCTGACCAGACACACGAATCTCTCTCCCTTGGTCCATTGCTTAATTTACAATGGTAATTGGACGAAAGAGTTATAGGGTTTAAGTCCTACCTGGCTTACTGTGGAGGCGTGTGTTAGGAACATGCCTGGCACTGACAAATGGAAGCTCCCAAATTGCCAGGTCCTTTTCGTCGGGTTACGAGCAAATAAAGTAATCATTGGAGAGGTCAACCCTGCCTTTATAGGACGACACAATTCGCCACGTAGACAGCATTGATTTTCCGCAACTACCACTTATACTTAACTGTCATGCACTTCTGTTTTCTGGCTTCATTTAAGACCCTAGATCTGATCTCTCTTTAATTTCTGGCCTTTGGATCGCGCGCCATGTACCTTGTTTCGCCAGGCGTCTTGGAGATAATCAACGCGCCAGTCTCCATCCCTGAATGCTCTCCCACCGTCGATGAAATCGCCTTTTATCATGAGTCGTTGGATCGGGTGACACGTACCGAATTCCGCTGGGCTCCGTCGCTTTAACCGTCGTGCAGCTTCGATCCCCGAAATAATTCTCAGCCGTTGATGTGATACGCCTTTAACTTTCCACCGTCGGATCATACGCCACGTACCAAATTCCGCTGGGCACTTCGGAATTATCCACCGCGCTAGTTCACTCTCTGGAAATCATAATAGCCGCTGATTTGATTCACTTTGATCTTCAACCGTCAGATCGATCACCGGGTAACTCATTCCGCTGGGCGCTTTGGGTTTATCGGTCGTGCAGATTCTGGCTCCGGAATCAATCTCAACCGTGGATGCGATCCGACTTCACCTCTCCGTCATTGGATTGAGTAGCATGTACCCGATTCCGCCGGATTGTGTCGTTTTAACCAGGATGCAACTTCACGAAGCGGATTGGACATAGGCCGTGGATCTGCGCAAAATAACTTGATGGCCGCTGATCTGTGTGCCTGATAAGCGCCCGGACCAAACCTTTATCTTCCTTGCATCTCTGAGGAGCGGAGAGAATATCAGCCATTGATCTTCTTCCTTCTCCCATCGCGGCTTATGATCTTCGGTGACTTAATCACTTTTTGCCTATAGTCCCATTTTTACTATATATCTTTTAACCAAAGTTTGGCAAACACTTGTTGTTTCTCCTCCACCATGGTTTTTTATCCCCTTTGCTAAATAATGGTGTTAACACTCATTATACTTGTTCTTTATGTTGATGATCTTTCCTTACTGTTAGTGACCCTAAACTTTTAACCCATGTGAAATCCAGTCTTAAGCAAAATTTTGAAATGTCAGAGTTATAACATTTGCATTATTTTCTTGGTCTTCAAGTCTTGCAAACCAAAGAACGAATCTTTCTTTCCCAGTCTAAGTATGCTTGTGACCTTCTTCGTCGCTTTCACATGGAAGATTGTAAACCAACCTCTTCTCCCTTTCAGCTTGGAGTCAAACTTTCTACCACTTGTACTGCCCCTGAAGTAGATGCCACCTTGTATTGTCAGCTTGTTGGTAGTCTCTTATACTTGACTCATTCTCGTCCTGACCTTTCCTTTGTCGTTGGTTGTGTTTCCCGTTATATGCAAACACCTCATGAAAGTCACTGGAAAGCAGAAAAATAATACTTCGATATATTTGAGGTACAATTTAGTTTGGGATTCATTACAGTACAGGGGGGACATCTTTGTTGGTTGGTTTCATTGATTCAGATTGGGCCAGTGATACTGATGATCAAAATTCTACTGCATGTTATGTTTTCAGTCTGGGATCTGGACTTGTCACTTGGGCTTGTAAGAAACAACAAGCCCTTGCTCTTTCTTCAATAGAAGCAGAATATCGAGCCACGGTTAATGCCAGTCAAGAAGCTTTATGGCTTCGATAGATCCTTTCAGAGTTTGGATTCAAGCAGCATGGAAGAGAAAAAGAGATGAAAACAAGGAAAGTAATGTAGAAATGTATATTTTATAAATGTAGAAGATGTATTACATAATAGGGGCCCTAGTAATTTATACCGTGAGTGGGGAAAAGAGGTGACTTTTTAAGTCACCTCTTAGTTTATTTACATTAATTAATCTAGCTTAATAATTAAATTTGGCTTTTGTTACATTGCCTTCCCCTTAAGGAATCTTTGTCCTTAAAGCTTATTTGACGACAATGACTACGTGAACTGTCGCAACGTCTCTGATGTGGAATTTGTATGGGTTGTTACTGGCGGGTTTTGTCTCTCGTTCTATTTCGATTATGTGTTCAGTTTTTCTATTGTTGGAAGTGCCATAGGTAACTCTTGAAACACCTTGCGAGGTTTTTGAATTAGCTCTTGTGTCTCTGGTTGTTTGTCCATATCTCCTTCACTTGTTAGAATCTCCATTTCTTGACATTGAGGTATGTACGTTTGTGTATCTTTCCAACGTAGCTTTTCCATCTAATGTGATGTAACCAGTTGTGTTGGAGGTGGTTGGTACCCATATAATTTGTGTGTTTTCCTGAACTCATGGAATTCAATAAAATGTTCTTGGTGATTTGCAAAGTATGTACCCAAGGTTTGTAACCATTGTATTCCTAATACTACGTCGATTCCTCCCAGTGGTACCGCAAGGAAATCTGACTCTAAGTTATATTCTTGCATTTGCTCTGATACCAATGGAAGAGAAAAAGATATGAAAACAAGGAAAGTAATGTAGAAATGTATATTTTATAAATGTAGAAGATGTATTACATAATAGGGGCCCCGGTAATTTATACCGTGATTGGGGAAGAGAGGTGACTTTTCAAGTCACCTCTTAGTTTATTTACATTAATTAACCTAGCTTAATAATTAAATTTGGCTGTTGTTACACAGCAGCAGCCTACTCCACTTTGGTGCGACAATCAAAGCGCCATCAAGCTTGCCAAAGATCTAGTTCTACATCAACGCAACAAACACATTGATCTACACATGCACTTCATCAGAAATCTTGTTCATGATCGTGTTCTTGAAATGCTCTATTTCCCTACAAGTGATCAAGTTGCAGACATCTTCACCAAGTCTCTTACATAAGCGAAGTTTTCTAAACTTCGATCTATCTTAGGAGTTCAGGAATGCGTCATTAAGGGGGGCTAGGCTCTAATGCCTCCTTCCTTCTCCTAATAGTGTCACTTTTGTAAATCATTCAATCATATCCCAAGTTGTTCTTAAGGGGGGATGTTAGGATATTTAGACACTTAGGAGTTAGTTAAGATCAACTTGTGTAATATATCTGTTAGGTAAAGTGTGTTTCTTTAGTATGCATTAGTATGAATTTGTAAATATTCTAATCCGATGGTCACAAGATGTTTTAGACATAAAGTGATCTGATGGTTCAACTTCTCTTAGATCATACCTACCATTGATTCGTGGCTTAACACCCAAGTGGTCCATGGTCTCTATTTAAAGAGCATGGAGGGTCCTTGGCTAGTTAATCGATTATGAGAAGCTCATTTGTAACTTTCTTTCTTTTGCATAATAAATTGCTCCAAGTAGCTATTTGGCTGGGCCCGTGCACTGTTTCCCTCTTGAGGGTTTTAACCATGTGACAAACATCGATGTATTGATCTGTGATCTATTTGTGTGAAGTGGTTGCTCTAGGTGTTCGGTCTTTTGGGAGTACCCTATGTACCCAAACATTTATTACTCCAATTTTTTCTTCACAACATTCACTTTTGTACACTATACTAACAATTGTGTAATGCCCATATACCGAGTTTATATAATGCACATATTGAATTGTCACCATATCCATTTCCTTATATTGTATAAGATGTACAACCTTAGTGGACCTAATTGTCAAGAACATATGTTTCCTCCTTGAAGGTCATAGGTTTGAATTCGATGGGGTAGGGTATGTACATCTCCATGGAATAAGTAATGAAATCCCAATGTGGATGGGGTCCCTTGTCCCACAAATAGGAGGTCTCATATTTGGTGTCTAGCTATGCTACAATTTAAAATGAACTTATTATTATTACAATAGTATCGTTGTGTATTAAATTTTCCTTTTTCATTTTGAGAATATTAATACGATCCACTGACAATTTTTTAAAATATTATTTTAATTTACAAATGGATTTATCTATTTTGCCATATTTTTCAATAACATACACTTCTACTACATAAAATAACTAACTCCTTGCGTGAGTAGACAACACATAAAAATCAAGGCATGTTGTGTTTAGAAGCCTATATAGAGGTTACATGAAGGAATTGAAGATTGGAAAAAATAGAAGATAAAAAAATACATCCATATAAATTATTATATAAAACTTTTTTTATATATATAAGTATGATAATTTAGGTATTTGATTACCTTTATTTTCCAAGTAATTATTTTGGTGCCTGAGCAAATTCAATTGTTGACCCGAGGCTCAAACTCTGTTTGTTGCACTTACCTGAGCAGTTCAAATATATTCTGTTTTACGCCAGCCTATCATTTTATTATTTAAGCTTATATTGCTTTTCTATATAATATAAATAAGAGAACCTAGAATAACTGTAATAGGCAAACCCCTGGGTACTTCTCCTCGTTCTAAGGATGGTACCCAGGGTAAACCTTAGATTCTTCAGGGAACGAGGCTAAGTCAAATATAGGGCATGAAGTCGTTCCAACATTATACTCATTATGAGATCAACATGTCATTTACACAAATAGAACCTAGGTGGGGAGGATAACACTCCATCCCACAGCCAACACGAGCCATACCCAATTGACCTAGGTATTTGACTACTTAGTTCATAAATTTTTATATTATTTACAAGCTTATAATTTTAAATGAAGAAGCATATATTCTTAATTATAAAGTATAAAAAATTTGGAACTCCCTAGATACCTAATGTACAAGAACAAGATAAACAATATAAGAGACAATGTTAGAGCTAAAACCCTCTCCATGGCATCATTCTCCTTTCTAGTCACCTAAATCTTGACTTCATGACTCCTGAGGGCCAAACCA
The DNA here is from genome assembly GCA_001517045.1 of Pseudotsuga menziesii. Taxonomy (NCBI): domain Eukaryota; kingdom Viridiplantae; phylum Streptophyta; class Pinopsida; order Pinales; family Pinaceae; genus Pseudotsuga; species Pseudotsuga menziesii. The sequence continues at coordinate 208,301 of LPNX010056413.1, read as the reverse complement.
CACTGATTTCCACCACCTAAGCCACCCTAGAGTCTTCTAAACTCACCCCTAATCACTTTATATGCCATATAAATCAAAACCCAAATGACCATTCTAAGCTAATTTAGGCATATTCCTAGTTTTGGGGGTGCTTCCCTTGATTTTAGGAGTGTTTCCCTGATTCTAGGAATGCTAGGGCTCATCCTTAGTTAGTAACTAAGAGCGCTTTTATAACTTCACTTCTAACTAACCATTCATGTCCTATTTTATCCATTAGTGCCTTCTTTGACCTAATTAGGGGTTTTGCATACATATTCAGTTAGTTTACTGAGAATTTAGTCAGATAACTAGTGATTGTGAAGTTAAGAGTCAATGTAACTTAGTTAAGGAGAGTTAGCATGGTTAACTAAGGGTTTTTAGGCTCTAGTTAATATTGACTCATTTCAAACCACTACATGGATGATTCAAATTGCCTCTAACCCTAATTTGAATTGTCTCCCTTTAATATTGTACACCACCACTCATTCAAGTTACATTGAATATATTATTCTTCTCTTCTTGTGTTTTAGTCTCTTATGTAATGATCTGTGTTATCTCGTTTATTACATGATTAATTGATGGCTAATTTATTTTCACTATAGATCTCATTAGTTTGTGTACATAGATCTATATGTTCAAATCTCATATAATATCAGAGCAGTATGGGGTATTAAACTAGTTAGTGTTTTAGTGGTTTTTTGTTATAAATCTTAATTTTGTAGATTAAGGAAGCACTTTTGCAGTCACCAAAGAGTGCATTAGTAGCCATGGATCTACCTTCTAATCAACTCCTAATCCCCTTCAATTACATCGAATGGAAATCAAGAGTAGAGATGCTCTCGAGAATGAAGGGATTATATTGCATCACCATGGGAACCGAGATGGAACCAATGCCTCTTATTGAAAAGTCGATGTATCTTAACTAAATGGATGAAGCACACTGGCTTCTTTGTTACTTTATTTCTCCATATTTGCTCTACAACATTCAACTTAAGAAGACCCCTAATGATATATGGACCACCCTATCCACTCTCTTCAATACATAAGAAGAGTTGAGGGGTTATCATTTTGAGGTGGAGCTAATGAAACTAAGGCCAAGTGAGTTCAACTCCATACAAGAATTCTTCACAAAATTCAAATATGTACTCTTGCGGCTCAAGATGTGCAAGATTGATAAAGATAACACTCAAATGGTACTTCCTATCCTTTAAAGTTGGGTCCCGTATTTAACGCTTTTGTCTCATCATTTCATTCTACTATATTAGCATTTGGAGCATCTTTCACCATGCCTTATTTATATGTTTTTGCTGCCTCTCTTCTTCAAGAGTAGTATAATATTTCTCAAATCGGGCTACAAAAGTCCACAAATGATCATGCACTTGCAACAAATGAGGACAAAAAGAAAGCTAGAAAGAAAAGACTCCATACAAAGGCAAAAGGGAGTAAAAGTCCAAGTTTTCTTATGACAAGACCACCTCCAAAGAAGGGAAGACCAAGGAAAATATGCCTTTGTCTCCCTACCGCAAAATGGGACATTACAAAGAAGGAAATTGTAGGTATAAGAAGTTGTTTGCAGAAAATGAAGACAAAGTATGCAAGCTAAGACCTCCTCCAGAAAGAGGACACATGCTTGTGACAATTTCAACTTCAAAATCAACCACCTAGATCCTAAATTCCAGAGCATCAAATCACATGGCATCATCTAAGGACATGTTCACCTCTATGAAGCCATCCTTTATTCAAGAAGTACTCATGGGAGACAACACACAAATCGAGGTATGTGGGACACGTGATGTTCTATAAGAAGATGCGCAGTTTCAAGATGTATCTTATGTACCTTCTTTGTTTAAAAATCTGCTTTCCATCTATCAAATCACACACTCGAGCCATGGTAAGCAACTTCTCTTCATCAAAGACTCGGTAACCATTTAAGATATAGTTGATGGTTCAAAATTTGAACTTGGAAAAGTTGCTCACGAAAATAAGTTGTATGTTTTCTCGAAGTTTTTACCAAAATATCCTGCTTCAGTTCTGTTACTGCATTCTAATGATGTTAGTAAATTATGGCATGAGAGATTTAGGCAACTTAACTATCCTAAATTGCAACAATTAAGCAAGAAAAACAAGGTAGTAGGGTTGCCACCCATCTTTTTTTTCGGATGGAGTATGTCCAAGATGTGTTGTTGGTAAGCACCTCGAAGAAATATTTGAGAAAGGGAAGGCTAGGAGAGCCACATCCCTTCCTGAATTAGTATGCAATGACATTACTAAGACTCTTCCTTATCTTTCTATGAATAAAGCTAGATATGGGCTAACTTTTATTGATGATTTTTCAAGATACACATCGGTGTACTTCCTAAAGCACAAAGATGATGTATCTGCATGTCTTCAAGATTTTAAAGCACTTGTAGAGAAACAATTCAGTAAGGGGATCAAGATTCTCCACACGAAAATGGTGTGGGGTATGTCAATAAATATGTACATCGGCTATGCTCTGCAACTGGTATACAATTGCAACATAACGTTCCATATGCTCCACAACAAAATGGGGTTGCAAAACGAAAAAAAATAGAACATTGAAAAAAAATGGCAAATTGCAAGCTGTGATCAATAGCTTCCTCCAAATTTATGGGGTGAGGCCAGAAATTGTTATAATTACATTCAAAATAGAGTACCTCACAAACATGTGAAACAGGTTATTCTTTTTGAATCATGGACTGGTAAAAACTAGCAGTAAAGCACTTCAGGGTGTTTGGATCCTGTGCCTTGGCCGGTATTCCTTCGAAGAAAAGAAGCGCCTTGGCCGGTATTAAGAGTAAAAAACTATTTATTTAAAGAATATAAGATTTGAAGAAATTCCTATGCATGAAACTAGTTCTCCTATTGGCGCACAACCAATTATTCAAATTGAATTTTTTTATTCTTCTTCTAGTGTTTCAACTGAAATTTCAAATATATCTTTAGATTCACATACCAATGATTACGAGGATACTAAAAATGAGTGTTGTAGACACAACAATTTAGCCTCATTGTGTAAAGCAAACACTTGAAGCAACTAGGGAACTAATTAGTGATCTTGCTAATACTTGAAGAACCCGTTCAGAGTTTCATTTTGCCACATACACTCTTGCAGCCATAGATGCATTGTTATATGATGTCCACATTTGATACTCAAAAACATGTGGAAGCCTTTGACAATCGTCATTGGGAATCAACCATGGATGAGGAATATTAATCCCTTATGAACAACACAACTTAGGATTTGGTACCTCTTCCAAAGGGAAGGAAAATGATTTCATGCACATGGATTTATAAGACTATGCCGAAATCCAATGGATTTATCAATAGGTACAAAACAATATTAGTGGCTAAAGGCTTCTCTCAAATACATAACATTGACTACACAATTTTTTTTGCACTGGTTACAAAGTTGGATTCAATTCGACTTGTTCTTGCCACAACAACAAGACAACAATGGGAGATTCATCACATGGATGTGAAGAGTGATTTTTTTCACGGGGACCTTGAAGAGGATATCTACATGGAGCAACCATCGAGGTACATTCAAAACTCATCTCTGGTATGCAATTTAAAAAAATCTTTGTATGGACTAAAACAAGCTCCTCGAGCTTGGTATGTAAAAATGGATTCTTTTCTATTAGAACAAAAAATTTCAAGATGTAATTCAGATCCAAATGTGTATATGCTTTGAGAGGAAACTCTCTATCACTTATTATACTCTATGTGGATGATCTCCTCATCACATGAAGTTCTACCACTTCCATTGCATGGTTCAAATCTGCCTTACATGATATATTTGCTATGATTGATATAGGACCGTTACAATATTTTCTAGGACTCCAAATCACCCAATCACATTTAGGAGTCACTATATCATAGTCTAAGTATGCACAACCAGATTCAAAATGTAAGATTGCAAACCTGTCGCATTCCCCTTTATTTCTAGAATCCAACTTGAAGGTGGAGGTACTACACCTTTGTTTGATTGTAAAGTGTATCAACAATTAGTTGAGATTCTTCTTTATTTTACACACATTCAACCAAATATCCCCTTTGTTGTTGGGGGGGTCTTTAGGTACACGTAGGAACCACATGAGCTACATTGGAAGGATGCCAAAAGAATACTCTGATATATAAAAGGGTCATATGATTATGAGATCCACTAAGCAACAACTTTCAAATTTGATCTATTTGGATACACATATTTTGATTGGGTTGGCGATGGGACAGACCACAAGTTCACATTAGGTTACTTTTTCAGTTTGGGTTCAAGGTCTATTTGTTGGTCAAGCAAAAGTAAGCTATTATTGCATTATTAATAGTGGAAACAGAGTATAGAGGAGTAGTGAATGATGCAACACAAGCCATTGGCTTAAACATATTCTTTTTGAGTTTGGGATAGAGTTCCACAGGCCTACTTTCATATTTTGTGTCAACGAGGGGGGCATTTAGATTTCAAGAGAGCCTGTTCATCGACAACAAACCAAGCACATAGAGATTCATATGCACTATATAAGAGGGTTAATACATGCTATACTCGCAGATTTGCAACTATGTTCTTCCTCTGAGTAGATTGGGTATATATTCACCAAGTCCTTTCCCAGGAAACTATTTACCTAGTTGAGAGCTTCTTTGGGAGTGAAGGAAGCTTCTAAGGAGGTTCCTTTAAGGCCCTATTCTCTTCTTTTACATTCTCTTTTATGGTGGGGTTTTCCCATGTGGTTTTTTCCTTCTTCCCCATCTTTCAAAGATTTTTTTGTGTGCATAGGTCCCTAATATGGATACAAATAGTTGAGACCCTTTTTTTCTTTCTCATTTAGTTATGCTTATGGGGGGTGTTAGAGCAAAAAACTTATCCATAGCATCATTCTCCTTTCTAGTCACCTAGACCTTGACTTCATGGTTCTTAAGGGCCAAACCACACTCATTTTGACCACCTGAGTCACCCTAGAGTGTCTTCTAAACTCCAAGGGTCCCTAACCACCTTATCTGCCACATAAATCAAAACCCTAATGACCATTCTAAGCTAAGCTAGGCACATTCCTAGTTATGGAGCCTCCCTGGATTTAGGGGATGTTTCATTGATTTTATGAATGCTAGACTTCATCCTTTGTTGGTAATTGAGAGCGCTTTTCTAACTCAACATTTATGTCCTATTTTAGCCATCAGATATTTCTTTGATCTAATTAAGGGTTTTGCATACACATTCAGTCAAATAACTGAGCATTTAGTGAGATAACTAGTGAATGTGAAGTCATGAGTTACTGTAACTCAATCAAGGAGAGTTAGCATCGTTAACTAAGGGTTCTTAGGCTCTAGTTAAACCCTACTCATCTCAAATCACTTGATGGACAATTTAAATTGCCTCTAACCCTAATTTGAATTGTCTCCCTTTAAATATTGTACACCACCATTCATTCAAGTTACATGAAATATATTATTCTTATGTTCTGTTGTTATAGTCTCTTATGTTATGATGTATGTTATTTCATTTATTACATAATTAATTGATGGTTGATTTGATTTTCACTATATATCTCATTAATTTATGTACTTAGATATATATTTTGAAATCTCATAGACAATAATATGCTTATGATTGCTTTCAACTCTAGTCAAAACCACTTGCGGCTTAAGCAAGAATGGCATAAAGATTCCAAGTCTTTCCTAAATCATTGGGAGTTGAGGAGGATGTCACTTTATAGAATAGTGATAATATTAAAAATACGACTACATCTAAATTTAAGGAGAATTAGTGGTGTAATAAAAAATTAGAGGGTGAGAGAAAATTAAGACACCATAAGGAGGTGATCAACCTTATTTTAAAAGACAAAAAGTACCTCTTTTTCTAACTAGCTTAAATAAAATAATCAACATTGCTACAATCAGAACAAACTCTCATGAACTCATAATGAAATGAGGTGTTGGACAAGTCTTAAAACATTTTGGATGAAAAAACTTGTCATCTTTGTAACATTAAGAAGGTTGGAGATGAAAACCACTTTATTTTAAAATGTTATGTGTACATCCACATTAAAACACAATTTCAAAATATTTGTTAAGATTTTGACCTTTCTAACATTTTAATTCATTATAACTATTATGATGTATATATACTTCTTAACTATAATAATTTAAAAATACATTGCTTAAATTTTGTTTAAAAATCAAGTGTCTACTTACATTTTTAAAGTTTGATAATAATAATCTATTTTTAATGTCACCGCCAAGCGAAACACCAATTTGGTGTCTGAGACCCCCTCCTCCTAAGAGAAAACACACACTCTTAACTATTAGACCCACTCATACTGTACAAACCAAACTTAGTCTAGTTGCACAATAATAATAATCATCATTATTTCAAGTAAATTCAAGACGACAATAATAATAATCAAGGAAAACTATGCAAACCCTTTTTGGGCTCTTAGTGATCCCGGTTGTTCTCTATGGTTGTGAAGTTTGGGCCAGTAGTACCTCTGACTTACAGTGGATGCAAATAGAAAAGATTCAAAAACACATGATCACAAGCAAGTTCAAAATTAAGAGTGCAGTGCCATACAAAATCATGCTAAGTGAAATGGGGTTGACTTCTATTGAAGCAATCGCTATGGTGAGACTCATAAGATATCTAAAAAGAGTTGAGCAAATGGAAGAAGGTAGATGGCCTAAGGTTGTCTTCAATGACATATTGTGCAAAAGAAAGAAGACTTGGATGCGACAAAATATTAAATGGCTTAGCAAGTGGGCTATGTGCTTGAGCACATGCCCTACGAATAGTAAATAAATAAAGGCTTTTGTTATCAATAAGTTCCACAAGCGAACTTGGGATAAAGAGCTAGGGAGAAAGAGAGTATTATATTGAAGAGTTTAACCCCACCTACGATCAACATCAAAAGGCGTACATAGGGGCCAATATACATTGGAAAGCCAAAATTCTCATTGCTCAATTAAGAACTAATTCCCATCAACTCCGTTGTGAGACTGGGCGCTGGAAAAGGCCAAAAGAAGCTTGGGTAGAAAGAGTGTGTATTTTTTGCACCGCTGGTAAGGTGGAGATAGAAAAACAGTTCATTTTAGAGTGTGAAGCCTTTAAGGACGATAGGGACAGGTACGGAAATGTCTTGGAGGATAAATCTTGGGACTGTGGAAAAATTGGGGGCGCTCATCATCAAGTTGAACATACAAATGATTGAATTGCAGAAAACAGCGTGCGAGTTGGGGGCGCTCATCATCAAGTTGAACATACAAATGATTGAATTGCAGAAAACACTTGGGACTGTGGAAAAATTGGGGGCGCTCATCATCAAGTTGAACATACAAATGATTGAATTGCAGAAAACAGCGTGCGAGTTGGTATGTCCCTTAGGCTATTCTTAGCCTCGCGGACGTTAAAATATTTCATTCATTCATTCATTATTTGAAGTAAATTCAACCGATTAAAAAATAGCGATTTTCCAAAAAATCAATATACATCTTTTGTGCCATGAAACTTTTGAGAATTATTTTCGATTAACCCTTCTTCGCAAGTTTAGCCGCGTATTTTGTGATCGAAAGAACTCGAGAGATCCAATCGAAAATGGGAACCTCGGCAGCCAAGGATGCACAAGCACTCATTGCATCCCTTCGATCTGCATATTCCGCAACTCCTACGAAGCTGAAGGTAACGTTAGAATCTCGAGCCCTATTGTTATTTGAGTGATACGATTTCAATAATGTACCTATTGTTGATATAAAACCGAAATGAGTGCTGCAGATTATCGATCTGTATGTGGTTTACGCAGTTCTCACGGCAGTTGTTCAGGTGAGTCCACCTGTTTTGAAGTGTTATTAGTATTATTTTTCCTTTTGTCTTTTATCTTGAAAATGCAAATATATTGTGCAGCCCCTCAGGCAATATATCTCTTTATATTGAAAATGCAGATATATTGTGCAGCCCCTAAGGCAGTCTATCTCTTTATAGCAAAAACATGTTTAACAATTTTATGGATGTATAGCATTTCTGTTGAAACCCCAAATATGGAGTATTGTTGTTTTCAAGTTATTCGTATTCTTTCCTAACCCCGAGTTGTTCTTTCAGTGAAATCAGCTGTTTGATATAGCAGCGGACATTTTCTAGGAGAACTGATCCTTGGTTCTATTCTAACTAGCCATTGGATTTTCAGAGCCAAAACCCATCTTTGTTTTATTTTCCTCAGAAAAACATCGTAATTTCATTCGTATTGAGAGCAAATTACATTTAAGCATTTCATGATTACTCAAAAGAATCTCAATTTAACAAGACAAAAAGATTTCCCAGCACAAGCCTCATTACAGTCCAAAATATACACAAGAAAAACATTCCAACTGGGATCCATCAGTGGTCTCCTATCATCTCACAAGAGTTACAGAGATAATCCATCATGTGCCCGAGAGACCTCAAAAAGCATCAACTCATATTCATTCTGATATCATCATCAAAATTGAAAGATCATAAGAACTCAACAACAAGAAAAAAGGCTGCATAGACAACCGCCCAAAAATGAGATCAGAAATGGGGTTGTGATAAAATTCAGAGGACTGATCCTCTTTAACCTCTAGGGCATGCCACAATCCCAAATCCAGCTGTAAGCCTGCGTTGGTGAGTGCATCAGCTTCTCCATTCCTTTTTCTGTAAACATGTTGAAAGTTGATATAGTTAGTAGCAGGTTTGTAAAGTTGAAAATTCATCATAAATAGGCCTCAATAAGGGAGTTCTAGTATTGGACTTGCTCAACACCCTCCCCTATATCCTAATTAGCATTAATAGCCTCCAAAGAAACATCTGCTTAAATATCCAACTCTCCCTCCTTTGACTTCACCTGAAAATTTAGCATATTTTCTTGAAACCCATTACGACCCCTTATTTCTGAGGCTCCACATCCAATTTTATACCCCATATCCTCATGGAGAATTTAAACTCACAACTATAGTTAGGTGTCCATATTTATGGTACCTCACAAAACGAAATGGCACCCCCACATAATCCATAATTTGACACAGAGGGATCGCTTTTTGATAACTCTTCTTTAGCTAAACCTTCTCTCTAATCCAATCCCACTAGAAGCTTAGATGACTACTGCCCTTATTTTCTCAATCAAACAAATCAAATCGAATTTATTTAATTGCAGAAATTTTAACTTCTGAACATAGCAAGAATCACACAATCACTGGAAAAGTAAATAGCTAAAGTGTAAATCAATTACAGACATAAATATATTTTTTCTTTCTATATCAGCTTATCTTTCCATTAATCAATGCTGACAAGGCCACCTCTGCAGTTTGCAAAAATTAGTAGTTGTATGGTTGTAAAACTGCCCCAACTGATTTGTACAATGTGCAGAGAAAGTATGACTTGCACAGGGAAAAGGCATCAGCCTGTACAATGGCTGTATGGATTTTCTGTTCGCTGTTGTTCATACCTGCTCTTCTTCCTGACTGATGCACCTTGCTCTTTCCTTTGGTTGCTCTTCCTCCGTCCAAAAATAAACTCTGTTGGGATCTCTCTATCTTGTCTGCCTTTATACATTGTCTGGAAACCTAATCTAACCAAACCCTAATCTCATCTTGAGATGTATGGTTGAATCCTAGTTCAATATAAGAAATACACTTTAGTAGACGCAATTGCAAAACATAAGACTTTTCACTTTTTCCTGAAGTAAATCTTCAAATATAATTATTACCCATTTTTCCTAAGTGGTTACTTCCAAAATGTCTCAAAGAAGGCTGTTGGGAGCAGGGAGTGGGATCGAAAAGAGAAAATTTTAAAAGATTTCGTTTTAGGAGTGTTTTTTTATATAATACGTATTTTAAAATATTTTGATGCATATATATTAAAAAAACATACAAAATGCCAAATTCGCTGTAGAAAACGTGAAAACATAGATCTAACCATTTATTACACATAACAACAAACATCTAGTAGCTATAACTTGTAACATTGTCATCAAATTATCAATCATAAACATCATCAACCGTCAAGTTTCAACATATTGATATAATATTTGCCATCAACAAATTCTAATAGATAACGTCAACCATGGAATGAAACAAAGTATTATATTCATTACCAAAGAGTTGTAAGATGCAATCAACAATTTAAACTTGAAAGGCAGGTTCAAACTTCAATGTTCAAAGTTAACTTAAACTCATATAATGTTTACAAAATAGGCCATAATAAATATTAAATACAAAGTACTATCTACTAAGCTATCCTCTTGCCATGTGAAACTTACATTTTATTTTCTCGTGATTTAGGAACAAGAGTAGGAGCAACTGGAAATGTTTGTGGCACATAAGAAGTAGTTGCATGGCTCCCACAGATAGCGGGACGTTGTGAAGATAAAGGTGAAGCTTCTACATCTATAAACCTACTTGTGGTTGAAACTTGGCATGGCATCTATGTTGTATGAATTTGATCACCATTGTGATCACTTAATAGTTCATTCTCCACACGCCCTAATGTTATGGCTTCATCCTCCAAATTAGCCTCCTTTGGATTGTTGTCCCAAGTCAAATATGTCTATCATTCTTGGTCGCATCACAATAATAATAGTTCATTCTCCACACGCCCTAATGTTATGGCTTCATCCTCCAAATTAGCCTCCTTTGGATTGTTGTCCCAAGTCAAATATGTCTATCATTCTTGGTCGCATCACAATAATGGGACAACAACCTCAAGTTGTAGTGCACATAAACCAAGCTTTTTGCTTGATCTACATTCAAGTTGCTCCTCTCATATTGTGGATGAAGTTGTAGGTGCTCCAACATCTCTTTGTAGAAGAAGTGTTAAAAACTTGTGAAAGCACCCTCACTGCCATTTTATGTAGATATGTGGTAGAGGAGCCATGCATGTTCCACCATTCGATAGGACTTATCCTATCTTGATCTTTGGTTGCATGCAGGTTACCAAAAACTCCATGTTAGTTGATGTATTTGCTCAATTTGCTTCGTACTTGAGCACAATCCTCCTCATCAAGGACCAACTTGTCTAATGCAAGTGTATACCCATTTTGCACCTATGGATCTGTGTGTGGTTTTCTTCTAACTTCGCCCCTAGGTGTTGGTTGGGCCAACCAAGATGGAGAATAATATTTTGGTTTAAGGACATATGCTAGGGCATGGAGTGGAACATTCCGATTATCCCATCTTTTGACCACATGTTTATGAATACGATCATACAAGATTGCATCTCTTTGATCAGCAATGTCACTGATTTGGCCAAGCATGATATCCATTTGTTCATACATCTCCCCAATCACCGACCGATCTGTATCTGCAAACTGTATCACACTATAAACATGCTTGGTGAATTGTAGAACATACCTAATTCGTGCCCAAAACCAACCATAAAGAATGGTTTTCTTCACCACCTGAAAGTCGTGTCTATTAGATGTGCTTGCAACTTTGTCTTTCAAACCCTGCCATGAATCACCTAAGACCATACTAACCAATGCCTCTCTTACCTTCAAAAGCCGCCTAAAGTGGAGGTAGTAGCTAGAAAATTGTAATGTTCTCATCTGATTAGGCATTGAGGACCAAAACCGCTAACCTATGTGATTCCTGTGGGTTCGAGCGGTTATTGACAGTTAGGGAATCAACTGAAGACTGATGCCATCTACAGAAAATCTGGGGCATTAATAAGATATCACCATTAGGTCAAAGAGGGCCACTGAGGTCAAAGGCCATCGACATGCATGACATTGAAGCATTATTTAATGATGCATGCACCCATTTAAGTCTCCATGCGCATGCATGCAAGTCAACTGCAAATTAGAAATTAAAGTGACCTAATTAGGTCAAAAGTTAGGGTTTTCGCAGTTGAAAGTTATAAAAGGAAGATAAAGTGAATGGAGACTTTACTTTTGATGATTATTGATTTTGGAGCTCTTGAGTAGCAGCACAGTGTGCGGCCACAGCAGTTGGGGTTGGAGACGACGTCTTCAACTAACAGGGTTTCGGCAGTGAGATATCTGCCCTAGTCTCATCCAGGTTAAGCCATCCAGGTTCACCATCCGTTCTTCAATTTATTCACAGTTATCCAGTATCCATCAGAGATTGTTTGCAGGGGCACGTGTGCAGCCGTAAGGGGTTTTCAGCTGGAAAGCCCCAAATCATTCGCTGGGTCTTCAGATCTCAGTTTACCTTCGAAACCCAGGCACCATTCTCATCATTGGTATCATACTCCAATACCCGGTGATTATCAGATCCGGTCTTTCTCATCCTGAGCAGTTATCAGCAATTTCGGGATCAGGGGGGCGTGAGTAGCTAAACCTCCAGATCAATTTGCTCGCCTACCTAGAGACCTCAGAACTTCCGCATGTGTCAGGCATTCTCTCCGGCACGGGAAGGCTATCAATCCTGCAAATTCTTAGCTTCATCTGACACCTCCTTCATTGAAAATGTCACCCTTAGTTGATTTTGGGTTCGTGCTGCTGGGGTATCATCGGAGGCAGAAGGTACCAGGTCATCTCCAATTCAGCTCTTGATGCATGCATATTCTCTCAAGAGCATTCCAACTAGCTTATCAGTGGTAAGTGTTACATTCTATCCTACAAACCCTAACCCTAATTTTAGCTATAAAATAGGGAATTTTTGCATGGCAGTTTGCATGCTTGGCGGTTTTAGTAAATTTGCATAGAATTAGAAAATATCGGGATTTGGGATATTACAGTGGTATCAGAGCTATATTCTTGGCTAGCCATGGGCTTAAGAAATTAGAAATAGATGAATATAGAAGAAGACCCTTTTGTAACCTATAGGAAAAGGAGTAGATACACAGGGGACTTTGAGGATATCCAACTAGAGGATATCAGCTCAGACATGGAACAAACAGGTATACACTCTGACAGGGGAAAGGGAACGGGAGAAGATGAGGACAGGATGGCGTTTCGCAACTTAGTATCTGCATTGCAAGACTTAGCCAAAGGGCAAAAAGATGTACTCAATGCAATCAACAGATTATCGGCGAAGCCAGAAATAGGTAACAATAGTACACCTCCCTCACTGGTAGATCGAGGGTTTACAAGCAACAGTGGAAAGGTTGCATACACCAATATACATAATACACCACACATATATAGCAGACCTTCCAATAGGCCTACTATGCCTCACTTCTTGGCAGATGCAGTAGGAGGTCCAGTCATGCAGGTAGAGCCTAGCGAACCTTTTGGGGCTTATTGGCAGGAATACAGGGACTTAGGGGATGAGTTTCATGCTGCCATGTCTTTTTCGGATTTTTGCAACATGAAGAGTAGGAACAGGCCCAGGAATTTCAACAAAGGATTCAATCACCACTATGAGTTGCAGAAGACCTTGGGCAGGTTGACCATCCCAAACTTTGATGGGACTCGCGGAGGTTCAGCGAGGATATGGGTTCAAAAGTTGGATACCTATTTCCAACTCAATCCCATAACAGAGACAGATGCCATTAAATTGGCTACACTCCACCTGGACGGAGAGACTCACGAGTGGTGGTACCACGGATTGGTGACATTAGGTCACAACACCATACACTCCTACGGTGATTTCACTCGGAAGCTCATGGAGAGGTTTGACAGGAAGGATCTAGAGATACATTTCAGGGAGTTGGCTCAACTCAAACAGACAGGCAGTGCAGAAGCCTTCATCTCAGAATTCCAGAGGATGGCAGTCATGGTAACAGATGTGTCAGAGAGCAAGTTGACTATGTTATTCACTGAGGCCCTAACAGAGCCACTACGGGGATGGGTAAAAACCTATAAACCCCCCACTCTGCAGGATGCCATTAGCAGAGCCAGAGATCTACAGGATTCAGTCCTAAAGAATAGGTTCCCTCTCAAAACCAACTTTTCTGTTAGGGACAAGGACAAGAAACCTTTCCAGCAGGATGTTCCCAAGAAAACATGGTTAGACGAGGACACTAGAAAATACTTAAGGCAGAAGAAACTATGTTTCACTTGTCAGGAACCATGGGTGCCAGGACACAGGTGTGCGGGGAAGGCGAAGGCTCACTACATCGAAGTGTATTCGGACAGTGATGAGGAAGACTATGAGCAGGAAGCCACAGAAAAACTACGGGCAACTGAGGAAGAATCACTCCAGGGTGATACACTAGAGGGAGTCATTGCTACATTATCTGGAGTACCAAGATTCCATACTCTCAGGGTCAGAGGAGTAGTACAGGGTCACAGAGTAGGAGTATTGATTGATGGGGGAGCAACCCACAATTTCATTGACTCCGCTTGGGTAGCCAAGAGAGGTATTCAGACCGAGAAGTTCGAAGGATTCACTGTAGCAGTAGCCGGGAACTCCAGCATGGAGTGCAACTATTGGATTCCAAAATTGAATGTCACATTAGGTGACTATCAGATGACAGATTCATTTTATGTAGTAGATGTATCAGATGCTCATGTAGTATTGGGTGTTCAGTGGCTTTATTCAATAGGGAAATATACTACACACTACCGGGCAATGGAAATGGAATTCCAGGGGCCAGACGACAAACGGGTAGTTTTGAGGGGCATGAACACTTATCCCCCAAAACCGGTCTCGTCACAGAGAATGGAGGCAGTACTCAGACAGGATGATATAGAATGGGCTGTAGAATGTTTTGTCACCTTTAGGAAACCCCCAGAAACTAGCACGCAACACCCAAGTGACATTTAGGCCTCGTTACAGAAGCACGAAAAGGTATTTCAGGACCTTCCATCAGGTAGACCGCCAGACCGAGGCTTTGAACACATTATTGAGCTGAAGGAGGGGACACAGGCAGTCATCACCACTCCTTATCGGCATCCCAAAAGATACAAGGATGAGATCAAGAAAACGATCAAAGAATTGCTGGAGCTTGGATACATTCGGCCCAGTTCTAGCCCCTTCGCATCTTCAGTGGTCTTGGTAAAAAAGAAGGATGGTACATTGCGAATGTGCATCGACTATCGAGCACTCAACAAAAAGACCATTAAAAACAGGTATCCCATCCCTAGAATTGATGAACGCATGGACGAACTACGGGGTGCCAAATACTTTTCCAAGATTGATCTTTTCTCGGGGTACCATCAGATCCAAGTAAGGGACCAAGACATCTCCAAAATAGCTTTCCATTGTCACTATGGTCACTATGAGTTTTTGGTCATGCCTTTTGGACTTATCAATGCTCCAGCCACTTTTCAGTCGTGCATGAACCATACCTTTAGAGTTCAGCTACGTAAGTTTTTGCTAGTATTCTTTGTTGACATCCTGATTTACAGCAAAACATGGGAGGAGCATCTGAAACACCTGGACGAAGTACTGAGCATTCTAGAAGAACACTCGCTTTACGTGAAAATGTCCAAGTGTGAATTTGGCATGAAGAAAATGCTGTATCTAGGGCACATAATCAGTGAAAAAGGAGTACAAGTTGAGATGGAGAAAATCCGAGCTATCAGAGATTGGCCCGCGCCAAAAACAGTCACAGAATTGAGAGGCTTCTTAGGTTTGTGCACTTATTACCGAAGGTATGTTAAGGGATTCTCCCAATTTGCAGCACCCCTCACAGATCTCACAAAGAAGGGAGCATTCACCTCGGAACTAGCACATGAAACTTTCGAGGAGATGAAAGTCATTATGAGTTCTTGTCTAGTTTTAGCATTACCGGACTTCTCACAACCATTTGTAGTAGAATGTGATGCCTCAGGGGAAGGGCTAGGAGCAATATTGATGCAAAATCATCACCCTATTGCATTTGAGAGCCGTAAACTGAAGAACTACGAGCGCCACTACTCCATATATGACAAAGAAATGCTAGCCATCTTACATGCTCTCACGAAGTTCAGATAGTACCTAGTGGGTAGTAAGTTCAAAATCAAAACAGATCATAACAGCCTCAAGTATTTCTTGGAGCAGAAGTAACTGAATGAGCGCCAACAGAAATGGGTCAGCAAAGTACAAGTTTGCGATTTCGAGATTGAGTATGTAAAAAGTAAGAATAATGTAGTCGCTGATGCATTATCCAGGCGACCCACCTCACTATCTCTCATGAGTATATCCACAGATTGGAGGGCACTTCTCTTAGTAGAATACTCCAAAAATAAATTCGCTTGCGAATTATTGGATGGACAAATTCAGGATGACAGGTACAGGATTGTCGATGACATCATCTATTACAAGAACAGGATATACCTCGTCCCAGAATCAACTTCGAGGAAAAAGATCATATAGGCAGCACATGACTCTCCATTATCAAGACATCAGGGTTTCTTGAAGACCTACAGACAGATCTGAGAGAGGTTCTCATGGAAGGGCCTCAAAGGGGAAGTTATGCAGCATGTACGAGAATGTAGCATATGTCAGCAGAACAAGATTGAGAACATCCATCTAGCAGGGTTGCTTCAGCCACCACCAATTCCAGAACAGAAGTGGGAAAGTGTCTCCATGGACTTCATTACAGGATTGCCTAAGGTCTAAGGGCGGGATTGTTTATATGTTGTAGTTGATAGACTGACCAAGTTTGCACATTTCTTTTCTATATCATCTGATTACTCTGCAGCTCAAGTAGCTGAGTTATTCTTCAGGGAGGTCTTCAAGTTACATGGGTTACCTAAGACCATTGTCAATGATCGGGATAGTAGATTCACAGGTGCCTTCTGGTAGGAACTATTCAGATTAGTGGGGACCGAACTGGCTACCAACACGAATTATCATCCCCAGAGCGATGGACAAGCTGAAATTGTCAACAAGTGGATTGAAGGATATCCGAGGAACTACGTAACAGGGCAGCAGCAAACCTGGATTAAATGGCTACACTTAGGGGAGTACTGCTACAATACTACCTATCACCTAAGTCACCGGAATCGACGAATTTTCGCCTTGGAATTCGAAAATCGGCGATTTTTTGCTGCTGCCGAATTTGTTCGATTAGAATCGCCGATTCAAATTGCGAATTCCTTTTTTTTTATCGATTTCGATTACGAAGACAATTTTTTGTCGATTTCGATTTTGAAGATGATTTTTTGTCGATTTTGATTTTCATAAAATTTGGCAAAAGTTCGTTGATGTTTATTTATCTGGCTGCCCATGGGTTAACCCTACTCTCTCCCTAGCAAAATACATCCACACGGAAATGCATTCTCTTTATTGTGCAGTCGAAGCCCTCCCTCCGTCTTTGTCTATCGCATTTTCCCCATTGCCACCTTCATTTGCCGCTTGTACAGTGCAAACTCCTACACACAGGATTGACGGATCTTGTGACGTGAATGAGGTATGAAGGCCATTGTTGTGTGACCCATGGGTTGTTTCCAGTGAGCGGCAGTGCTTAGTCCGTAGCTGCTTAGTCACCAGAGATGCAATTAAAATTACATCGACACTATGCTGGTGATGTTGTGTTTTACTCGTTCTATCTTTTTTTGGATGATGAATTTGTATAACTTTTTAATATTGTGTTTTAATATTAACATTTTAAAATGTGTTATATTTTATATTGTGTTTTAAAATTTGTATAATATTTTAATATTGTGTTTCACATGTGTTGCTTTAAATTTTGATTTGAATAAGTTAAAGTGTTTTTAAATATATATGTTTAATTATTAATGATTAATGTTGATATATGATCATATTGGATTATATATATATATATATATATTCAATTTTATGATATCTCGAATTCAATGCCGAATTTTATCATCAAAAATTTCATTGCCGATTTTTTGTCGAATTTGAAGGTCGTTGAACTCGAACACAAATTCGAACCAGGTGACTTAGCCTATTACATGTCTATTAGGATGACACCTTTTAAGGCATTATATGGCTACGAGGCCTTGGACTATGCAGATTTAGCATTTGGAGACAGTAGGGTTTCTAAGGCAAAGGATTGGATACAGGACAGTCAGGATATTCTTAAAATCTTGAAGGAAAACTTACAAACAGCCCTGAATCAGCAGAAGTTGTATGCAGACAGACATAGGGTTGAGCAGAGCTTTGAGGTAGGAGATTTGGTATACTTAAGGCTCCAACCTTACAGACAGTCTTCACTTAAGAAGAAAGGAGCGGAAAAGTTAAAACCTCGCTTCTATGGACCCTATAGAATAATCAGGAAGGTGGGAGAGGTGGCATATGAACTAGAGCTACCATAGGAAAGTAAAATTCACAATGTATTCCGTGTGTCCAACCTGAAAAAGACCATTGGGAAACACATTGCTCCATCAACAGAATTACCTCCGTTAGATGATAAAGGACTACTGATACTGATTCCTAAACAGATCATACAGACTAGAGCAAGGAAACTCAGGAACCGGGTAATTAGGGAATACTTGGTTCAATGGAAAGAACTACCGCCAGAGGATGCCACATGGGAAGGTGAACAGTTATTACAGCATCCCAGTTTGCAGTTGCTTGAGGACAAGCAATCTCAAGCGGGGAGGACTGTAATGTCCTCATTTGATTAGGCATTGAGGACCAAACCGCTAACCTATGTGATTCCTGTGGGTTCGAGTGGTTACTGACAGTTAGGGAATCAACTGAAGACTGATGCCATCTACAGAAAATCTAGGGCACCAAT
The DNA here is from genome assembly GCA_001517045.1 of Pseudotsuga menziesii. Taxonomy (NCBI): domain Eukaryota; kingdom Viridiplantae; phylum Streptophyta; class Pinopsida; order Pinales; family Pinaceae; genus Pseudotsuga; species Pseudotsuga menziesii. Next base: position 189,733 of record LPNX010056413.1, on the reverse strand, counting down.
AAGATATCACCATTAGGTCAAAGAGGGCCACTAGGGCCAAAGGCCACCGACATGCATGACATCTAAGCATTATTTAATGATGCATGCACCCATTTAAGTCTCCATGCACATGCATGCAAGTCAACTGCAAATTAGAAATTAAAGTGACCTAATTAGGTCAAAAGTTAGGGTTTTCGTAGTTGAAAGTTATAAAAGGAAGATAAAGTGAATGGAGACTTTACTTTTGATGATTATTGATTTTGGAGCTCTTGAGTAGTAGCACAGCGTGCGGCCACAGCAGTTGGGGTTGGAGACAGCGTCTTCAACTAACGGGGTTTCGGCAGTGAGATATCTGCCCTAGTCTCATCCAGGGTAAGCCATCCAGGTTCACCATCCGTTCTTCAATTTATTCACAGTTATCCAGTATCCATTAGAGATTGTTTGCAGGGGCACGTGTGCAGCCGTAAGGGGTTTTCGGCTGGAAAGCCCAAATCATTCGCTGGGTCTTCAGATCTCAGTTTACCTTCGAAACCCAGGCACCATTCTCATCATCGGTATCATACTCCAATACCCGGTGATTATCATATTCGGTCTTGCTCATCCTGAGCAGTTATCAACAATTTCGGGATCAGGGGGGCGTGAGCAGCTAAACCTCCAGATCAATTCGCTAGCCTGCCTAGAGATCTCAGAACTTCTGCATGTGTCAGGCATTCTCTCCAGCGCGGGAAGACTATCAATCCTGCAAATTATCAGCTTCATCAGACACCTCCTTCATTGAAAACGTCACCCTTAGCTGATTTTGGGTTCGTGCTGCTGGGGTATCACTGGAGGCAGAAGGTACCAGGTCATCTCCAATTCAGCTCTTGATGCATGCATATTCTCTCAAAAGCATTCCAGCCAGCTTATCAGTGGTAAGTGTTACATTCTATCCTACAAACCCTAACCCTAATTTTAGCTATAAAATAGGGAAATTTTGCATGGCAGTTTGCATGCCCGGCGGTTTCAGCAAATTTGCATAGAATTAGAAAATATCGGGATTTGGGACATTACAAAAATCTAGTTTTTGCAACCTTTAGTAGCTCCAACCTAGAGTGATTGTGAAAAATGTGGCAGGCCATGCTATGATTGGCAATACTTATTATCATTTTCTTCCCTCTCTTTTACAAGACACCAATCCATCTATAATTAGGGTTCTTCATCTTAACAATATCATGCATTAAAAGGTTCAATGTGTGAACCAAACACCTCGACGAAAATATTTTAGGATCCATATCCTCTATGGTTGCTCCCGTTGCCTTACAAGTAGCAACATTATCATTGAAAACTTGAATGACATTGTATGGCTTAATCTTTTGAATGATTTTAAGTAAAGGTTGTCCAATATTAATACTAGTCTTGTAGCGATCTAAGTAGTCATGGAAGGAAGACTGCACCACTAGAAAACACACCAAGAATATTTATAAATGGCTTGCCTTTAATATTTGTCCAACTATTGGATACAATGGATACCCCATAGTTGGTCCAATCATTTGTAAACTTTCCAAGAGCGTTATTGACTTTGGCTCTTTCCTTGTCAAGTCCCATGATTCTATTTTTGTCGTACACAGGGCTCCTGTACCCTTTAGGGGCACCAAAGATGGCTTGTACCATTTCATGCCATTAGGGTGAGCAAAGAACATTGAATGGTGCACCACATGCATAGAGGAACTTGTAAAATTTTGAATCTACATCATCCCTACAACCTTGATCAAGGAAATCTGATAATGTTCTTCGCATGGGCGAGAATATACTACATTGGAGGGATGAAGATTGACTACCAAATGTTTTGTGTGAGGCATTAGATTCGATCCTTGATTTCTTGCATTTGTTTTGAGCGACCTCTTCGGTCTGCTTGTATTTGTTTCTTTCTTTCCCCTACACTTTGTCACAGGTTGACTCCAATAGTCTTACCTTCATCCCATGGCAAAATCCTACATAGATTGCTTTCTCACACAGGTATATGAACCTGTGCAAGTTTAGGTACAATGGGGGAATATAAATTTTGTTGTTCCACCCCATTTCCCTCCCACAAGCCTTGCCACATACTTCCACAAAGGTGTTGTATCTTTCTGTTTTTGTTCCTTCTCACTCTCTGCTTCATTATCATCATCGCTTTCCACTTCTTCCTCCTCTCCAAGGTGTGGACAAATAGAATCGTGATAACCAGAAACGGAAACAACATAATATTTTGTTGGGCGCCCCAACCCAAGGGTTTTCAGAGCTGAATCAAAGCTTGTTTAAGAGGAGACTTCTTTGCTCCTTCAATATGTCAGCATTTCTATTGATCGCCTCCTTTCTTTCAGGATCTAGCTGCTGTTGAATCTATTTCAATAGGTGAGTAATACTCTGATGGATTGTTATCGCTAGTTTGTGGTGTGGGGCCCAACGTCTTCAAAGATTCATTCTTGCTTGGGACATACTATACTTCTTCCTCCTCCTCATTGGTATATTGGTTTCCCAACACCGCCATCATATTAAACAAAAAACCACATACCCATCGTGCTTCTTGACTGAAGATGATAATAACTTGTTGCTTGCAATAGAATGATGGAGAAGGAGAAATGGGAAAGAGTAGGAGAAGAAAACATTCAAGATTTAAAATTTTAACATAGTGGATTTTTTTTAAAACAAACAAAGAGTGGGATTTTAGCCTACCTCTTTAGCTCTCCAATGGTGGTTGAATGTCTCTATGGCAACCTTCAATCTCCCTTCTAAGATCTCACAAATTTGCTTACAAACAGCTAGCAAACCCACTCAAAAATCTCGCAAATAGAAGTGAAATGAGTGAAATGAGAAATATAATGAATGCAAATGGAGTGAATGAGTGTTTTAATCCCCTAAATGAATCCTAGCCATGCACAAAAAGTCAAGCGAAAGCATGCCTTGCTTGCAAAAATCGAAAGAGAAAAGAGCTAAGTTGCCAGGAAACTTGGGTATGGGGATGGGTGTAGGTACTGGGACGCCACTTTTTTAAACAGGGGACTTGGGTACGTTAGAGGTACTATATATATATATATTATAATACATATGAAATTTAAATCATCTTCATTGTACATATGTATTCATGTCCATCCATATGGATCCAAACCATTATACAAAAATATGCCAAGTTTCTCATGTATATAGCAAGGGTGCATACAACTAAAAAAACATCAAGTGTAATCCATATTTGACCCAAAATACATAAACAAAGAGGCTAAATGGCCTATAGAGTCCAGATAACTTCATGTCACGATAAATAATTACATATCAAAATCCTTGCCTATATTGGGATCCTATTCATTTTCTTCATCTTCACTAGAAATCCACTAAGTGCAGAATTAGTGGATAACAGGAGGACAGGCTCATCATGACTATCATTAACAATACTTTTACTTCCCCATTGTTCTGTTCATAAAGCACCTGTACCATGGCTTGACTGCTGACGATTACAACCTTGCCATCTCATGTCCGATCGCATTCCTCTGTCCATGCTAGATCTAATCCCTCTGACAGAATCATTCTCATTATATGGCATCCAATAACTTGGCCAATCTGGGAAGTTTTGGACCCCCATAGAGTGGGGTGGTTGGAGCAGTCCACCACCACATCATACATTGTCAGAGGCTACCTTGGCACGTCCTCCCTTAGTTGAAAAAATGCATCTTTACTACTACTGCAGTCAGTATTTCTGATTTACATACCTGTTTTCCATGATACCAGAAACCTGAACAGCAGACATGTTCTTGCTTCTGGAAACATGCTATGCAGTTGTTTTCTTCAAATCATATGGGCAGGATTATATGAAGTGGTCTTTTTATGTGCATTACCTAAATTTTCCTTGTGAATTCTCTGGATATTTATCTGTGTTCTATAGGCAGTCTACATGCATTACCTGAATTAAGATAGTTTATCTGCGTTCTTAGTTCTATAGGCAGTCTTTCACTATGAGATCACATCTTCTTGAGTGTATTTTCTAGCTATTGGTAATAAATCACGCGTGGACTGATTCATTCTCCATGGTATCTTTGTGATTTCATTTACCCAGGATATTTAACATTCTGGAACTGCGCATATGGCCATGTGTGTTTGCATGCTTTGTTCTTTCTGGTACAATTTTAGGCACAGATAAAAACAATTATTATAGGGCAGAAATTTTCCGTCATTCTCTATTGGAACCAGAACAGAAGTGTGAAAAAGACAAATCTGTACTTCACTGTAATATGTAACATTTGCTTTTGAACTGTTTCATATTCCAATGAGAGCTGGGGATGTATTCAGGAGTTTGTTTGGTTACCTTGACTATTAAATATTACATCATGTTCCAGTAGCCTGCTTGTAAGTCTTCTATCAGGTTATATTTATTATTTATATGAATATTAACTGAGTGTATATATTGCAGGTTGTGTACATGGCAATAGTTGGATCATTTCCTTTCAATGCTTTTCTTTCAGGAGTTCTATCTTGCACAGGCACAGCTGTGCTTGCAGGTGCATGATCTTTTCAATTTTACTATTAATAGCAACAAACTGATTTGGAGATTGATTATCTTGTTTTATCTCAAGCCTTCACCTTCATACTTGTAAGTTGTAAATAGATCATTGTTTGTTCACACTTTTCCTCATCTGTATATAGTTTGTTTACGGATGCAAGTCAACAAAGAAAACAAGGAATTCAAGGTATGCCTTCTAAAATTCTATCAACCAAATATATAATAAAGGAACATGACAAATTTTATTTAGATGCTCCTGTTCTGGCTTTACATTTGAATCTATACACAATTTATGTTTTCTTGCTAGTGGTTGACAAGTATTTCTCATTTGTATAACAGGATCTTCCTCCAGAAAGAGCATTTGCAGATTTTGTTTTGTGCAATCTTGTACTTCACTTGGTGATAATGAACTTCCTAGGTTAGTGGATAAGAGCTTTTAGAATTGGAATTCGGAGGGTGACCATCACAAAGAAACGAAAGGAGAATGGGTATTCAAATACACAAATCCATGAAATTGGCTTCTTGATTAATGTACCCCCCTTAATTTTTTGGGTGCTTTTGATTCTTGGCATAGAAGACATTGCATTGTTACATATTGCAAACATAAATGTAAGGTATTTCATTATTATACCTTTGTATTGATCATTTCATCATGTGGTTTAAGTCTTTGAAATTTGTTATATGGTTTGAGTCTAGATGCTTGAGAAGTCATTGCTATCAATTAGTACCTACTACCAAGTCAAAATGGCAGAGAATTTGCTTGTCTGTACTTGCTTGGCTTCAATAATTATAGAAAGGGTCAGTTATTATTATCTAGATTCTAACTGTGATATGGAAATAAATTCATATTCCAGAGCTTTAGGATCTCCTACCCACTTCTAGTTTGATAAGTTTTGGTGGGAAAATATGGGTAACATTCCCCGACAAAATATGCACTCTTAAAATGAAATACTTTTGGCTAAACAGTCGTGTTTGAGGGTTATTTGAATTATTTCCGTTCTTAAAATCCACCCAGGATTAGCACATGGCCTTTTATGCTTGACCCATTACTAACATAGGCTAGTAGGGTTTGAGCTGGGAACATCACAATGTTATATATCTCGTTAATCAAACTTGCTCTTGTGAGTCAATCTTATCTTGACACAGAAAACAAGCCAAACCAGCTTTCTTCCAACAAGTTTGTCTTGTGAATATGTGTGGGTCAAACTCTGACCTGAGTACTTGCCGAGTTTTTATTGAGTTGAGCTTTTCCTAAGAGTTTTTCTTGAATGAAATGATAGTTTTGACACTTTCTTGTAGTTTCTTACCACCCAAGGGCATTATGATTATGGTATAAATTTAAACTGGTATCGAAGGTATATTTTGGTCTATGACTAAACTGACAATGAATAGATCATGCATTATTTAAATTCTCCACCATTGAAATAGAGAATGAATGAGAATAGATATTACTTAGCATAATATGGTGGCAATTGATGAACATTAGATGATTTCAGAGCTAAGTACTATATATTAAACATCACTACAAAAACTTTTGCTGGTAATTCTTCCCTTGGCTTTTGATTGACATGGTCTCTCTTGTTTCCAGAAATATGTATCACTTACTCAAATTTTCTAGATTGTTAGTTTGCTGCTCCAGCAATCAGCAACGTGATTGGTAGGTCAACATAAATATTTCTAGAAGACATTGGCGATTAAATTACTTATTTGCATTCACAACTAATTTGCACAGGGTCAGGTTATCTGGATTATTTTTGTACCAGTTAGTTATTTAGTTAATGCTCAATAAATTTTGCTTAAAAGAATCTCTTTACAGGTGTTTGTGCATTGTTATTTCTTCAGTATGATATGATCGTTTCATTCTCTTTTATTGATTACGACAATCTCAAAATATGATTCCTTTAACTATTAATATATGCAAATCTGTACATACAGGGCATTTTTTACAAAAACAAGGGCCACATAGCATGATCAAAGTTGGCTTAAAATCTATAAAAGCTCTAATAAAATTGTCCTAGATTGTCAGTTTTGGTAACAATGTCACTTGACACTACAAAACATAAATGAAGTGTCCACCACGATTTGCCATTAAGGCATGCCAACACATGTATAGTAGTAAAGATAATTGCATCGTGCCTGCATTGGGTGGAGGTTCATTCTCATCATGCTTGGAGGGATCCAGCAGAGGGGGCTGGGTAGGTAGTAGGTGGTTCTCTACTTATGGTGCGTGGTGCCCCTTCCCTAGTAGTCTAGGAGTTGGTGTAGATGCACCACAACCAACACTATATTTTGCACCAATGCTCTAATCTACAATGAGAGGTTAACACATCACAATAGTGTTAGCACAGGAGAAAAGCCTGTTAGTTGGGGTTTGATTAAGTAAATTATCGTTTCTTGCTTAAGTAAATTATTGTTTCTTGCAGAAGTGACGCACTAGCTAGCCTACTTTACTTTGTAATGGTGTTTTATAAAGTTTAAAGTGACTCTCATGTAATGAGACTTTTTATAAAATATTCCTTTTTAATTTCATAAAGTGACTAGATGAGATAAAGGGCATTTATTTCATAAAGTAAATGGTGACTTTATTAAAATTAAAAGTAACTGCTTTTGGAGGGAAAGTTTTTCAACCCTTGATCTTGAAAATGTATGATTTAATTTTGGCCTTTGGGTTTAGGGAATGGGGAAGGTGAAAAGTCACTTTCAAGTTATAAGAGAGAGCCTAGGGTAGTGTGCAAGACAATTAAAATGAAAGTATTTCCAAGAGTGAGCATTTTGGTTGGGTTATTTTCAGAGAGAGAGTAGCATTTTTTTCAAGTGGGTATGAAGCTTAAGGAGAATTTTTTTTTCTCAAGTGGGCACAGATCCCAAAGAGCTAGGCACATTTCCTAAGACAATTTTTGATGGGTCATATTGTTTTGTACAGTTTGTACTATACTTGTTGGACACAATTTTCAAGGAGGGTCGTACATTGTATGGATTGGTGGGCACAAATTTTGAGGGTTGTAGTGTACTGATTGTTGGGCACAGATTTTGACGACTGCTGGGCACAAATTTCAAAGTGGGTTGCTGCTATGGAGGTCGTACAGGTCATACAATTAGCCGGTGTTGGAGCAGGATCCTGCAGCTACAGAAGAAGCTGCTAATTTTGGCGGAAAGAGAGAAGTTTTGGTGGAAAAAGGACAGGGCAGAGCTACGACGGCGTAGCATGTTTCCAGCTGGAGAGCAGAGCCGGAAACCATGACTTTTGGGACAGAA
>LPNX010056413.1:162285-174330 GCA_001517045.1 Pseudotsuga menziesii | reverse complement strand
AGAAAGCTCAACCACTGCATTGAAGGCAGCGGTGGAAGACAGGAGGGCTCAGCGACCCTCATAAAGAAGAAGGAGCAACGAGGCTCAAGCATTGAAGGCGAATGACAGAAGGAGAAGCGGTGCATAGTACCCATGGTCAGTGCCGGGAAGCATGGAAGACTGCAGAGAGCTGCAGTGTGACGGGAAGCGGCTACCTCAAGGACAGAGAGGACCGACTGTCACTATTTAGGGTATGGGTTTACTGTTGGGACAGGCCCACAATGTTGTAATGGCACGACCTTCGGGCTGCCTATAAAAGCTTGCATTTTTGTATTGTAAATGGTTAGCTAATCAGCCAGTAGATAGTTGGTCAGTTGATAGTTTTGTAGACTTAGGAATCAGTGAGACAGACTGCGTTGTAACGATCCAGACACCTAGTTGTCTGTGAGTCATTCGAGTCTGTATGTAACCATTCATAGAGAGAACAGAGAGGGAAGGATATATTGAAAGAAAGGCAACATAGAGATAGACCAGAGGTCTAGAAGAGACCTCGCGCTGCATATGTAGTGCAACAAACTGTGCTAACTTCCCTCAAGATATATAATAGAAGCACAGTTTGGTGGACGTAGCTCCCATCCCGGGGGTGAACCACGTTAAATCTGCGTGTTATGTGTTGTATGAATGTGATTGTATTTGCTTAAGGTTACTGGTTATTATGCATGTAATGTTAGTTGCAGTAGGTGAATGTATGTATGGATCAGCTCATGATAATACAAGAAGATAAAGATAAGTTGAAGCATTTTAGTAGGCTGTTTAAAGACTCCTTTACGTCTGTCTCTAATGACCAGTTACTCACAATATACTTCTGAGAAGTAGGGATCCGCACATCGGCACAATCAACGTTAAGAGCGCAAAGTCGTAGTGATAGGATATCGTAGAGAGGCGGTATCGCATCGGCAGAGGAGCTGCGGTGCGCGAGACTACGAGCTGAGGGCTTAGCGTTGAGGAAAGGATGGGTGTCCCGCGGTGCGCAGAGATGCGGTAAGGTTGGGAATATTGTGGGTAAGTGGAAGTGGTGCGACGCGAGAGGAAATTGTGCGACTTGCGCGGGGCTAGTTGATCTAGTGGTGCGCAGGAGTAAGAAAGAAGAAGTAGGATGCGCAAAACCTGGTCCAAGACACTTGAGTCTTGGCCAACCCATGAGATTCACTTCGGGTGAGACTTCAGATCGCTTCGCGGTCTGTCGCCGAAAGGGCCAGTGAGTTTGGGTGTTGTTGATTAATTATAGTAAACCCGGGTCTGCCCATGTAATCAACAGCTGGGCACAAAAATCGAGGCACTGGTCCAATGATTTAATGTTGATATAAATGCTGTTGTAAATTTATCTTATCATATTCACATAAAAATGGGTCACATAAATAATAAATGCTAATAAAATAAGGCGGCATTGGTTCATGAAGACAGTTGGAAGCTTGTGGAGCCCTTGGATGACTAGATTCCCCACACACTTAGCATGATCTTCATCCAAATTTGAACCCAAGGGGGATGTAACATTCTTGGAGGTTAATGTGTTGTTACATAGCCTAACATGAGCCATGGAATTTGAATTAGGAGACGAGAATGACTCCCATGGAAGGGGAAGAGATTAGGAAGACATGGTGTGCCACTTGGAAGGAGATTCCATGCACTAGATGACAACAAATGATGAAAGATTCTATGACACATATGACAAGTTCAGACCTGATTGCAGACCTATGACAAATATGACATGACAGGGGTAAAAATAGCCACCAAGGGGCACATTTTGGAGTTAGAGGCAACCGTTCGAAATTGGGGAAAGAGTTGGAGCATGAAGAAGGAGACAAGTGTCCTATGAGTTACTAACCACTAAGATGAGTTGGAGGAAGCCCATGGATGGAAGTTCGACCTTATGAGGCCTCATGAAGTTCATAAAAGGATTTCACAAGGAAGGAGAATAACTTTTGATCACTTGTTAATTAGCCTTTGGCATTTTGGAGAACTTGTGTTTGTCTATTGCATGGTGAGTGTTCACTCTCCCTGCTTGTGAACCAATTTCGAGGGAGTTGGATTCTTTTCCAAGTCGGTTAATGAAGAGGCCATTAAGAACTTTCATTGCATTTCAATTAAGGTTTTTTAGTTGTAGGTTGAATTCCATACAGTTCTAGTTCTCATCTATCTCCTTATTCTCTCATTCCTTCGTCTCCATTCCCCCACTCTCATGTCGATGGCGCACTTGTTGGAGTGGTGCTTGATCTTTGTTGCATCCATTTGATTCCCAAGCTGGGATATATGATGTATGGCTCTGTACTGCTATGTCCATATGCTTTGTAACTTGAAATCCAAGAAATTTATATGTAGAGAGCTTGCATTCTCATGCCATTAAATCACTAGGTTTCATGAATTTGGCTTCCATCTTGAAAGGGTTATATATCATATTTGTATGAGGGTTATTCTTTGAGTTTGTTGATGTCAGGGAAGCTGTAAATGATGTATGACTATGTACTTTCATGACCATACGCTTTGAATCTCGAAATCCTAGAAACTCGTGTGAAAAACTTGCATTCTCATGCCATTGCATCACTAGATTTCATGAATTTGGCTTCAATCTTGAAGGAATTTTATATCAGATTTGTATGAGGGTTATTGTTAATCCCTAAATGTTGGGCACAATTCCCTTTATGGTGTGGCACGTTACCCCCTATATGGTGGTGTTACATATTATTGATGTAGGTTTGGGTTTATTAGTGGGTCTATTAGTTGTTATTGTACATCTTTGTCTCCTATATATAGGAATGAGATATTTTCATTTGAGCAATGATTGTATGTTGTCTTGTCTTGGGTACAGAGTACATTGTGTAAGGAGGTTCCTTCCTCGAAGATGATTGTTATTTATCTATATTCTTCATTATTAAGGCATGGATTACTCTCTTTTTGTCTATTTCTACTCTTTTTATGCTATTTCCGGGACTTGGTTGCATAACATTTGGTATTAGAGCTCTTTCCTCGGGATTGGCTTCTGCATAACGAGTCATCTTGGAATTTGATCTACAATTTTTTTTCTATAAGGATGTAGAGATCGGTTCAAAACCCACTTCCAAAACAGGTCGAACTATCTCCAGTGTGAAATTCAGATCTTGATCTATCACAGTTTCGAAGATAATCGCGGAGGAATCTAGGGTCTTTGACTAGTCCAAAACCTAGTCTAAAACATGGGTTATATGGAGAAATGTCATATATGAGGCATTTGAGGTCCAAATTGAGTGAGACTAGTTTCATAGGAAAGAAGATGGACTAGGGTATCTGTGGTAGAAGTTCCAACTACAGAAACAAAATATTGGACATGTGGCATACGGTACAAGTTCATTCTTTTGGATAGGCCAAAAATAAGAAGTTTTGGAATATTTTCAATAAATGGTTTTGGGAAATCCAAATTAGGTCATACTTGCAGAATTGGAAAGATGACACATCAGGGTACCACAGGACGAAGTTTCATAACCATAGGAGTTGAAAGTCAAAATTTATCTCAGTTACAAGTCGACCCTAAAACGGTCTTTCAATTAGGGTTTGAAACATGTGTTATAAGGAAAAATGTCATATTTGAGGCATTTGAGATCCAAATTGAGTGAGACCAATTGCATATGAAAGAAGATGGACCAGAGTATTTGTGGTAAAAAGTTTAGCTACAAAAACGAAATATTGGACAGGTGGAATACCGTACAAGTTTGATCTTTTGGATATGACAAAAATAAGAAGCTTTGGGAGATTTTTAATATAATATTTTTGGCGCAAACAAATCAGGTCAAACCCACGACATTGGAAAGAACACATCATGTTACCAAAGATAGAAGTTTCAAACCCAAGGGAGTCTAAATTCAAATTTTATCTCAGTTATAAGTAAGCCATAAAATAATATTCTAATCAAGGTTTGAAAAAATGTATGTCATTTTGCATTTGAATAGCTTTGAGTAGAAGGATCTATTTGTAGTAAACTCTAGGGTGTGATATATATTTACTGTTAAAAATGCTACCAAAAGGAAGTGGAAAGAATTACACTCCATTCAAACCTCGAGAGGATTCATCCTCGACATATGATGAAATGGATGACATATCTTTTAGAGTGTCTAAGTTGGAAGATATGATTAAAGGAAATGTGAAAATTGATGACTTAGTTAAATTGGAAAATAAGATGGCTAGTAAAAAGGATCTCAAAATGATGGTTAGTGAAGAGGATCTCAAGGAGATGTGTTACACCATACCCGGTGAAGTGGAACTTGGTGAAGTTTTGTTTACGCTTTTTCCACTTGTGTGATTGCTTCTTTTAACTATGTTTGTCGTCAATTGAACTTACTCGACATACATGACGACCTTAACTATTTTCGTGTTGTTATTCCTAACATATTTTGTGTCAGTTCCCTTGAACGAGCTCTTTGTGCTTATAATACTCTTAAGAACATCAGTCTTATCATGTCTGATAGATATTATAGTTGCTTTCCTTGATGTTCTTTATAGAAGTCCTTGTGATGACATATGTCATTCGTGTGTTTGTTATTGTGATATTATTGTCAATGCATTGATCATCATTATTTTTAGTAACATCGACTTGTCTCTTATCACAATCTTGACCATGATCATCTTTCTCTTTGTCAAATATTTTGTTGTCATTTTCTTCATTACTAGGGTATGTTATATCTTTGTCTTGCACAATATCTTGATTGATGCCATTACTTTCATCGAAACTGACATAATAGTCTACTGTATCTTCATCTTTTACATTAGCTTGGGTGGTTTGTTCTACGCGATTTTCACATCCATTTTCATTTTATTTAAACGTTTCGTCAATAGATTTATTTATTTCATCTATATCTTTAAGGATTTTCTCAAGGATATTTATGAATTCGTCACTATAAGATGCCATGGATGTTGTACAAGGGACTTTTGGGCTTAGAGGTAAGAAAGTTATTATTATATTTAATAATAATATTAATTTTTTTTCAAAATTGAAATATTAAAACTATTATAATTTAATATTGTTTTAATATATTTAATCTTTTTGAAAAACAAGTTAGGGTTTTTGAACCTAAGGGATGGTAGGTGGGAGTATGGGGATGGATAAGAATGGAAGTCGAGCACGAAGACCAGAGAGATTTTTTTGAATGGAGTTGGAAAGCAAAACCATGTGTTGGTTTGGATTTTTCTTTTGTTTTTAACTTCTTTCTTTTCTTTTGTTTTTTTACTTTTTTTTTTCTTTTATCTTTTTTTTCAAACTTTTTTCTTTCTTATGTTTTCTTTACCTTTTTTTCTTTCTTTCTTTTTTTACTTTCCCCCTTTGGGCCACCAACTTGGAGTTACAGATTTTTTTTGTTCCTATTTTTTTTTTAAAGATTTTGGGTCACAAACCCAAGGTAATTAAAATTGAGCCTCGAGCTTCCAATATAACAAAATAAACCATAGGTCAGCCGAAAAGAATGGCTCTGATACCAATGTTACACCGTATCCGGTGTAATAGAGAATCCGTATCCAGATACTAAGGGAGAAGATGTTCCATCTTCAAATAATAATGTATAATATATATAATAATTGAATGGATGATAAAATACAATGGATATGGCCGCCTTAAATATGGCTTGGCCATCAAATATTGAATATACATTTCTCTTCATAACTATATTTAATAATTAATTACTATTACTAATAGTTATAACCTATTTATTTACTATTTTATTGTTGTAACAAGATGGCTAGAAAAGAAAATATTCAAGACTTGAAGGAATGGATGAAGGATATAAAACATATATGTATTCTTCATGTATCTACTCAAGAAGAGGACAAGGAGGAAAAAAAGGACTTATTCCAGTCACGTTTGGAGAAAATTGAAAAAGAATTGAAAAATAGGAAGTTGGAGTCCTCAAAAGTTGATGATTCACTACAACATCATGGGTTCAATTCAGGTCCAAAGAACTAATTTATCCCCAAGATTGACATCAGAAATTTTGATGGAAAAGATCCAATCACATGGATTTTTTAGATGGGACAGTTCTTTGATCTACACTAGGTTCCCACTTTGCAAAATGTAACTATTGCATCCTTATATTTAGAACCTAATCAATTTGTATGGTACCAATGGCTTTACGACCGTAAAAGGACTATTATCTCTTGGTCTATATTCACAGAAGAATTGATTGCACATTATGGGGATATAAATAGAAACACCTTCTTTAGCCAGTTGGTAAATCTCAAGCAAAAAGGTCTAGTTACAAAGCACATCAAGCAATTTCAACAACTAAGTCTCAGAATGAAGAATATTTCAGAAGATAATTTGTTAGATCTCTTTATTGGAACCTTGAAGGATAACATTCGACATGATATGCGTCTTTTCGAACCATCATCCCTAAAAAATGATTTCATGATGGAAATGAAGGTTGAAAGTAAAAACATGGTGATGACTACTAGAAATACCACTTCCAACACACATAGAGAGAATGATGTTCCTTCCAACCAACCTCAGAGTTTGACACCTCAACAACTAGAGGAAAGAAGAGAAAAATGTCTATGCTTTAATTGTGACAACAAGTATAGTAAGGGACATAAGTGAGGAGAAAAGAAATTCTTCTACATATAATGTGATGAGGAAGAACAAAAAGAGTAGTAACCACCACAAGGGGATGGACTAGAAGTGATTACTCCCACCATATCTTGTCATGCTTTGGTTGGAATTAACACTACTCAAAATCTCAATATCGAAGGATATATATAAAATGAAAATGTAATAGTGTTGATTGATTCGGGTAGTACTCATAATTTCATTCAATATCATGTAGTCAAAGATCTCAATTGCTTTGTACATCCAACACCAAAATTTCAAGTAATGATTGCAAATGGAGGAACCATCTTTTGTTCAGGGAAATGCCATAATATCAATATTACTATGAGGGAATATGCATTTAATAGTCCCATGATTGCTATCCCAATGGGGAGTGTTGATGTTGTATTAAGAGTTCAATGGTTACCATTATTGGGAACAATAGCTTTTAATTTTCAGAAACTTTTACTGAAATTTTCATGGGAGGGAAAATAATTTGTGTTAAATGGTATCATGAGGAAACCAAGCAAGGCGATCATCTGTAATGGTATGACAACATTGTTAAGAAATGAAAACAAGGTGTAAATACACAATTATACTTGCTAGATGTCCAAACATGTAACACTCATATTTATCTAGATATCCAAATGGTCCTTAAAAATTCCTTCAAAGTTATTTGAAGATACTCCAATAAGCCATCCACCTATTAATATTTGGATGATGATATTAACTTAAATCTGGGAAGCGTTCCTTCCATCATCAGACCTTACAAATACCCCTATGGCCAAAAGAATGAAATGGATAAGATGGTCGAAGCAGTGACAGAAAAATATACAATTCAAGCAGTGGTAGATCACATAGAGCACCAACAAGCAGTTCTCCAAATCCCAACGATATCAAAAAACAAGATGAAACTACAGGAAAAACAACATTATTGTTAAAGGAGTTATGAAAAAGCACAAATCATATGGGAACCTGAAAAAATCATCGAAACAAGGACCAAAAAACTATGAAATATAGGGTATATGATGCATGGATCTGTACTTTTATGTCCATATGCTTTGTAACTTGAAATCCAAGAAATTCATATGTAAAAAGCTTGCATTCTCATGCCATTAAATCACTAGTTTTCATGAATTTGTCTTCCATCTTGAAAGAGTTTTATATCATATTTGTATGAGGTTTATTCTTTGAGTTTGTTGATGTTACGGAAGCCATAAATGATGTATGAATTTGTACTTTCATGACCATAATATCTGTATCTCGAAATACAAGAAAATCCCGTGCGAGAAACTTGCATTCTCATGCCATTGCATCTCTAGTTTTCATGAATTTGGCTTCAATCTTAAAGGAGTTTTATATCAGATTTGTATGAGGGTTATTATATGAGTTTGATGTTGTTGGGACATAAAGTTGTATTATTTATATGGACACTATATTCATGTTACTTTCATAACCATCTACTTTACTTTTCATGTGTCAAATTTGAGCTAGTATTGCAATTTCCCCTTAAGCAATTTCCATGAAAGTTACCATACAAAATTTTCACATCATAATCAGTTTGTAGAGATTAATAACCATGAATAATGATAGAAATTTATGTCTAATATTCATCCCCATACTCTACTATTAAATTTTGGAGGTTTGTACTTGAGTTGGAGATCCAAATTGGAATCCACCCCATGGGGGAATTCGACCTCAATTTCCTAGATAATTTGCACTTTCTCTCCTTAGCCCAAAAACAAATTTTAGAAGCTTAAAGTCAGATCCAAAGTTTTCATAGGTCATATTGGTATGTACTAAGACTCATCCTACCCTTTCATTTCAATTTTGAGGCCATTTGGAGTCAATTGGAACCCCCTACAGTCGTGACTAGTAACGCTTGAAAATTGCCCAAATTGCACTTTTTTCAAAATTTCCAAGTAGCTAAATTACAGTGATGATGTCACAGGATAATCAATATTTAATCATGATGCAAATAAATCAATATTTAATCATGATGGACTCTAATCAATATTACAATGGTGATTTCAGGCCATGATTTACTAATTTGGATGCACAAGGTTGATTATATCTTTACAAGAATAATTTTATTCAGGATTGTAACATTGTTGTAATCACTCAGATCACCAAGTTACCAATAATACACATAAAGAATCATATAATAATAACAGAGACAATAGACAAATATAGTAGTTTGAATAACAACTTCTATTACACAAAACACATGTGGGTTCATACAAACATCAAACCGAGCTAAGTTCATATCTAGCTCAACAACCTATTATATATGGTTACAAAACAGTTATGAATACTACTTGTCGGTTCAGTCAACCGACACGACCTATGGAGGCTGACTTAATATCTAATTAGTCGGTTAACTAGTCTAGTCGGCTAACCAACTAGCTCCTCCAACATCTCCCCCAGGAACAACATCTTTCTTCGTCCTGAAGAAACAGGGGAGGTAACAAAATTATACTGTCTTAAGTAGTTTCTTCAATTGCTTTGTCTTCATGGGATGTGCAGTCGAATGGATGGTCATTTTTGTACACATAATTCCACAATGGATTTTGCTGTAATGGCCAGTTGGTGCTGAAATTTTGTCCAACTATGGAGGGATTTTTGGATTTCAATGGTCAAGGTTGTAATGCTTGACCGACTTGACATTTTCTCTTGAATCGAAAGATCTGTAATCTTTTCCATGTCGAGGCCAAAAAATTGATCTTTTTCCTTTATTGTGTCTAGGAATCTTTTCATTTGTGGACAAATCTTGTCCAGTGCGTTGATGTTGGGGATTGCTTGGTTAATCCATTGATGTGCTTGTTTTTCCAGTTTTTCAAGCTTTGATGTCTCCACTACAATCTGGTCTTGTACAGTGCTCCTCATTGCTTCTTCAAGACCTTGTTGATTTTCTAATGTCTTGTTATGTTCATGGGTCTCTCAAGCTTGCTGAAATACTTTGTCATAGTAAGTATACCAGCTGCGCAGTACCTCTTCTATGGTGGTAGATTCTTCTAAATGTTCTTGCAGTACCTTGTGTGCTTCTGAAAATGTTGTGTACTGCTGTCTCAATAGCACATAAGTCTCTTCTTTTTGTTCCCTCTTTCTTGTGCTGCAACTATGCTTGAAGGTTCGACACGACACTTTCAAATAATTGGTATGCTTTTTCTAGTGGATTATCTGTGTCAGTCTTTGTCGTTCCTGGTATAACTGTTTGTGTCAAATTCCTGCATTTGGTGAGGAATTCGACTTCTTCTGTTTTAAGCTTTCTTGGTTGTTCCTATCTTCTCTAGCTCCTTATTGTGGCCTCTTTAGTAAGGGACTCTAGTAGTCGATCCAGTTCTCCATCCCTAAGTTTTGGCGTGTCGACTGCAGTAGTCGATCCTAGCTGATGGAGGTGGATAATGGTTGACGCTTGTTGTGTCTGGTGGTGTTCTTTTTTCTTTTTCTCCTTCCTCTTAGTTTTATGTTTGGAGTGATGTGCCACCACTGATCCTGTTGGTATTGATTCTGGTTGCTGCTGCTTTGACTGTTGCTCCATAGTCAACGGATTTTTAGTCAGCTGAACTTCTGTTGCAGTAGGGTCTACTGACTGTATTTCGTGGGTGGGTCTTGCAGTTGTTTGTGGATCCCGTGGTGGTGACGATGGTGGCTTTGAATATGGAGGAGGCTCTGAGATTGGTGGTGGCGAAGGTGAGGGTGAATGGTATGGGGTTAATGGAGTGGTCGAAAAGTTATTTGTTGGTGAGGTATCTTCGACTTTTGGTTGCAAGTCGGTAAGGGTATTGGTTTCGACAGAGTCGAATGGGTTGTCTAGTTTTTGAACGGTTGCTAATGCAGCAACCTGATTGTCTGCTTCGAGGTCTCTTTCGGCTGGTTCATTGGCCGGAGGGGGATGATTTTTAGTGGATGGTGTGAAGGATGATGTTCATGATGTGACAATTGGGGACGAATTGTTGGGGTTTTTGAGAAATGAGGTTTTAAGGGTTTCCACAACTCTTGGTTTTGGAGAAGCTTGTTGTGGTTGACCGGGTTGTTGGGTGAGGATTCGTTGTGCTGAGCTCGACTTGGTGAGTGTATATGTGGTGTTTATTTGGTGGGATTTGAGAAAAAGGTGGGGGATGTCATTGATAAATTTTTGCAAGTCGGCATCTTTGTCGGTCTTTTCTTTAAGTGTCTCCGACACTGTGCTTTGGTATAGGTCGTATGAGATGATGTCGGATGGTGCTGGTATATATTATTGTATTATTTGAGTTGGAGGTGGGGGTGGAGGGATGGAAGTCAAATCAATGGAATCACTACCAGGGGGGTGGCGACTCTTACCTTTTTAGTCCTACCTTGTTTCACTTTTTTTTCTATGAAGCATTTGAACTGTATCTCGACAGGTACTTTGTTTATTGAAGCATCCTCCAAAATGTTGGCAACGCTAGAAAGTAGCTCTTCTTCGTTTTCAGATTCCTATGGAAGGATGAGTTTTGGATTCCCCTTTCCCGTCGTCGTGTCATCTTTCTTCTTCCTCGACGTTGATATCTCCCGATCTATTTGTCTAAGATTTTATTTTTTCATAGCATACTCGGGTTGGTCGGATTGTATTTCTTCATTTGTTTGTTCTCCACCCTCCTCTTGCGGTTCTGCTAGTGCAAGGGTTTGTTGTGGTTTTTCCTTTTGTTGTGGTTGTTGTAGGGCCCCAACTGGGTCTCTTTTAACTTCTATTTACAGTCAAAAAAATTCACTTTATATATACAGTTTGAAAATCTATAATCTGTTTATTCTACTTGTAACAATTTACTGTTAACTGTGTAGGTAGCAAGGATAATACAGCATATAAACTTTTTAAAATTTAATTAACAGAATTTGCCATAATAATGCTGGAAAATACCTGTAGGTAGCTAGTAGTTCCACCTTTGTTGCTGCCCTTGTTTGCTGTTTTTCCTTGCTTTTCCCTGTAGCCAAAAGTCCTTCCCAAGTTCTGAAACTCAACCGGTCCAAACCAGTCTTTCCACCCTGCCAATTGGTGAGGTCTCGCCGACCACCCAGCTCCAAAGGTACCCCTTTGGACCCCTGAGCCCAAACCGAGTACAAGCCCTAAGCTGTTGTATCCCCTCAAGAAAATCTCCAGCAAAACCCCTCCTTTCAGCTCTCTTCTCCCAAAACTTCTCAAAAAAAAACTAAGGTAAGGATGATCCCCTTCTTCTCCCTCCTTTCTCCCTTTTATCCCCATGTTTGCCAACCTCCCCCATTAATACCCCTATCTTCATCATAAATTTATCCAACCCCCTTCCATCTACCATGTAAGTCCTTGAGCCCTCAACTTGGACTTGGACTCCTTTAAATATTTAAATAATTATTAAAAGGTGTTGGTTGGGGTCACTTCTTAACCATAACTTTTAATTCAATTAAATTTAATCCTTTTATTTAATATAATAATTTTAAACATATCCTTACTCATATTTCAATTTTTGACT
>LPNX010056413.1:145635-160532 GCA_001517045.1 Pseudotsuga menziesii | reverse complement strand
CCATATGTCCACAGTGTCGTCAAACCGACGAGGTCTCACAATCTAACAAATACAACATATAATAGTAGTTCAGGTAGAAATGTCAAAACGGGGTGTTACAGTTGTGGTACTGCGACAATATGAAGAGGATTTCTCTCTTCTTCTGGGGTGTCCTCCTAAGTGAACGTGCTGATGCGAAGGTTCACTTCGTAATCCTCTTCTTTCTCTTGGTCGTTCAAGGACTCTATGATTGTTTGATTGATTTTCTTCACCATTGCTGGTATGGGAATCTTGGTGTTGGATTGTCAACCCGATTCCTTGAATATTTCTTCAACTGTTGGGTAGTAATCTAGGTGTTTAGCCTTCGTTGCGGCTCCCTGCATATACTAGATTGCAGTGTGGTCGAGATCCAACTGAATATGTGTTGTCAGGGGTAGACATCTTTGGATGTTTTGAGGCACCCTCCATCTTGCTGTTTGGATTTTTAAAATTTTGAAACCAATTATCTAATAATATTTTGGCTTTGTCGAGTTCCTATGAATTTACAGTCATTGAAAATGGCTTAAAATGCCACATTTGAAATCTGCATGGTTCCAAGAACTGTGTGTTATCACTCCAGGAAACTCCTCTAGGTTGTAGCTCGAGGATGCCTGGTAACTTACAATGTTTTTGGGGTTTTCTAAAATGAATCAAGTCAGGTGAACTATATGACCTTCCACTCTCAAGACATGCATGAAACTCAATCAGGTACAAGGCTTTTAGTTACCACTGTTCAGAGGTTTACAATAGGGTGTAGAGATGGATAACTCATCATGCTAGCAGATTCATACATAAAACAGATACATATAAATGGCTAAATCATGATAAGGAAAGCACTTAGAATTCAAATCACATCAACATGCCAATAGGGTGACAAATATCAGACATTAATTAACTTGAATATAACTTGAATAACACATTCAAGCATAAGCACAAAAAAGACAGAAATGGAAGCTGAACAAATGATAACAAAAGAGCTTATATTAGGTCATGAACAAAATGAGAAGCTTGACAAAAGCAATGGTCTACAAGTCCCTGAAGTCGAACCCTTTCAATAAAATAAGTCTTAGGCTTTATAGCCTTTACAAAAATACCCAGATCCTGAAAACTTGGATCTGATTTAATAAAAATAGACAAAATAATTGTTTTTTGCATAATTAAGTCAAAAACCCTAATTAACTACTAGTCTAACTATTTGTAGAATTCGTTCACTGTTTGAACCTTCTGATAACTGAAGTAAGTACTGGCAATCACTGCCATTGGTCTTCTGCTAGTTAAGCCATTGTTTCACTTTGATAGTTAAGTGTTGGTGACCTTTTCTACTGTTAAGTCACAACAAAACTGAAGCATACCTTCCCTAATGTTTTCTTTAGCATCCTTCATCTTTACACTTCATCCTTGAGCCATCCATGTTTGCCCAAAACTGCTCCTGCGTGTCAAAAATTGATATTATGCCTCTGTGCTTTCGGTGGTTAAAATCCCAAAATATCGAAACAGTTAGCCGCTGAAAGCGGTGCTTTCGGTGGCCAATGAACTGCCTCAGCATCCACCTAAGCCACCGAAAGCCTTGTTCTTCAAAAATTCTTAGGCTGCCTCCAAAATTGCTCTTTCCAGTCTGTCTGCTTAGCTTTCTTCTTTAGCAGGCTCTATGCCAGGAGGGTTAACAATAGCTTGGCTTGCTTCTGGATGCTGAAAGCTAACTGCAGCTTCAACTAGGGTTTCCAATGTGAGGTGGCTGCTAGGGTTTAGCTTGGCCTCCTTCATTTGGAGTTTCTAAAGACTAATCATCCTATACAATCTTGTGTTATCCTTCCTGAACCTTAGGTTTCTTCTTTTGAGCAAGATGTATCTTCCTCTCATCTCTAGGAAATAATTATGCAACTGCTTATTCCTCTTGGTCAATATAACATTGTTCTTCTTTATCTCTCTTTCCAAAATCTCCATCTCATACACTTGTCTCAGCAACTGATTTATCTTTTGAGTCTTGGGCTTACTGGAGGAAGCCTTCTCTATTGTTTCCTCTTGCTCTTTTGGTGTAGGGGATGGTAGTTCTTCAGTCACTGCTACAACCTACAAAGCTAGGTCTGCACCTTCTTCTTGTTCCTCTTCTGAATCTGAGTAGGGCAAGTTCAAAATGTTCTCACAGTGTGTTGCAACTTCCTGTCCCTTCTCACTGAAATCCAAGTTTCTTTTGACCTTCTTGGCTTTGGAAGAGGAAGGAGGTTGTTTTGCTACTGCTGGGGATATAGCCCTTCTCTTTCTTCTCCCACTCCTTGGTGTGATGGACTTTTTGGCAGGAGACTTCCCCTTTTCTTCTGGTTGAAGGCCTGTTTCAAATTCATTCCAAAACAAGAAATAAGGCCATGCCATATTCCTCCTCTTTAGCAATTCTTGGATCAGAAGTTGGATAAGGCCATGATGAGACAGTCTGCGAGCAATCTTGGCTAGCTGAGCCTTCACCTGGTGTGCCATTTTCCCAAACTCCTGTGTAAGTAAAAGGGAAAATTTAGTGGGCTTTTACGTGTGAAGTGGTTCATTAATTTAAAATGGTAGATCATGGCTTTCTTATATATTCCTTCACATGTTATGAAGACCACAATGGCCTTCAGCAGTTGCTGCCACCTCTCTTCTAACCAGGAGGATGGCACAAGGCTTCTTCCACACCACTCCTCTATGCCCAGGCTTTAGGTAAGACCTGAACTCTACATCCTTTGGTATGGTGGTTTTTAACCACTTTTCTCCTGTGCCAGGGAGTTCAATCACTTCAGCAATTAGGGTGTCATCTATGTGGAATTCCTCTTTTCCTATGACTACCTTGGAGCCATCAAATGAGAGAGCAAATGCCTCATCCACCTGCTGATGTGAACCTTGTATCTTCTCACAAAACCTATAGCAGCCAGCATCCTGGGAAATTTACAGAGCTCTGGATGTGCTTCTAAATAGCTGATATCTCCCAAATCCTGCCTGAGAGAAGGTCCTCCCTTCTTCATCTTGCTGAATGCCACTCCTGGGTACCTGCAAAAATAAGTTTAAGTTTTGTATGACAGTGTTTTAGCAGGCTGCTTCTCAGAGATGGCTTTCTAGTGGAGAGAAATGCCAAAGTCGAGGGTGGGGTGTACTGAATATTTGGCACTGATTATGAGGGCTTTATCCTTCATGATTGAGGCTGAGGTTAGAGGGTGATGTCTTCAGTTGATCTTTTCAAGACCCCTTACCCAGCAATGATGTCAAAATCAGTCTGGATACTCATTGGGATTTTTTGCAGCTCTATGGACAGGTGGAGGGAGAAGGAGGGTTTCAAATTTACATCAGTCCTTATTACTCTCACTAAAAACCTCCTTACTCATTCCCTCATGCAGTTATGCAGACTCCCTTCCTTTCGGTGGTTTATCACGCCTTTTACTGATCGTTATCTTGCTGACGGGGTTTGATTTGACTGATTTCTAACTGTTTCTCTCTTTTTCCTTTTTGGTGGTTAACAGTATTCGGGAATTTGTCTGCAAGCCACTGAAAAGATGGATTTTGGTGGCTAATGAGCTATTAAGAACCCCATCTAAGCCACCGAAAGCTTAAATTTTCAATTTCTTCAACCATAGTACAAACAAAGACCTTCAATTTGTTAGTCATCTTCAAATATTTCATGACATGACTCGAATTCTTCAGTGACTATCAAAATAGATTTATTTTGGGAGATAACATCTGGCTCCTACTTGGGGATGGGAGCCTCCCTGTGAGGTCCCAAGAACCGTAGACCAAAATGCCTTTCTCTGAAAACAACTAAAAACTTAACACTATCATTTACTGTTCCATTGGGCATGGAGTTTATTCTGTAAGAAAAAACAACATACTAACTACTAATTTACAATAAAAAGGCCTCAGTGCATCAAATAAAGTAAAGCTTTAGAAAACGCCCATTCATTGGGCCATCAAACACCTCTTCCCCTTCCATATTCTGTAATTTGAAGGTGTTATTCTTTTGTACCTGAGCTACCACAAAAGGGCCAATCCATAAAGAGTCGAACTTTCCATGTTTTCCCTTGTCCTGTCTGACAGCATCCCACTTGAGGGCCCAATATCCAACCTGAAAGTTGTCTACTTTTGTTCTTTTTTCAAACATGACCTTTATCATCTGTTGATGGGCTTCCGATTTTTCTGTCACTTGTTCCTTGACTTGCTGCAACTCCACCAAATCCATCATCCTCCTCACCATATCATTTGGTTCATCTTCCTCTTCCTGAAATAATTTTTCCACTGGAAGAATGAGTTGAATGGGAAAAATGGCCTCAGTACCATAAACTAATTTGAATGGAGAAGTACCTATAGATCTTTTGTCTGTTACCCTATCAACCCATAAATCAAACTTTAGCTTAGAATCCCAGCTTTTCTGATTTGTCTCCAATAGTTTTCTGATAATCCTGACTAGGCTTTTGTTGGGTGAATCAGCCAGGCCATTGCCTTGAGGATAATAGGATGTGGAATGCACCAGCTGAATGCCCATTGACTCACACATTCTAACCAATGCCCCGGATTTGAAAGCTGGTGCATTATCAGTCACTAACCTTGTTGGGAAGCCAAACCTGCTAAAGATATTCTCATATAAAATTTCATGATGACCTGATGAGTGGCATTCCTGGTGGGTACTGCCTCTATCCACTTGGTAAAGTAGTCTGTGGCCACTAGGATCCATTTATGCTGCCCACTGGAAGATGGATTTATTTCTCCTATGAAATCTACACCCCATTGCTGGAAAGGCCCACTCACTATAATAGGCCTAAGGGGTAAGGATTTTAGCTGTTACTTACCTATAAATCTTTGACATTGGTCATAGGCCCTTACAAATGTACATACATCAGCAAAAAATACTGGCCAATAGTACCCTGCCCTTAGGATCTTGTGGGATGTGGTATTCCAATAATGATGGCCCCCACATGTGTTGGAATGAAAGTGATGCATGACCTGATCTGATTCTTCTTTATTTAGACATCTCAATAAAACCCCAAATAGATATTTCCAGTACATCAGTTTATCAACTATGCAGAATTTAACAGATTTTAATTTAAGAGCTCGTGCTTGATTAGGAGTGAGACCAGGAGGAACTTCTAATTTTTGCAGAAAATGAATAATACCTAAGTACCACTCACATGAAGACAAGTTTTCAGCCACTGGTTGAATTTCATTCTGATCTTGAACTCCCTCTGCTGCTACTACAGTTTGCAATTTTGCTGAATTGACACAAGTGAATTTTATCCCCATTAGTTCACAGTTTTATTTAGCCATGAGTTTGGCCAGACCTAGTCCTTTTACTAGCTTAGTGGGCTTCACCTCTATATCAAACTCAGTGAGCTTGGCAATCCACTTAGCTCTCTTTCCATCAATGTCAGGCTGAGTCAAAACATCCTTTACAGTAGCTGAAGGGACATATGCAAGAAATTTTGCATGGACAATGTAAATCTTGAAGGTCTTCAATGACTTGATGAGAGAATAAGCCTATTTCTCAATTGGATCATACTTCAACTCAGCATCTCTCATGGTTTTTCTAAAGAATGCAATTGGATGATCGAGACCCTCATCATCTTTTTGTAACAGCACAGCTACCACTGTGTCATATGATGCAAAGGAGAAAATATAAAAACTCTTGGTATAGTTCATACTACTCAGGGTTGGGGCCTCCATGATAGCCTTCTTTATGTCTTCGAAAGAGCTTCTTGCCTGGTCAATCCATTTTATTTCTGCATCCTTTTTCAGCATGGCTGTTATGTGCTTTACCAGCTCAGAGAAATTAGGGATGAACCTCCTGACAAAGTTTATCTTACCCAAAAAGGACTGAATATCCATTTTTGACCTCAGTATGGACAGCTTCTGGATTGCTTCCACTCTTACCAGATCAATCTTTACACCTTCAGCTAAGACTATGTGACATTGGATTTTCCCCTCACTGAGTGCAAACTGGGACTTCTTAGGGTTGAGTGATATTCCAAACCTCCTGCACTTCAGAAATACCCTCCTCAAGTGCTGAAAATGATCATGATGGTTGTGAAAGTAAACAGTTAGGTCATCCAAGTATATAAGCAAAAAATTATCTTTCAACCCTACAAAAGCTAGGTCCATGGCTCTCCGAAAAGTAGCCCCAACAATCATCAGCCCAAATGGAATTTTAGCATACATCAAAGTGCCCCAGGGGGTGGTAAAAGTAGTCTTCTCTTGGTCATCAGGGTGCGCAACAACTTGGTTGTATCCAGAGAAGCCATCCAGGAATGACATGACACTAGCCCCTGAGACTTTTTGCAACAGGTGTTCCATCTTGGGTAGTGGATAGTTGAATTTTTTGGAACATTTGTTCAGGTTTCTAAAATCCACACACAACCTGATTTCCCCATTCTTCTTCCTTACCACCACTAGGTTTTCAATCCACTTGGAATACCTGAGGGGGATTATGATTTTGGCTTTGAGGAGCTTATGGATTTATTTTTCAATTACAGGTAGTAGGAGAGGACTGATGGATCTCAACTTCTGCTTGAAAGGGATGGTGTCCTTCTCCAAAGGAATCCTGTGCTGGATGATATTGGTGTCATAGGTTTTTAGGTCACTGTACTCCCAGGCAAAGATATAAGCAAATTCTTTTATCAGGCTGCAAAATTTGGACCTCTGATCAACAATCAACTTAGTGGATAGATTTATCAGTTTTGGATGGCATTGGATACCTATGTTTTGCTCTTGGACAGTAGGGTCTTGCTCCTTTTTGGCAGGATTGAAAGGGATGTCATTATGATAAAAAATCTCTTCCATAGGTACTAGACCTCGGGGTATATAATTGCTGGGTAATTGGACAATATTCTGATCAACTGCTTTATCTTTCAACTTGAGCTGTTGGGATTCCTCCATGTTTAAGTTTTCCCGATCTATATGTATATCAGAGAATTCATCTACTAGCTGAAGGAATTTACTAAGCTCATCATCATTCTCAAACACCTTCCAAAATTTGATATTATATGGCAAGGAAGGTCTGTACTTGACCTGAACATTATAGCTGATCTGAGGAGGTAAAGGAGGAACAAATAGACTTGCAGATACAACCAGGGAATCAACCAGGTGATTTAAAGCCCGAGGTATATATGACAGTTCAAAAAACATAAAGGAGTCTCTGAGTTTCCATACCTTGTCCTTGTAGGCCTTCAGTATGACATTTTTTGCTTGAAAAGTGTTGTTGACCTGCTGTATAATAAGGTCTGCATCTCCAAATATTCTCATGCACATGATCCCCATATCCTTGGCAGCTTTAACTCCTAGCAGCAAGGCTTCATATTCTGCTATATTGTTAGTGGTTTTAAAATCAAGCTTATAAGACAGATGAATATTTTCCTTGGATGGAGAGATCAATACTACACCTGCACTTGCTGAGCTTTGAGTGCTAGCTCCATCAAAATACATGTTCCATACAGCTGTGGTCACTTCTTCGATCTGCTGACAGGTGGGCTTAGTAAGTTGGACCGATGTTTGCTGAGAATCATCTATTTGCAGAATGCATGACCCAAAATCAGTGTCTACTGCATAGATGGGGTGGTTTACTGAATTCCTTTCATTGCTTATGATGTAGGCAAGATGATTCTCTCTGTAAAGCCACTTGGTCTCCCCTCCAAACATGGGGATTGTGGAATATGTAAGGTCCATCTGAAGGGTGCCACCTAGCCTTTTGCTCCATGATCAAGACAACAAGAGACCAAATTTGGGAGGGATATCAGCGACTACAATATCCATCATGATTCTTTTTGAAGGTAGCTAAGTTAGGTTCACAACAAGGTCTTTGATGAGGCCCAAACACTTGACCTTTCTAGAGTCAAAGGAGAATAAATCATGGTAGAGCTTTGTAATGCTAAGACCAAGCTCATCCATCACATCCTTTGGCATTAGGTTATGGGAAGCTCCTGAATCCAACAGATAGTTATGAAGGAATTTATCATGGATATTCAAGGAAATATAGAAAGGTGGGCATGAGTCCTTTAAGTCTTCGATCATAGGGCCTAGGGTTACAACAAGTTTATCATGTTGCAGATTTACAAATTCAGTATCAATATGCATATTTGGCTAAAGAGAATTCAGTATGGAATATTGGAATACATCATTTTTCATTAGCTCGATTAATGGGAAAGGAATCTCCAATTTCTGAATCTCCAACTCAAGGTTGAAAGAATAATGCATCCTATCAGGAAACCTTACCTCATGTACTGGAGATTTGAGCTGGACATGGTTAGGGCTTGATGAAGGTGCTAGTTTTTGCAATGATTTGGAAATAACAACCACTTTCTTTGGTAAAACAGTAGCCTTTTTAGCTGGTGCAGCAGGGTGTTTGACAGGAACAACATTCTTCTTTAGAGGAGCAACCAGCCTGGACCTTAGATTATACCCCCCTTGACCATCATCCTGATACACTGTTTCTTCACTGATCTTCTCATCAATTAGGGCTTCCTCATATTCTGCCTGTGTGAGAAAAGAATAGTCAACCTCATATTTCATGTAGTGGATGTGTTCTTCAGCCTCTCCTTCTTCCTCAATGAACTCTTGCTCTTCTTCTAGTACAACATTATGAAATGGAGCTCTAATTCTCTGATCTTCCCCTTGATTCCTTTCCCTTCTGGGATCTGAACTGGGGGGTTTCCTCTTCTATAAGGGACAAAATTAGGGTTTTGAGGAACAAAATCACATGGCCCTTTACCCCTTATAGGTATCTGTCCTCGGTATTTTAGCTTAGACATTTCAGCAGTCAGGTTATCTAACAGTTTGGTCATTTTGTCAATCTTGTTCTCTGATGAAGAAGCCCCAATAGGGTCTGCTAGCTTCTTCTTCTTGTCTATCTTTCCTTTGAGCTTCTGAGATACCACAATGTTAGATTCCACCTCTAGGGCAGCATCCTGCATGAGTGATAAGGAGGCATACCTCCTTTCTCTGAGAATTAGGTAGAAATCTAAGTCAAAGGCATTTGCATAAGTTATCCTAGCTGAGGTATCAATGGGCTTGATTTCAGTGGGGATTTTGGTGTACACGTTGTTGAACCTCTTGGTGAAGTTGGAGACAGACTCCCCATTCTCTCTTTTCAAGTTGCTGAACTCTGTGATATACTAGAGGTGGTCTCTCCTCTCTCCCCAATGTTTTAGAGAGATGTCATCTAGGGCTTCAATGCCTGCTACTGATCCAGTAGGCAGTTCTTTGAACCATTTCCTAGCCTGACCATCTAGGCTTTGTACAAAAGCACAAGTCCACACATCTTCATGTTCTATATTAATGTTCTCAGCATAACTATAAATGCCTCTAGATGTTCTTCAGCTATGAAATCTCCCTCTCATGTGAAATTAGGCATGTAATTGAGGTAGTCTCTAGTGGGCATGGTCGAGAGAGGGTTAGGCAAATTTAGGAGGGCATACCTAGCTACCAGGATCCTTTCCATTTTGGTCAATTGAGGGGAAGCCATATTGGAAATGGGTATGGAAAGCGTGGAGGAAGGTAGTATTGATGTAGGTAGTAGTTGAGAAAGTGGTGGTAAACTTATCCTAGTGGAGTCACCAGGGATTGGATCTTCACAAGCAGCACAACTTGAAGATGCCCAAACCGTAGAATTTTCTGATATATTTATAAATTCATGAGAATTAAGTGTTTTAGCAGAAGAAATAATAGCAGAAATATTTCTTGAAATACCTGATGTAGCTTCCTTTGCAGCATTGCTGGTTTGCCTTACTAAATCCCTAGCTCTTCTCACAATCTCTTTTGGATTTGAAACTGATGTTGTTGGTGGACCTTGAGGGTTTTCTCTGGCACTTGGTCTTCTTGAAGCCACCTTATTTCAATGGAGTCTCCAGATAGACGATTACAACCAGAACAGTGTCCAAGCTTTGTCTATCATCAAAGCACGGATCCATGTCGTCTCCCAAGGAAGCTGAGCTTCAGTCTTCTCTCCTCGGCAACGGTGCCAATTTGTTATCACTACAGGAAACTCCTCTAGGTTGCAGCTTGAGGATGCCTGGTAACTTATAATGTTTTTGGGGTTTTCTAAGATGGATCAAGTCAGGTGACCTATATGACCTTCCACTCTCAAGACATGCATGAAACTCAATCAGGTACAAGGCTTCTAGTTACCACTGTTCAGAGGTTTACAATAGGGTGCAGGGATGGAGAACTCATCATGGTGGCAGATTCATACATAAAGCAGATACATATAAATGGATAAATCATGATAAGGAAAGCACTTATAATTCAAATCACATCAACATGCCAATAGGGTGACAACTATCAGACATTAATTAACTTAAATATAACCTGAATAACACATTCAAGCATAAGCACAGAAAAGACAGAAATGGAAGCTGAACAAATGATAACAAAAGAGCTTAGATTAGGTCATGAGAAAAAAGAGAAGCTTGAAAACAACAATGGTCTACAAGTCCTCGAAGTCGAACCCTTTCAATAAAATAATTCTTAGGCTTTATAGCCTTTACAAAAATACCCAGATCCTAAAAACTTGGATCTGATTTAATAAAAATAGACAAAATAATTGTTTTTTGCATAATTAGGTCAAAAACCCTAATTAACTACTAGTCTAACTATTTGTAGAATTCGTTCACTGTTTGAACCTTCTAATAACTGAAGTAAGTACTGCCAATCACTGCCACTGGTCTTCTACTGGTTAATTCACTGTTTCACTTTGATAGTTAAGCGTTGGTGACCTTTTTTACTATTAAGTCACAGCAAAACTGAAGCATACCTTCCCTGATGTTTTCTTCAGCATCCTTCATCTTTACACTTCATCCCTGAGGTATCCATGTTCTCCCAAAACTGGTCTTATGTGTCAAAAATTGATATTATTCCTCTGTCTGCTTTCGGTGGTTAAAAGCACAAAATATAGGAACTATTAGCTGCTGAAAGTAGTGCTTTCGGTGGCTAATGAACTGCCTCAGTTTCCACCTAAGACACCGAAAGCCCTGTTCTTAAAAAATTCTTAGGATTCCTCCAAAATTGTTCTTTCGATTTTGTCTACTCAGCTTTCTTCTTTAGCAGGCTCTATGCCAGGAGGGTTAACAAAAGCCCGGCTTGCTTCTAGAGGCCGAAGGCTAACCGCAGCTTCAACTAGGGTTTCCAATGTGAGGTGGCTTCTAGGGTTTAGCTTGGCCTCCTTCATCTGGAGTTTCTGAAGACTAATCATCCTATACAATCTTGTGTTATCCTTCTTGAACCTTAGGTTTCTTCTTTTGAGCAAAATGTATCTTCCTCTCATCTCTAGGAAAGAATTATGCAACTACTTATTCGTCTTGGTCAATATAACATTGTTCTTCTTTATCTCTCTTTCCAAAATCTCCATCTCATGCACTTGTCTCAACAACTGATTTATCTTTTGAGTCTTGGGCTTGCTGGAGGAAGCCTTCTTTGTTGGTTCCTCTTTCTCTTTTGGTGTAGGGGATGGCAGGTCTTCAGTCACTGCTACAACCTGCAAAGCTATTTCTGCACCTTCTTCTTGTTCCTCTTCTGAATCTGAGTAGGGCAAGTTCAAAATGTTCTCACAGTGTGTTGCAACTTCCTATCCCTTCTCACTGATATCCAAGTTTCTTTTGACCTTCTTGGGTTTGGAAGAGGAGGGAGGTTGTTCTGCTACTACTGGGGATATAGTCCTTCTCTTTCTTCTCCCACTCCTTGGTGTGCTGGACTTTTTGGCAGTAGACTTCCCCTTTTCTTCTGACTAAAGGCCTATTTAAAATCCATTCCAAAACAAGAAATAAGGGCATGCCATATTCCTCCTCTTTAGCAATTCTTGGATCAGAAGTTGGATAAGGCCATGATGAGACAGTCTACCAGCATTCTTGGTTGGCTGAGCCTTCACCTGGTGTGCCATTTTTCCCAAACTCCTGTGTAAGTAAAAGGGAAAATTTAGTGGGATTTTACATGTGAAGTGGTTCATTAATTTAAAATGGTAGATCATGGCTCTGTTATATCTTCCTTCACATGTAATGTAGACCACAATGGCCTTCAACAGTTGATGCCACCTCTCTTCTAACCAGGAGGATGGCACACTCTTCTTCCACACCACTCCTCTATGCTTAGGCTTTAGGTAAGACCTGAACTCTACATCCTTTGGTATGGTGGTTTTGAACCACTTTACTCCTGTGTCAGGGAGTTTATTCACTTCAGTATTTAGGGTTTCATCTATGTGGAATTCCTCTTTACCTATGACTTCCTTGGAGCCATCGAATGAGAGAGAAAATGCCTCAGCCACTTGCTGATGTGAACCTTGTATCTTCTCACAAAACCTATAGCAGGAAACATCCTGGAAAAATTTACAGACCTCTAGATGTGCTTCCAAATAGCTGATATCTCCCAACTCCTGCTTCAGAGCAGGTCCTCCCTTCTTCATCTTGTTGAATGCCACTCCTGGGTACCTACAAAAATAAGTTTAAGTTTTGTATGACAGTGTTTTAGCAGGCTGCTTCTCAGAGATGGCTTTCTGGTGGAGGGAAATGCCAAAGTTGAGGGTGGGGTGTACTGAAGATTTGGCACTGATTATGAGGGTTTTATCCTTCATGATTGAGGCTGGGGTTAGAGGGTGATGTCTTCAGTTGATATTTTCGAGACCCCTTTCCCAACAATGATGTCAAAATCAGTCTGGATACTCATTGGGATTTTCTACAGCTCTATGGACAGGTGGATGGAGAAGGAGGGTTTCAAATTTACATCAGTCCTTATCAGTCTCACTAACGAACTACTTACTCATTCCCTCACGCATTTATGCAGACTCCCATCGTTTTGGTGGTTTATCACGCCTTTTACTGATCGTTATCTTGCTGACGGGGTTTGATTTGACCGATTTCTAACCGTTTCTCTTGTTTTCCTTTTCGGTGGTTAATAGTCTTCGGGAATTTGTCTGCAAGCCACCGAAAATATGGATTTCGGTGGCTAATGAAATGATAATCCTTTTTCCCAAGCCACTGAAACCATTTTCCCAATGTCACGGTGAAACCCAACTTTTGGCGGATAGTGGCCTCACCGAATATTCCTTTTAACCGTCGAAAACCCGTCCTTTCGGTGGCTAATGAAACGTAAGAGCTTTCTCCTAAGCCATCGAAAGTAATTTTTTCCCAATGTATTTTCGCTTGCTTTCGGAGGTTAACGCCCTTCTAGAAATGTTCACTAAGCTTCCAAAAGCAACGCTTGTCGATGGCTAATGAGTCAATTGGAGTCTCGCCTAAGCCATTGAAAGTGCTTTTACCAATGTCACTTTCTGTCTGCTTTCGGCGGTTAAAACCCTTCTTGGACTGCTTACTAAGCTATCGAAAGCAACAATTTTTGGTTGCTAATGAGTCATTTGAAGTCTCGCCTAAGAAACCAAAAGTGCTTTTACCAATGTCGCTTTCTGTTTGATTTCGACGGTTAAAACCCTTCTTGGACTGCTTACTAAGCTGTTGAAAGCAACACTTTTCGGTGGCTAATGAGTCGTTTGAAGTCTCGCCTAAGCCACCGAAAGTGTTTTTACCATTTACTCGCCCGGGCCTACTTTTGGTGGTTTACCTTTATCCTGCATTAAAATGTTAGCTACCGAAACAAAGCCTTTCGGTGGCTGATGAGCTATTAAGAACCCCACCTAATCCACTGAAAAATTAAAGTTTCAATTTATTCAACCATTATACAAACAGAGACCTTCAATTTGTTAGTCATCTTCAAATATTTCATGACATGACTTGAATTCTTCATACTATCAAAATAAATTTATTTTGGGAGATAACACTGTGGATGTCTAACTGGACACAAGTGGTACATGGGGATCCATATTACGAGTGACGTAAACCTGATTATTTCTCCTGTTTCCTGGAATTTATTGCAAATGGATTTGACCATGTTAGATACATATTGAGCCCAACAGTAAAGTTTCCCTCTTTCATCTATTTTGTCTATGACTTCTATCATGTCGAGTTTTAGATCGCTCCCTCGAACCGTGACAGTTAGACCGACAGACACAATTTTTGCAACCATTTTGGGTGTGAATGCTTTAATTTGTACAATTATCAGGCCTTTGGAGTTCTTTCCAGTCAGTGTTCCTATTAATTTCTCAACTAAACCATCATTTATCCCCATAGGAATAGGTTATCCTTTGTTAGAAAGTCCAGTGAGTTTGTAGATGGTATCACCGGTTATCTCTATAGGTTGGTCGAAGTAAAACTTCCCTTTGTGGTATCGAATGATGATGAATTTGGCAATAGTTTCTTTTGTCTCTCCGAAACTTGCCATGAGAGGTGCATTCATGTAGTTCATGATGGTGCTGGTGTTTACTTTTATCCCTTCCTCTGTCATTTTCGTGTTTTTATAGGCCCATTTTTTTATTATCTCTCCCCAGAATTGCGTCCATGAGTTTTCTATTACTTTTTCCTTTTTGATGTTTCCCAATATTTTTACCAATGGAGTTACACTAGATTCCAACTCCTTTTCTTTGGCGGTCGCGGCTTTGGTCTTCTTTGGTGTCATTTTCTCGGTTATAGGGTCGTATTTTTGAACAGGGGATGTGTTCTTAAGGTTATGATAATTTTGTCGCTCAAGTTATTCGTAGAATGTTATGAAATCTTCGTCTGACGTAGTATTTATAGGTGGAGCGGGTGGTGATTTTGTCGATGGAGGTATTAATGGTGGATTTGATGATAGACGATGCTTTATTGAAGGATTTTTTAATGCACTTTGGTTTTGACACTCCTTCTGATTGCAGTCATGATAGCTTGATTGGACCTTTTTATCCTCTTGTTAATGTCGATTGTATGGTCGGTATTCGGTATGTCGATGGTGAAAATGTCAATTATTATTTTTGTCGAAGTGTATTCTTCTACGTCTTTCGAAATTTCCTGTCATTTTGATCATAC
>LPNX010056413.1:120407-145162 GCA_001517045.1 Pseudotsuga menziesii | reverse complement strand
TATATATCAATGATTTTTCTGTTTTGATACTATTTTAATTGGGCACCGTTTACCAGTTTCCAAAATACTGTTCCTTGTAATGTTCTCAGTCGGACTGATCCGTTGGCATTGATTTCTTTGACGATATAGGGTCCCATCTACTCGATGTACGAATTTTTTGGTTTTCCTTTCACCCGACTGTTATACAACAGTGCAAGATCTCCGGATGACAAGTTCTTCTCACAATCTGTCGTGCCATGATTTTTGTTGTTGTTTTTGAATTTCTTGATGTTGTATAGCCATAATTCGGTCTTATTTTAGCTTATCTAGTTGCATTAGTCTATCCTTCTTTGCTTCCTGGACATTAATGTGTAACATGTCGTCTATCACTAGCGTTTGTTGTCGGAAGTGTAGGTGGACGACTACTTCTTGGCCATAGACTAGTTGAAATGGTGTTTGGTCAGTAGAGCGCTTGTATGGTGTTCTATATGCCCATAAAATGACAGGAATTTTCTCATCCCAGTCGTCTTTATCAGTGTTGCCAATTTTTGTTAAGTCTTTTGTTAATGTTTTGTTAAATGCTTCTATTGCCCCATTCGACTGAGGATGGTAGGTCGTGCTTCGTCAGTGGTCAATTTTGAACTACTTTGTTAATGCTACGATAGTTCTATTAATAAAATGTGATCCCTGGTCACTGATTAGAGTCAATGGACAACCAAATCTAGTAATTATGTTTTCATATATGATTTTGGCAGCTACTTTGCTAGAACAGGTTTTGACAGGTTCAGCCT
This sequence comes from Pseudotsuga menziesii, assembly GCA_001517045.1. Lineage (NCBI taxonomy): Eukaryota > Viridiplantae > Streptophyta > Pinopsida > Pinales > Pinaceae > Pseudotsuga > Pseudotsuga menziesii. The sequence goes on along the minus strand of LPNX010056413.1, from coordinate 144,392 downwards.
CTGCCCATTTAGTAATATACTCTACTATTGTTGTGACGTAGAATGCACTTGTCCTTCTTGCTGGAACTGGAAATGGTCTTATAAAGTTGATAACCCAAATTTCGAAGGTTATACTTGGGTTTACTGATATTAATGGCATCTCAGTACTAGGTATAGGTTGACCTAAACATTGACAACGATCACATTTACTAACAAACTTTTGACAATCCTTGTGTAATGTCGACCACCATAGTCCCGACTGTTGGATCTTTTTGGCAGGCGTATCTGATTGAAAATGTCCTCCAGCTGGTCCATAGTGCACTTCATGCATTATGTTTTCTCTTTCATGTTCTAAAACACACAGACGAAGTACTTCTTCTAAGCCTATATTGTATAGGAATCCGTTAATTAGATTGTATGGTGCAGCCTTCATTGCTAAAATTTGTTTCTTTTTGGTGCTCATACCTTCAGGTTCTTGACCAGTCTCTACAAATTGAGCTATTTCTTCTAGTTCTGTTGCTACAACTTCTATGCGAAATAGATGTGCGTACGGGAGGTCATTTTCGACTCATGTCGATTCCTCCCCAATGTTGATTCTCAACAAGTGGTCGGGTCCAACATTTAGCTTTCCCGGTCGAACTACTAATTTGAACTCAAATTCTTGGAATAATAACAACCAATGACATATTCTTCCATGATGTAATGGTTTATTCACCAAGTATTTTAGCACTTGGTGTTCTGTGTAAAATATGAAAGGATTAGCTAATAGGTAGTGCCGATATTTCTGGAGTGCAAATACCATTCCTATTGCCTCTCTTTCTGTCATTGAGTAGTTACATTCTCCTTTGTTTAGTTTTTGATTGCTATTCGCAATTGGGTAGTCCATCCCATCATCACGAGGTTGTGTTAATATTGCACCTATTGCTATTCCTGATGCATCAATGTGTACATGGAATTTGACTGACCAATTCAAAAACCTGAAAATGGGTGCTTCGACTAATTTTTTCTTCAACATGTCGAAGGAAGCATCACATTCCTCTGTCCAGTCATATTCTTGGTCTTCTTTCAATATCTCTTCCAATGGGTATGTCATATCTGAGTAATAACGAATTCATTTTCTATAGTATCCTATGTGGCTTAACAACACTCTGACTTGCTTTGGATCCATTGGAGGTTTTAGACCAACAATGATTTTTATTTTTTCAAAGTCGACTTTGATGCCTTCCTTACATACAATATGTCACAGTAGAATTCCTATGGGTCTTAAGAAGATGCATTTCTTTATATTGAGTGAAAGATGGATTTGTCAACATCTTTCCAACATTAGTCTTAGCCACTTGCAGTGATCTTTCAACATGGAATAGATTGTCCAATTGTCAAAGTATACAACCATTTTTTTGTATATGTATTCTTGAAATGCTTTGACTACTATCCTGGAAAATACAATTGGTGCATTATTTAACCCAAATGGCATAAATCTGTAAGAAAAGGAACTGAATTCACAAGCAAATGTCGTCTTCTTCTGATCTTCTTTAGCAATCAGAACTTGATTGTATCCTGGAAATCCATCCGTAAATGAATAGCACTCGTGTCCCGCGACTTCATTTAGGATTTTGTCCGCAAATGGTTTCGGAAATGGATCTGTTAAGGTGAATTTATTCAATTCTCGCAAATCGACATAGATTCTCAGCTTTGTCGAGTTGTGCTTTTTCAGTTGCACAACCATTGGGATTTCCCATTCCGACTAGTCGATAGGGTAAATGATACTTGCTTCCAACATATTGTCGATCTATTTTTTCACTATTTCCTTCTATTTGTGAGATAATTTGTAGGGTCTTTTCTTGATAGGTCTTGCATCAGTTTTGATATCTATTTTCATTTCACCCATCTCTTGTACTAACCCTTTTAGGTATTTATAGTCTCGGGCAAAGACATCCTGGGATTCTTTTAATAGATTAACTATTTATGTTTTTTCTCATCATCCCAATAGTCAACTATTCGTGCCAGTTTTGGTCGATCGTCATTGGAAATGCTGACTTCTTTGGTTTTGACCTTCACATCCATCCATTCTGGCACCTTAATTTCATTGATTCCCCGCTCTCCTTCTTTAAATTGTGAAAATGATTCCAAAAAGTCTGCTGTTGTCATCCTGTCGGTATCTTCCTTGTCGGTTGTTTTGACTTTAAGTATTGTTCTAACTGGTTTTACCGTCTCGGGATGATTAGTTTTCCACTGAAATATTTTTCCATATGTATGTTCATTTTCTAGTCGAAGCCTTGTTGACTGAGGTATTTTGCTCGACGCAATGTTATTTCATGATGCTTTTGGTCAGTTGTAGTTTTGTGTCGACTTAGGTTGGACAGTCGGTTGTATAAACATTTTCATTTGTTTTGTTGCCTCGACTAGTTTTTCATCTTCCGGTATAAATTTAAAGTCCTTGATGAAATTTTCTCTAAGTTCATTCCGAAGGAACGTTTCACCTCATGCTTCTTCCATCTTATACCATTTATTTGGTAATTCATCTAATTTCGAGGGAAACAAGTGTGGCCATATACGTTTGTCTTTGTAACCAAGTCTTCTCCATTCTTTTTCACATGTTCTTATGTGATTTTTCAGGTCTTGCCCTTGTGTGAAGACAGGTATTTGTGCGTGTTTAATTAGCTTCCTTCTGCTGAATCTTTCGACAAAGTATGTTGAAGCTGTTTTCCATGTTTGTAATCTTGACTGGTGGGTGTCCCACCATTGAGAAACTTGTCATGTAAATGTTTCGACCAGGTTTTGTAGTCGGCCATGTTCACATAAGTTTTTGGAAACTTGTTCGATATGGAGGACGGGTGATTCCCTTTATTTATACCAGAGAGTTTGCTTATTTTATGTTTTAATTAGTTCTAAAGAAGGGTAGTCCCTAATTTTCCTTTCAAATATCGTTGGAATGATGGACACGAAAAAACATTGTCGAGTCGGTTTTTTTGATATAGCCTGAATAGTCCAACATACTCGTGCTTTAGTTTCATAGTTTTTTATTTCCCAATCATATAATTATGCATCCGAATTATATATAACTGAGTCTTGGTTTCCAAATTGAAGCTCCCCATAAGAATTTGGCTCGATATAGTCTTCATTTTTTTGGATTTTGTAAATTTGTCGGACGTCGACTTCTTCATCTATTGGTTCAGTCCAAGGTTCACATTGAGAGGATGGACGGGGACAATTAATTTCTCTCCATTCCCTTTTAGCTTTATTATTTCCTTATCCAATGAGATCGAAGCTTTCATTTTTTAGCCCCATGGTTGGCCCACCAAGGTTGGAAAGGAATTGGATCCTTCCTTAGGGTCGATGATTTCAAAATCCACTTTTGCGGAAATTCCCTTTATTGTTGTATCAACATTTCTCCAAACCCCAATGGGTTCGATCAGTCCATGGTCGGCTAGTTTTAGGTATATGCCTGATTCATTCAGTCGAGGTCTGCCCAATTGTTCCCATGTATCTCGTGTCATAATGTTTACTTGGGATCCAAAGTTGAGAATGACTTGTCAAACATGATATCCTTCTATCTCTAGGTCGACTAGTGGGTCAACATCACTCTTGTCTTTCTGATTTAGACTGCATATATTCTTAGTTTGTTTCTCGATACTTGTTTTGTTTTTTTATATTGTATAACAGATCAATAAATTGTGCGACTGATTTATCATTGTGTATTAAATTGAGTATTTCTTGTGATACATTTTTTCGACTATCATCAGCTACTTCTTGTTTGGAAAATTATTGGAACATATTTGATGCATCATTGTATAATTTTTTTTGCTTTATGGGATTCATATAATCATCTTTGCTTTTTATTTTACTTATGTATGGATTATCATTGCTTGTTTTTGTTCCTTGTCTAGTGACTACATGTAAATTCTTTGTGCAAATTATATCACATTTCTGAACACACGACAAGACACTAAAATTTTTTTTCTTCTTTATTTTGTCAAGTATGGTGGGACAATCCTCTAGCGAGTGATCGCCCATGCCACATATAGTACAAAATTTTATGTTGGTCCGATCTTTATATGGACATTCTACATATCAGTGTCCTTCCTTATAACACGTGAAACACTGAATTAGTCACAATGGTCGGTTGTCTCGATTTTCATTGAATGGGCATCAAACAACAAATCCTCCACGATGATTGTCATACCAGCGCTCATATCTCCGGCCTTCATATTTCTGGTTGCTTTGCTCATTCTACTTATTATTATTATTTCTTTATGCAACGACATTAGTTTGATAAACAACATGATAGTTTTGTCGATTTTTCAAGTTCAAATGACAATCAGTTGTGGCGTGATTCTTAACTTCGTAGATTGTACACTAGGAGGATTTTCCATTCTTCATATTGAATGGGCAGTCTTTTGTCACTTGGATCCCACTTTCTTGGAAGATATCACAGAAGCACTTTGTTTGAACAAAGCGGACATCTTGTCAGCTAATCTCTTGTCGAAAAATATCTTTGGTATGACCGGTTGCCGAGCAATTTGTGCACCAGATATCTTGTCCCTTTAGGTTTAGTTATATTAATGATTTTTTCATTATTTATAATTGCTCTTTCAGTCAATTATCCATAGGGTGTGCTGGATAATCTTCATCCATCTCAACCTGCAGTGCCTTTGTGTGAGCTTCTTCATATGTCTTAAATGTGTCCAGGCTAATATGTCTTCGGATTTTCTGTGAAAGTCCTACGAGAAACCATTGAATTAATAATTGTTCATTTATATTATAATCAAGTTGGCTCAGTAGGTCCTTCAATCGCTTGTCATAATCCCAAAAATTTTCTGTGGGTTTCTGAATTGCCATTTTCAGTTTATTCGCATCTAGATGCTTCACATCTAGTGCTTTGAAGAAGGATAAAATTTGTTTCTTAATCTCTACTTTAGTCATGTTGGGAGTCTTCTCTGTATATGTAATATACCAAGTTAGTGTCCTCTTTCGCAAGGCACCAACGAATTGCGCCATTTGTCTATCTTCACTTGTTACAACATCAACGTCCCATGTTGATTCACAGATGAACCAGTGTCGTCTGGGATCCTCATCACCCTCATAGAGGGGGATGTGTGCTACGTCGTGTCCCATATTGTGGACTTCAACGTCTCCTTCGGGAGGTGGTGGTGGGGGTGGTGGGATATTCTATGTGACTCTTTGTTCACAACTAGTCTCAACGGAACTCCCATTCTCGTTGGTAGGTTTGTTTGTCGGTTCCTCCCCGACAAGTTTTCGAATTAATTCGACTTTGTATATCGATGTCCAAGACAATTGCTGAAACTCGGATACTCTTCTTTGTGGATCCGACTACTTTGTATTTGAAAAAGGGGGGTATCCTTCATGCCCTGGGTAGAGTAGGTGGATACTTCGGTTGGATGGGTACGATAGGAATGTAACCCAATTTTATTCTTGAGGTCGACTAATTACCAAATGGTCAACACCATTTCCTTCATTTTCTAGTCGGCTCCAGATGTCATACTCACCAGCTCTTAGTCTTAGGTCCTCTTCGATAATGGATTGCACTTATGCACTCAAGTTCGAGTTTGTTGGAGAAGCAAGAAGCTCTCAACCTAGAGAGCTTCTCGCTTCTCTATCCACAAGTCCCTCTCCATTGGTGACACTTATTCATTGTCCACGCCTTCTTCTTTTCAGTCATGACTTGAATCTGGTGGATTTCCTTCATGTGTTGTCACCCTGGTAGTTATTCTTCTTTGAAAAAATATTGTCTGCTCTCTACGTTCCTCCCTTCTCTTCTGCCTCTTATCTCTCTTTATTTTCTGCAAATCTAGAGTGCTTTTGTGTGTCACCATCTGAATTATTTCTTTCTTGTCCTGAATTTTCATTGGTGGTGGTTCCTTCCGCAGTCGACTATAACCCTTCTACTCTACCCCGACACATGACCATCTACCCCCCCATAGCCTACCCGACACTTTAGTAAGTACAGATAGTTCTATCTATTTTCTCAAGAAGTACTGCCACTCCCTTTCTGTGATAAACTTCTCCCACACTTTCTGCATCTCCGCCCAGTTCGTATTTGGTGGCGGTTTGATAAGTGATGGATGAGGTTCAATGATGTGTCCTACTCCCTTGTCGATTAGGAATTTAAACAAAAGGGTTGGCAGTGAGCACAAAAAATGCTCAGTGAAATCGTTATAGATTCTCTCTTTGATACGATCGACATAAAATCTTTCTTCCACAGCGCGGTTTGCACAGAACTCGTATGCGATTTTCTCAAACCACTCCGATAGATTTGTTCGACCTCCTCTTATTAATTTTTGGAGAAACTCTTGATCGTTAATTTCTACTAGATTTTTCATCCAGTAGTTTCTTCAAAATATGAGGCACCGATTCTACAAAATTTTCATGTGTTTCAGTGAATAATTTCTCCTTCTTCTGGGCAATGGTCAGCTTGTTTCTCCGAGCGTAATTCTGCAGATAGTTTGTGATCTTACGCTCCCACTAGTCCTTAATCTCTTGCTCTGAGATAATCTGCTAATGGTCATTTCATCCGTACGTGTACTACCAGTAACAGAACCAATGTTGTAATCACTCATATCACTAAGCTACCAATAATACACATAAATAATCATATAATCATAATAGAAACAAGAGACAAAGATAATAGTTTGAATAACAACTTATATTACACAAAACACATGTGGATTCATACAAACATCAAAGCGAATCAAGTTTGTATCTAGCTCAACGGCCTATTATATATGGTTACAAAACAATTATGGATAACTACTTGTCAGTTCGGTCAACTGACACGACCTATGGAGGCCGACCTAATCTCTAATTAGTCGACTAACTAGTCTAGTCGGATAACCGACTAGCTCCTCCAACAAACATGTTATGCTACAATGTGTCCACATGGAAGAAGCACTAGAAGACTAAGAAAAATCCAAAGAAGAGATCAAAATAGACAATACTTTATTCTTAGAATCTCCACAATTCTAAAGGTGGTTCCTCCAATTATGTCAATGCATCATGCTATATGGTAAAGTCTATTTTTGTAGTAGAATTACTTTACCTTGTTGAAAGCATTATTGATGAGAACATATGGCGGTTGCTTCCTACATTAAATAATTTATGGGGTACATACATTAATTTCTTGTTGGAATATACCATGGAACCAAAAAACAACAAGATTCAAACATAATCTTACTTGGTTGAGAACATTTGAGAAAGAAACCGATGGTAAATAAGGCAGTTAATAACTGTACTCTATCAAAAGTACATTCCAATTTTGTGTGGGAGATATCTTGGGATAAATAACCTATGAAACCTATAATTGTGATCCCAATTAGTAATATTAATCTTTGATATGACATTATATGAAAATGGAACATTCTATGGATTCTAAGATACCGTTAGTTGAATGAATTAAATAAACTACATAGAATAAGTGAAGCAAACCACAAGAACACACATGAAAGGTAAATAGCTAAAACAAAACATGAGTATTATGTACCTTTGAGTACAATTGATTTAGCCTCTCCACACAGGATACTAATCAGTTGTGATTCCTAGTGCGAAGTCTTGTAGAAATAAAAAACCATGAAATGTTTGATTCATGAGAAATAATTTAAGAAATAAACATGCATTAAAAATTTACAGGACTCTATAATACATAATAATAAAGTGCAATACCTTATTGATCTTCTATTTGTTTTGAGAATAGTTCAATATTTTTTGTTGATGTATTTGTAACATCGGAATGTATTCACTTGTATATTTCTTATTGTATTTCATTGTACCCTGACATAGATGTTTCTTCCTCTGATCGGGAGAGTCACTAATAAAATAAATTCATGTAAAGTCATTGAGGGTAACCCTCCATTGTAAGCCAGGGAAATAGTCCCCACAGTTGAGTTGTATTAGGGTTATTAGACTCTCCTAGAGAAGTCGACCATATGGAGTAAATGTCAAGTGGAAAACAAGTATAAATAGAGAGTGCGACTCTCTATTTGGAACACACACTCACTCAGCAATAGCACATGAGTGAGAGAGGAGTAAATCACACAATTGAGGGAGAGAATAGCTGTCGAAGATCATCTTTGTATTTTTGGGTTTTACTTTTGCTATTGGTGCTCATTCTATCTCTGAGGAAGTTTCAGGGTTTTCTCCTTTATAGTTTCCCCGAGGAAAATTCTTTGTGTCTTTTTTCTCTTGTGATTATTGTTGTGCATGTTATTATTTCAAATAAGCTCATTGATCATATTGATTAAATAATAAAGTTCTAACATGGTATCGGAGCCTCTCTGAAAGAAGGCACTATGTAGCTACAAGAACTAGGGCTTCCTGGTTGAAGGTGTTCTTTCCACAGATCATCAAGTAAGGAGGGATAGGCTAACTCACCTCACTAGGGAACATATATTGGTGGTATAAATTTCTGAATTAGAGAAGTTTCATTGTACAACTGAAATATAGCTGCAATGGAAACTGACGGAAATTAGGGTTTCATGCTTGAAAACCCTAAAAGACTAAAACTAGTCATTTTGGTGCATTCGCTATATATCGAGATTAGAGAAGGATTAGGACCCAAATTTTTTACAAGACGAATATAAATTCCTGGTGTACCCTGTGTAAACGTTTAAACCTCAGATTCTCTATATTCTGGGAGATATGATTCCTCCAAATCAAGGTTTCATCCTCTCCCAAGATTCATCCCTAAACAAGACATCTAGGGATAATTGCTATATCTTGGGATACGAAGTTCCAAATGAAATTTCAGAAGATTTTCCCAATAGGGAATGGAATTTACTTTCTGTGGTAAACGTTTCAGATCCTGAAGGTGAAAAAGTGACAAGTGGTAGTCTGTACAAGTTCGCTATGCTGAACAGTCCCAAAAACACTCACCTAGGGAAACTCAACATAAGTCCTACTTGGAGAATCCATTTCTACTCTAACCTCTGGGGTTGTAAAGAATACTTATTGGTATATCACAGTGAGAATTTTAAGACCTTAAGGATCCAAAAATTTGGAGATACAACAGAATAAATATCAGTCATTTTTGCAGAAGAAATTGGATAACTAGGGCTTCCTGTTCCAGGAGCTTCCCTCCACTATTTTTAGAAAAGGAGTACATTGGATAGCTCACCTTTAAGATTCCCATATTTCTATCCAATCAGAATTTTTAAATTACAAGTTTTGAAAATTAGGGTTTCTCTGACAAACCCTAGATTATCCAGCTCCAGAACCAGGACAAAAACCTTAAATCGACAAGATCTAAATCTTTGTTATTTACATTTGAGGTTCTCATTTCAAAATGACTAATCACACCAGCTTGATGACAATCTTGGTGAAGATGACAACTTTTGAGTATGGAAGCATAGGACCTCCTTGATCCTTGAATAAATTGACTTGGATCAATATTTTAGTAAGGAAGTTCTAGGTGCCAGAGGGAGATGAGGCTATGGCTAGAGCCAAGAGAATCATTGCAGATTCTATTAAATACTATAACACCCCAGTTTTGACCTCGTTTGCATTAAAAATGTATATGATGTATATATTGTAATTAATCATGGTGTGGAGCTAAATGCAAAAGCCCCACCATCGATTTAGCGTTTAATGTTCCGGCGATTAAAATCGTCGCCGATGGTATATCGTGATATCTGGCACATTATAATTTTGGCATCATGTAAATATGCATTTTAATTAAAATAAACCCCAACCAGCTATGTAAATGAAACCATAATGAAAAGGGCATGATTTTCTTAAGGATAAGGGGGGGGAATTATTAAACTTTGGGCCAATGGGGAAAAGCCAAGTGTCAGCTATTAAAACCATTTAGTTGTCACCCACCCTTTTGACTTACTCAACCTTCCTTGTCTCAATCAGTCAACTACCAAATTAAAAACCTCTGATGTTAGTTGGGCAGTTATTGCTAGGCAGTGGTGTGTGGCAGGACTGCCAGTCCTTGCCCACATGCACACTCCACCAGTAGACTTGTTCACCCTCACATGGGTAGGAAGAGAGGGGACGTCCCCATTTTTTTTCATGGTTTCCTCACGCAGAGAGCTAGGAGAGCCGTTTTCTGGCATTCGTGATTTTCCTCTGTATGTACCATTCATGTTTTGGGTTGTTGTGTGTTCTCATTTACGATTGGGGTTCCTGGACATTTTATACTCACATGTAGGCTTGGAATTAACCTCCACGCGGATTGTTTTTCCTTCCTCACACAGCTGAGAAATCATTGTTGGTTTCCCCATGATTTTGGTTTGCTGTGGGTTCTTATTGAGTCTTTTTGGCCACGATAGGGCCAAGAACGACTCAAGAATCAAATTTCCCAGTCAGGGCTGTGTACTACCCAAATTGTCACCTTGGTTGTTCTGTGGTGTTTGATTTTCTTCCCCAGAGCTGTGAATTACTCGTTTTGCTGTGTGTATGCAGTGGTTGGTCCTTGGACTGTGTTGGAGTGGGAATGAAGGCTTGGTATGCTTGATAAACCTGGTGTGTTTGGGATCCACACAGACAGAGCTAGAGGGCTGGTTTTCTTCTCCACAACCCCTGAATATCACTGGAAGGGAAGTCAGGGCCTGAGGGACTGTGTAGCAAAGAAGGGATTGATTCCTTGTGTTGGGTGTGTGTGGGTGTCCTAAAAGTCAATCTAGTTCTGGTGTAGGTGTCCTTAGCAAAGAATCAATATAGCTACGCAACCCTATGAAATCTAGCGTACACAGAGCACACTCCTAAGAAAATATAGAGACACAAACAAGCAAACAAAGGGGAGGATATGTGATCTCTTGAATGCAACAAGTATGCCTCACCTAGGAGAGGCTTGAGACTCCCATACACTACAAGCGGAGGTTCGTAACCAATTATAGTGGCCCTCATCTTCAACGTGTAAAGTGACTATGATGTCTGAGCCCTACCTGTCCAGGAAACCTACATAATAACCTACACAAGTACCCCTTGCGATACCTAGGTAAGGAAACTAAGGTCACCCCAATATAATCAATGCTCAGGTGGACAGTCGTAGGAGGGATCGACTATATGGGAACGGTATCAAATACCCAAGCTCGAAAGCACCAATCGGTACCTCAAAAGCCCCCAGATACGAATATGATCCTGGAAATATATTCGGCACTCACAGAAAGTGACCAATGGATTTCCTCGTTCTTGAATCCTGTGTAAGAGGAGCTTCCTGAGAAACACCAATTATACCAAGGATTTCTCTCTCTCTCCTAGACAGACACCTAATTGTTGTTGTTTAGTAGTCTTGGAGAATTGATTCACAATGAACTATTCCAAGACTCTAAATCCTAATCTTGTTCATGAACCCTATAAAAGAAAAATGTGTAGTTCATTTTAATTAAGAGTTGGTTTTAATGGTGTGATTACTCAAAAATAAATGGTCGTGCAACTAATGATATTGTGACTCGACAGTGAAATAAATATGCACACCTAACAAACCATGCCAAGTGCAATTTTTGTCGAATGAAAAACAGGGTATGCCACTACATGAGATGCAATTTTTTTCCTTCAAATGAGAGTGCAATCATTCCTAAATGAACAATTTATTACAATTCAATAAGCAAACCTAATACAAGTACCATGCGAGTGCAACAATGCAAAAATGCATAAGTATGCAGAAGAAGAATTATTTTTGTATTTTTTTTGAAATAAATGAGATATAAAAAGAAATAAGAGACCCTGCAACTAATCACATAAAGCAGCCAAGAAAGGAACCAATATAAAAGAGACCTAATGCACTAACACCAAAACAAAAAAGAAGAAATGAATGACAAGAACAAAACCTAATAAAAAATAGACCAAAAGGGGTCTCTGGTCAGAAATGAAGGATGTATACAGACACCAACAACACCCAAGAAGACTCAGCAATCATCAAAACTCACCCAACAACACTCAATATTCCACATAAATATCAAAAGCAAATCATACACGACTGTGTGCAGTAAACCTATGTACATACGCAGGAATTCAAGAGAAAATCGTGTCTATATGCGACTGTAATGCAAATACTCACGTACAGGAAGAAAAAGTAGGAGAAATGATAAGCCAAGATCAAATTAATCCTACAGGAAACTACTAGGAAAACATACCTCCATACCCGACACAAAATAGAGAAATAAAGAGAAATTCAAGCACATTGTATACCAAAACCCCAAAGAACAACAACTAGGAACCTCCCGAGTGGAGTCACCAATTCTATTACAGAGAGAAACTTCCTATGGCATGGGGGTACCACAACAGACAGTATGACACCATAAATCAATATTTCCCAATATGTAATAATAGTAAAAAAATATAACACTAAGGGATACAGAATCGTACCTTATTTCGGACGGTCGAAGTAGATCCCCGTTGAGATTTTCCAATGAAATTGTGATTATAATTTTCTCTCAACAACAACAAACAAAGCAAGCATGATATATATAAATGTGTTAGAGCTATTCTATCATATATAATAAATATTGTATAAGCAATTAAATACATCCATGGATTCAATATTCGTATTCAAAATGCACATGAATTGGACAGGAAAATATATTTCTATTAATAAATCAGAGATACAATAGTGACAAACTCTGTTGGCACTTCTGCGAACCGGAGAAACCGTGTCCTCCACCACTTCGATCCTCCATCTCTCGATAGCAAGCTCACAAAGCAAAGGAAATCTTGGGAAGAACACTATGTGCTCCAAGGGATAAAGGGATGTAGACTCAAGTATAAGCAAAACTGAGGAAACAATGGACTATAGTTTCCTTACTCTTCAATTTCTCCTCCTTCAATGTATCCAAGGGGTTCCTTATATAGCACTCCAAAAAGGTAATAGAGGGTCGAATCCGAGCATTCCCAAGGCATTTGGAGGGAAAAGAGTCAAGTTATTCGGAATCAAATGAGGAAAACTCCAAAAATATTTGTCATTTTGCACACATATTGATGTACGTGGGTTTGAGGTCAAAAGCTGCGTATACATGTGGGTATTGATTTAAAATTCATGTATAGGTATAAACAGGCAATTTTTGTGGATGATATTGGAACATCAAAGTATAATATAAGTCCATGGGGTCCAAAGAATCTGCAGAGGGACAGGGAAGGCCATAAATGTGTGATCTACCTGATGTGGTAAAATTAGCTATAACAATAACCAACATACTTCTAAAATTAGTTCTCAAGTGATGCTCCATGTGGGCCTCCACCACTTCAATCCTCCATCTCTCGATAGCAAGATCACAAAGCAAATGCAAGCTTGGGAAGAACACTATGTGCTCCAAGGGATAAAGGGATGTAGACTCAAGTATAATAAAAACTGAGGCAACAATGGACTATAGTTTCCTTACTCTTCAATTTCTCCTCCTTCAATGTATCCAAGGGGTTCCTTATATAACACTCCAAACAGGTAATGGAGGGTCAAATACGAGCGTTCCTAAGGCATTTGGAAGCACAAGAGTCAAGTTATTCAGAATCAAATGAGGAAAACTCCAAAAATATTTGTCATTTTGCACACATCCCGATGTACATGGGTTTGAGGTCAAAATCTCGATATACACACAGGTATTGATTTAAAAGTAGCATATAGGTATAAACAAGCAATTTTTGGGGATGATATTGGAACATCAAAGTATAATATAAGTCCATGGGGTCCAAAGTCTGCAGAGAGACAGGGAAGGCCCTAAACATGTGATCTATCTGATGTGGTAAAATCAACTATAACAATAGCCAACAGACTTCTAAAATCAGTTCTCAAGTGATGCTGAAACATTGTTAAAACATTGCTGGAACAATGCTGCAACATTGTTGAAACACCACATTTTCTAACAAAGTATAACGTGGATTTTGTTGAAATTTTGTAGGCATATTTACACTAATATCGTGATTCACCATACCAAAAACCACATCAAACCAGATTACCAATTTCAATATATAAGCAAGTAAGTCACTACAGGTTTGTATCAACAAATTTTGCAGGTTTATCAGTAGTTGTTCCAGCAAGCCTCATGAACCAATTTCTCACAAACTAAAAACTGGGTTTGGCTGAAATTTTGCAAGCAATTTTTTATTTTCCCAAATAATCTCCACACTAAAAATCAGATAAACCCACATCACGAATTTCGAGAAAAACGTAAAATGGTTGTAGGTGATTATGTCAATTTTCTCAAAAACTGTGCACTAGATTCAACTGAAACTTTCCACATTTGTTCTTCTTACCATAATTCTTCTTCAATCAAAATTTGATGAAAAACCAGGTCACTATTTGCAATATATTCTTAAATCAATTTCTGCACTTTTTAAATTTAAAGTTATCATAAAAATGCTTCACAGTTGTCTTAAAATCACATACCTTTGCCAAATGGACTATCATAATGTTGTCATGTCTATGCCAGAAAGCCACTGCTATTTCCTCTAAAATAATTTGTCACCAATGAGCTAATAAATCATCAAAGTAAGGTGAAATCAAATCTATCAATGGCTGCAAACAAGACACATACAAGCTCCCAAATAAACACAATTTCACCCACAACAAATTATCAGTTAGTGGTTGGATGAAATATCCATAAATAATGGGAACAATCGCCCCCCCAAACTGAGTAATTTTACATGGCCTAGGGTAAAGCGATATTTATACATAGGATTGTAACCGAAATAGATTTGGTGGTGTCTTTCTTTGATCCAAATTGCAGAAAATGACATTAGCAAGCGTGGGCTTGCACATCGCTGTGCAAAGTTGACTTTGTATAATATATTTCTCCATGGAACCATGTTAGTTTTTCTTAAGATCGGATTAGATTATCTAGGATATGTATTTGAAAAAATAACAAGTACAACAAAATGCATAATATATAAAAGATACACAAGACACAAAGATTTTCATCGGAGAAAACCTTGCAAACTTCTTCAGAATAGTAATATGATCAAAAGCAGTAATAAGAAATGTTCAACATCTATCTTTCTCTCCTCATATGACTGTCTTTCTCTCTCATGCACCTTAGAGAGTGTGTGTGGTGTGTATAAATGAGGGAGCTCACTTCCCTATTTATACCCTTTCAAGTCACTGACCAAATATAACATTCGAGCCTACATGTCATCTCACATGGGGCCCACTTCTCCTAGAGAGACTACAAGTACATATTACATGATGTTACATTGGGGACTATTTCCCCAACTTACAACAGAGTTTTTAACTCAAGGTCTAGACACAATTTAGATACCCCATAAATGGGTAACACAAATCCCTAGTGGGGGTACAACAACATACGATGATAATATACATCAGAATATCTTCCAAAGATACAAATACATCAACACTCCCTCTTAGCTAGGAAGGAATTCTCTCTCTACATAGTCATCAACACAATTGGTCAGGTGTTCATCACATCGTCATCATTACAGAGTCATTGAGTCTTCATCATAGCTGCTGCCATCATATTCTTATAATTTTATCATTGTACCATACTATATGTCATCAAAAGTTTCTACAGTGCCAACCCTTTTTCATGCTGGTAGTAGGCCTAGCCTTCATGTAGGTCTTCAAATCATCAAGTAGGTATAACTCAGGACTAATTGCCTTGCAAAAACTGAAGGATATCCTTAGATTGATTATATGCCTTTGCAAAACCTGAATGAGCATCCCAAGAGTGATTATATGCCTCTGCAAAACCTGAAGGATCTCCCAGGACTGATTATATGCCTCTGCAAAACCCGAAGGAGCATTTCAAGACTTATTATATGCCTTTGCAAAACTTGTGTACCCTACTGTTACCTCATCATCTTCAGATCGTCTCCTCATCATATGGAGCACAACCCAGATGCACATAACACATCACTTACATCTACCAGCATGGGAGGACCAACCAACCACCATCCGGGAAAGGTTCAACAATTACATCAACTACCATGCGAGGACTAACCTACCACCATGTCAGAAAATATTCAACAATTACATCAATGACCATGGGAGGACTAACCTACCACCATGTCGAAAAATCTTGGCAATTACATCAATGACCATGGGAGGACTAGCCTACCACCATGTTGAAAAATCTCGGCAATTACATCAATGACCATGGGAGGACTAAATTACCACCATGTCGGAAAATCCTATGTGCATATGCGTCTTTCAAACTCATCATTTCCCCTTGTAAGGAACCTCGATCTGAAGTACACCAAGCTTCTCTCTAAAGTATTCAAACTTCACTCTAGCTAGCAGCTTGGTCAATGCATCGGGTATCTTCTCGTCCATTGCAATATACTGGAGCTTCACTACTCCTCTCTACGCCATATCCTTGTGTTGAGGCCTGGAAAATCGCAGGCGGCAACAGTAAGGGATTCTCCCCAATCAGCGTTCCCAACTAGCCCGCTGACTGTTTGGTATAGGGAATCCGTCCGGTATGCGGTCCGGCTACTATGAGTCAAGTAACAAAAACAAAGCTTTACCGGTTGCGGCCCGGTCCACCGAGTTTTTGTATTTTAACTTAAGAGATGAAATGCACGTGCCTAACTAAGTGCAAGGTGATTAGACTGCGAGGGGTGGTCACGATGTGATGCGTAGGTTCTTACCTCTCGTCTTAGACCCGCAGGCAACCAAATCATATACAATGAGAAAGAAACTAATTGTCTAATCTAACGCTAGGGAGCGAGCTATCAATTTTAAGTGAGTAATTCAATTTTTTTTGCACATGCAGTATGAAGGATTAGAGTTAGCTGATACTCCTTTCAGACACATGAACAATCACAAATATTTAACAACTAGGTAGCCAATTGCTGTATGAATACCATTATTACTCACATGGAATGATCATGAAAATACCAAAGAACATTTAATAAGAACATAGGTTCAGGAAATTAAACATTCTCATAGTAAATGAAATGCAGCTGAAAACGAAATAGTTCCTCTCCAACATCATTCATCGAAACGCATTGACACATTCCATTTCACTTTCTCCAACCAGGTAGAATTGCAGTTCCTTTTGCAAAACGAAGTAGTTCCTCTTACAAGCCAACATTTACAATTTTTTCCAGGGGAAAAAGCCCCTGTTCAGTCAGGCTTCCCCTTATTTAAACTACAACTCCTGCCTCCTGGGCTGCCCTCAGCATGTGACCTTTCAGTGTCCTTGACGATTCAGTTTCTTCTCTGGTCGTTGCGTTCTCCCAATCATTTTCCATAGGCATTTACCTTCTGACCGTAACGACTGAAACTGCCTCCTCATTGTCTCTGTCATTTGTTTGTTTTGTCCTTTTCCCTGCTCTGAATTGCTTTAGCGATCTATGGAATTCTCCCTGCAAACAACATTGGTGTATTATCCACTAAACTGAGATACTGGGCATTGAAAATTTCTAACCATAATAATAAATTCACAAGGGGCTAGCCTGGTTCATCCAGGTGAGAACTCGCGGAAATACTAAATCGGCGGTCGGGCGATACTTGGATCGGGCGGGAATAGACTTCTGCATCGGATGGGGAAAGGCTTCAGGAGCCGCAACGGCGGAGGAGCATAAGAACCAGGTAAGTGACAACGCGGGCGATAAAGGCAACCGGATGCCAGAGAGAAGGGTATCGGAGGCTAGAGTTCTCTACCACCCGCAACGGCGGATGATGCAAAGGCTAAGTGACGCGGGTGGGAGAAAAGAGTAGTGAGTCGGACGTCGGGTGAAACTCTAATTGGGAGCTGACTCTATCCTCCCGGCCACAACGGCGGGCAATCAGAAACTTAGGAGCAAGCGACCGAGACAAACGAATCGGGCGTTGGATGTAACTCCAATCAGGTGGAAGTTTGATCCGGGAGCCGCAACGGAAGGTGAATTGAGGTTCAGCATCTTCCGAAAGAGGTCCGATCCAAAGTGAAAACCAACAGCGTAAGGATCAATTACAGCCAAAAACATTTTTTCTTTGCTAATAAGGCAACATCTTCATGTTCTATGAGTATTAAACAGACCACACGACCCGAACTAAACTGAACGAGGCAGACAAAATAGCGGGTATTCAACTTCAAGACGAACATATATGTTTGAGGGGTCAAGCTTTTAACAATCGATCCAAGCAAAATGATGAGGAGGGGTCCCAGAGTTTAAGTGAAAAGATAAAATCGGGGAGGAAAAGTTGCGGCAACAACACCCTGATATAGTGATACTTGATATCAATGTGCTTCGACTTGTCATGGAATACCGAGTTCTTAGACAACTTCACACAACTCTAGTTATCACAATATATATAAGTAGCATCCAACTGGATATCAAACAAATCAGACAGTAGCTTCCTCAGCCATACTGCCTCACAACTAGCCTAACAAGCTATGACATACTCTGCTTCGGCTGTACTCAGTGCCATGCAGGACTGCTTCCTTCTAAACCAAGAGATCGCACCCGATCCCATATTGAACTTGCACCATGAAGTGCAATGGAATTGCCTTCCCAATATGAATCCACATAACCCTCCAGGTTAATCTTTTGATTCGCATCATACTTGAGCCCAGAATCAACTGTACCCTTCAGGTACTTCAGAATATGCTTTGTGGAAATCATGTGAACATGTCTCAGATCCATTAGGAACTGGCTCAATGTGTTCACAACAAAGCATATGTTTGGTCTCATGTTTGTCAGCTACATCAATGATCCAATCATTTGATGATATATTGTGGCATCAACTGATTCTGATGAAGCATCGCAAAGTAGATTCAAGTTCGATGCCATGGGTGTGGCTATTTCCTTGCAGTCCATCATCCCAAACCTCTTTAGGATCTCTACTATATACTTCCCTTGACCAAGGAAGAAGCCATCTGTACTCTGCCACACCTCATCATCCCTACGTATTTCATTTTGAACTCAATAGAAAGTCTCATTCTTTCATCTTTTACAGGTCATCAACATATAGTAGGAGCATCACTGGTATTCCATATTCAACCTTGAAGCAAATGTTGGGATCCGTTTTACTCTCAGTAAATCCTAGGGCCATCATGTCGAACTTGAGGAACTTTTGTAGTCACTCCCTTTAAAGCGGAGCATCATTCTCCCTCTTCCTTTCATACTCTATGTATCGAAACATTTTGTATTGGAGTGACAAGTATCTTCCTCTACTACTGATCTTATATGTATCCATCTAGTGTCATTGGATACCAATATCCTCTATCTTGATATTTATTGAAAAGTTCTTCTTGCACTCCTCTGTGAGCTTGTCATCCTCTATAGGATTTCATATTCAACCTTGTAGCAAAGGTTAATATCTTCATCACTCTAGGTGATCTTCAAGTTCCTCATGTAACTGTATGTGTTGTACAAGGCCTTGTTTAATTTGCACACATGAGTCTGTTTGTCATGTGTCTCAAATTCCAGTGGCTACTCTACATACACTTCCTCCTCGACTACACCATTCAATAATTTTGTCTTGATGTCAGCTGGTGTATCTCCCATCGCATACCTACATGTATAGATATAATGAAGTGTACCTTGTCATTCAATGCAAATGTCTCTTCGTATTTTGTGCCTTCTTTCTTGGAGAATCCTCGTGCTACAAATCTTGCCTTGTATACAACGATGTTTCCATCTATTACATACTAGATCTATATGGAAGACAATACAGACTTCCCTTCATGTCTCAACACCGCATCCTAGAAACCATTCATCTTGATCAACTGGTACTCTTTGATCATAGTCTCCTTCCCTTTCTTCTTGGCTACTTCTTCATATTTGGAAGTCTCTGCATTAATGATGTTGCTCAACAATGTCACATAACTGGAGTGTGTTAGAGGCCTCTTGCTTTATTTGGAAGTATCATCATACTATTCTTCACCTTGGATTATTTTTCGTGTCCAAGGTGGTATTCATCTCTCGAGGTGGATCTACCATTCTCTTTATATTCTTTTAAAGCTCTTTCTTTCGCACGGTGTCTCTAAACCGAGGAGCTTCAGGTTCCTTTTCTAAATTGTCATTACTTGTTCTTCGAAATGATATACAAGTCAAGTTCAGTTACATGATTAGAAACATCTCATAATTTCCAAAACATATTAATAGTGACAAATATATGTCACATAGCCCTGCAACTATTTTAGCCAATGCTACAACATTCATTCATATCCTGTACACATAGAGTAACTTCTAGATGACTTCTAATACAATGTTATTAAGAGTGTGTAGTACTCCTAATATGTCGACAAAGAGGTTTCAATCTAGAAAATGGAATGTTTTACAACATCATTGACTTCTTACCCATCATGTGCAATTCAGTAGTATAAATGCAAATGCTCAAACATGCATAACACATCAAGTGAATATAAACAAATGCATGACCAAACAATATCATGAAATGACAGTTGAATACTTATCTTTATTTGTTTGTTGGGTAGACTCCTTCTTGAGCCTTCAACTTCAACATTTCTTATCCAAATGATAGGATGGATAAGAGGTTATTCATGAGTTGATTCCTTCATATTCCTGATCGCTTGAGGGATCTTCTTTGAATTGTGATAGCTTGATATTCAATTTCTCCAATCTTCTCTTCTCTTATTATGAGTTGAGCTTCTTCTTGTGTGCATTCTTCCTGGAGTCTACTAAAGGTAATCAAACTCCTTCTGGAACACATTCCTTGAGTGAATGAACCCCATGATCTTGGGAGGTCATTCAAGGAGGTTATAAAAATCTCTTATTTTTCTTCGATTGCTTCGTCATAGCATCAAACACTTCCTTTTGGTGTCTTCAAGGATGACACATGAGCGATGATATGATCTCTAATAGAATCTGCAATGATTCTCTTGTCTCTATCCTTAGCGTCATCTCTCTCAAGATCTCAGAACTTCCTTACTGAAATACTAATCCAAGTCATTCTTCAAGGATCACATAGGTCCTATACTTCCATACTCGAAATTTGTCAGCTTCACCAAACTTGTCATCAACCTAGGTGTGATTAGTCATTTTGAAATGAGAACCTAAAATGTAAATAGAAAATATTTAGATCTTACCACAACAGGATTTTAACCCAAAATCTGACAACATCCGACGTAAAGTATGTTTTTGTCAGTTTGCAATGATGAAAAGTACTGTACCTTCTAATTTCTTTAAGCATCGTTGATTTTTTGACATAATTGTCGTAGGTTTTTTTATGAAACTTTTCCACACTAGGTCGTCAAATATGCGAAATCTGGTCATTGGATATGTGATGATAGTGTGTCGAATTTGCGATGACACTTGAAGGATGAGCCATCGAATTTCAAACATTCTCTAGGTTTTTAGACGACACTTTGTGACACTAGGTCGTCGGATTTACGACATTAGGTTGTCGGATATGTGTTGATACTGTGTCGAATTTGCAACGACTCTTGAAGGATGAGACGTCGAACTTTCGACGTCCTCGAGCTATTTTTCCACTTAATTATTGAGACATATTTCAAATACTATAAACCCATATTTCCAACGATAATATGATTCATATTGTCGGATATTCGACAACAACTGAATTATAAATATAAACATTTTTAAACATTCCGACATGTTTGTTATAGAAGCGACGGACGGTTTGTAGAAATTATTTATTCCTCGATGGACAGTTTGAGGAATTGTTTTATTCTTCGATGGGTGGTTGCGGGATTTTTTTTTTCTTCAATAGACAATTTGTGGAAATGTTTTTATTATTTGACAAACCTCTGTTTGAGAAAATTGTGATGCGTGGAACTTAATTTTTTAAGATTGTCGATAGTATTCATTCACGAAGTTTGTGACAAAATGTCAAATAGAAATATTCTTGATCCAAACGAACACAATAGACAATTTCTTGCTAGACTATGGGATGTAGTGAAATGAAGGGGTGATGGAAAATGTTATTGCCCATGTACTCAATGCAGGGGATTTAAGAGGAGATGAATATTTATCTCAACAACCACAAAACGATGCAGGGAACATGGACACGCTGAAGGGGGGAATGAATATCGTCCATTTGTAGGTTTAGCATTATAAAGTTTTTTATATTCTTTGCTTTGGTAAATGTATGTATTATTTTAATATTTCCTATATTAAATTATATCTATTGATGTTTTCATTTATTTATAAAGGAAAGACACCCTGCGACATATCCTCTAGAGGAAGTGCTTTCAGAACAAGTTCCGGAGGATCATGGAGCGTCTATGTTTAATGGAGAACAAGTAAATTATCATATTGAACAAGATAATCATACTGATAACGTAGCTGAATATGATGGTACAAATACATTGATCCATGATTCATTTAATGTTATAATGGATGATGACGATGATGATGATAATACAAATATTGATGACTTTGATGATGTTCACGATATACCTATTCTCGATAAGGCATATGAACCCCTTTATGAAGGCTCAAAAACAAATATTTTCTCTATTGTATTGTTGATAATGAACTTGAAGGTTATGAATGGTATTTCAAACATATCAATCACATGGATGCTAAGGTATGTAAAATAATACATCACATATATACGATCATGATAAAGTTTTTATTTGTATTCCTCTAATAATTGTATTGTTAACTCATTATTGATCATCATACAGATGGAGTGTGTTTCGTTAATATTGTTTATTTATTACATTAACTATATATATATATATATATATTTTTAAATAACTTGATGGCTGAATTTTTGTTGCCACCATCAAATATTTTACCTCGCACATATCGAGATTTATCTTCCATCATGAAAGAGATTGGAATGCATTATGAAGAAATTCATGCATGCCCTGATGACCATGTTTTTTTTTTGTTGGTTAAGTGCCATGTGACTTGTTGGGAAAAACTTTGGTCTGAGAAACCACAATCCAGGGGCATCTAAGCTGTCAAAATCACCCGGGGATCGCACTCAGCCTAGCCGCGCCAAACCTTAGCATGGTTGGACTTAAATGTCACCTTGTAGGAGTAGCGGGTTTTGATCCTGGGCCGCTAAGCAAACGAAACCCCTCTCGACCATTTGCTCTACCGGAATTTGACACCCCAATGACCATGTTATATATTATAATCCGCATGAATTTTCAATAGAATGTACGGAATGTCATATAAGTAGATATCGAATAGATCAAGTAGCAAAAAAGGTGCCTCACAAGGTTCTTCGTTATATTCCCATCATTGCATGTTTGCAACGACTATTCAGGTGCAATAAGATAGCGCAATTTATGGATTGCCATGCCATAAAAAAAATTCAAGATGATGTTATTCGAATGCCTGCAGATGGTTATGCTTTTAGAGGTATGGAGGAAAAGTGGCCTCACTTTAAATAGAACCACGCAATCTTAGGATTTATTTGGCTTCAGATGGTGTTAATCCATATTCACATATGAAATCCATTTACACGGTGTGGCCTATTTTTGTTATCAACAATAACATTCCTACATGGTTGTCAATAAAGAGGGAGCACATGATGTTGTTGATGATTATTCTAGGTATTTTGTGTCTACAATTGTTTTATTTCTAATGTAGTTGTGGCATCTCATTTGTCGTATTATGTTTCCTAATTTCATATGTATATTTTTGTATTTTACTCTTGTGCATGGTTTATATATCTTAATGGTTCTCATAATTATATATTTTATATGTACTTCAAATCAATCAGGTAAGTTCCAAGTCAAAGATATGAATGTATATATCGAACCTCTTATAGATGAGCTATTGAAGTTATGGAATGACATCACTATGTATGACGTATCTAGACCAATACGACAAAGGCAATTTCAATTCCATGCAATGGTTGTATGGAAAATACATGATGCCCCTGGGTTAACCCAATTTTGTGGTTTGTATTTTTAAGTTACACTTTAATTGCATTTAATTATATGAAGTAGTTAATATAGTTTATATATAATTATAATTGACATAGATATTCTATATCTATATATTGTAGGTCTTTCGACAAAGGGTAAATTTGCATGTCTAGTTTGTGGTCCTAAGATAGATTGTATGAATAATATGATCATTCTCAATTTAAAAGTAAATATAATAAAAATGACGAATTTTTTGAAAATAAACATTTATATTAAAATCAAAGTATTATTTGATAACTTT
>LPNX010056413.1:74863-114863 GCA_001517045.1 Pseudotsuga menziesii | reverse complement strand
ACTCTATATATATGTGTCATCATCTTGCTCATTACCTTCCAGTAAACAATATCCAACCCTTACATAAATGCTTATAAAATATATGGAATATTACCATTGAGTTTATATTCTTCTCTTTTCTTTTGTAGAAATATCCCCTGCTTTTATATGGGCTTCTCATATTTCTTGTAATGTCTAGTCCTTTTGACCTAGTTTGGAAACTTTATCTGGAAACTTTAATTTTTATTTATTTATAGTCCTTCATTTAAATCAATCGTATTTTGACATGATTACTTTGAAAATCTAGTTTATTGTCAGTAGATGTCTATCCACTTGGATATCTTTCCATTTACAATCTATCCCAAGGTGTGGTGGCTCAAGGTACTAATTAATCATCATAATAGTATTTGAATTAAATGTCAACTTCTGTTCTCCATGGCATCATAATAGTCTTTGAATTAAATGGAACCTTCTGTTCTTAAACTTGGGTGAGATTTGGTTCTTTGTAACCTCCACAGGGATTTTGTGGGCACTGGGAACAAAGCCTCAATATGGTTGTATTCATGGCTTGATCTACATATGAAAGGTAGGTTTTAATAGACCACCCAATATGATGAAATTCTTTTTATATATCATTAATCATGAGTCAACCATCCACATATCCCGCAGATCGAACGTTGATATGTAGTGCACGAAATCCCTTGTTCTAATAATGATATCGTTGGCTATGAACAAATGAAATATTAATTTGTGGAACTGAGCAATGGATAGGTAACATGGTTAGGTATTGTTTATTTTTTCCCAAATAACTTTATCCCACATCCAACATGCAATTAAGTTTTAAAGTTTAAATTGACAAGACTTTGTGAAGTTAGAGATGAGTTGTGCAATTATATTACCTTGCGAGCTCAGTCAACGAGTTTGCTCGGCACATGGACTAT
The DNA here is from genome assembly GCA_001517045.1 of Pseudotsuga menziesii. NCBI lineage: Eukaryota > Viridiplantae > Streptophyta > Pinopsida > Pinales > Pinaceae > Pseudotsuga > Pseudotsuga menziesii. The sequence goes on along the minus strand of LPNX010056413.1, from coordinate 113,943 downwards.
GCCTTGTCACAGGACTTGTCTTTGGTGTGTGTCAATCAAACTGTGATATTAATATACTGATACCCAACTAAAATATTTCCAAGCTCACCATTTGCACCCATCTTTTGCTCACCACTTGGATTATTTTCTCAAGCAGTTAACCCAATGTTTTGCAAGATTTCCACTTTGACTCGTAATATTCATCAAGAGAACTATAGAAAAGAAACATAATTTTAATTATGGAAATTATTTCCAAGCTCACCACTTGGCCTATTTTTCTCAACCGGTTGACCCAACGTTTTGCAAGGTTTCCACTTGGACTCATGATATTTATCAAGAGAAAGCACCATAATTAATTATGGATGTGGTAATTTATTTTCGTAGCATGGAATCCATTGTGGAGGGGGTATGTAATAGTCTCTGGGTGGGTAAAATATAGTTCTGTAATACGTTTTTCCTTATGAGTGAGTTTTTAGAATACCTAATGCAAGGAGCTAGAGTTGATTCGAACCTATCTCATAAGCTCAACTTTGAAAAGAAGATTTGAGAAGTTAAGATAGTTATGAAGCGATTTATTTTTCATTCTACTCATAAAGTGTACTTAATTGGCCATAACTAGTTCCTAATAAATCCATAAAGTTACATATTCATCAATTGAAATTATATTATTTAAATATCATAATTTATAAAATTAAAAGTATATTTAACGGCATTTTAATTGTTTCGACCTAAAATATTTGGAGACTTTTGTCTTTGAACATGGAATCTCCATGAGCTCACACTCAAAGAAAATTTTGCAAAATGACAGCATGGTTTTATAGTCCAAAAGTTATGTCAAACTATGATTTTGGCACTCAAACAGAATTGTTCCAATGATGCCTTCACTTAAATCTAAGTAAAAGCAAATTCAATCCACAGATGTAATATACTTCCTTATTGTTTCTAGGTCCATATTAATAAACTTTCCTAGATTGTTACCAATTGTGGTAAGGGTAACCCATTCCAATATTTGAACAAAAGATTGGAATTCCTACCCAAATCAAATATTTGTTAATGAATCTATAGGTTGACTAAATACAAGTTTCTATGGCTTCATAAAGAGGCAAGCTTCGTCCATAAACTAGGGCACTTGCCAACAAGGTGCACTATGTAATACTCAACCAAAAATTAGAATAAAAACCCCTTTGCATTAGGTTGGATCGACACCATATTCTCCAAGAAAGAAACCCATAAGTCTTCTACAGTCTTTTTAGTGATGACCATAAGCTATGAAACCCTCATATCATGATATGTAATAGTCCTTATCCTCATCCTTAAAGGGTTGTAACTGCTGAACATTACCACTGTGTAGGGCTGATATTATGCCCATATTTGCCTTTTCTAGGGTTGTTTATACCCAAAGGATTTCCCAGAACTTTGGATTCAATGCCCAAATGCATTCAAAATTGTCCAAAAATGACTTAGGACTAACCGAAATTCATGTTTTAGGGTTGTTATTATGCCGATAATTGTTTTTTGAGATATGAATTTCAAGAATCCACCTCATGCTACATAATATAAGTCTGAGGATGACCCTTAGTAAATGCCAAATTTTTTCCCAATGTTTATGATAACAAGGCTGCCATGTTTATGATAATTCGAAGAAAGTTTAGAACTTATCTTTAGCCATTATTGTGTTTACTTCAATGCTAAATTTCAAATTTTGGGGTACCTTTCTTCATGACAAACTTTGCCTAAGTATTAAAAGGATGAAAGTTTACGATGCACTTTACTGTTTTGACATAGTGTATAATGGTAATGTTGATTGACATATATTATGCATGTTGCATTTTACCTTTTTATTGTACACATTTTCTTGTCTTTGTTATTGAATATTTTAGTGAGATATTTTCTAGTTGTGAGCTAACATAGCTTGCTTTTATCACAAAGGATGGATACTTTCTTAAAGGAAAAATATTATACTATCCTATTTATATTGTTAGTCATAAATAACTATATATGAATTCATAGATGTGACACATGTTTTTTTATGTATGGCAGATGGAATGCATGCGGGAGAAAAATAAATTGATGCATAGTTGATTCAAAGGAGTGATATGCTCAAAGTATACCCATGTTCAAAGGTCCCATCAGATGGAATAGTAGTATGGGGTTCCAACAATGTCAATCAGAGTATGATTACTAGTGGGTCAGCACCAATGTCAAACGAGGTTGGGGAGACAATCATAGGATACACTATGAACTTAAAAGGGGGTCTTCACCTTCAAGTGACAACAAGTAGGTTTAGATGTTGCTTTATCTTAGATTGCTCATTTGGTTGAGACAACTCAAATGGCTAAAGCCCCAATTTAGAAGTTTGTTGATTATGTAATCTCTTGTCAAACATATCTTTGTTAAATCTTATAAATTATATTGAACACAAGCCATAGTGTTTCTAAATTGGCCTTGTGTTTTAAAAACATTTGCAGAGAATACTAAGAAGTCCTTTGGAAATAAGGAATCAAATTTTGAGATTCATAATAAGATTAAGTAGTCTTTTCATTAAACATGTTGTTTTGTTGTACTTGCAGATTTCCAATGTTTTTGTTCTTGTTGTTGTTGCATTGGATTTTGTGACATGGTTGGGCTGGTAATATTTTTTAGATCCCTTCCTAACATAATTTTACTTCAGAGCATACGTTCTTATACTTTTATTTTGTTTGTATGTTTTATTTTTGATGTAAAAGAACAATTGAACAAGTTGATTACTTTAGTGCCCACTTTCTATAGGTATCTTGATGGAGTACTTGATTCATATCTGAAAGAATGGCTACCACCCTCTAGTAATCACTTTGTTCTTGCACTTATGTTTTTTTATCTCAGTTCTGGTCAGGGTAGGAAGTTGATGCTTATGAGAATGATGGGTGTGGTAATGAGTGTTTTTAACAATCACGAGTATATAATATAATTCTTGCAGAAAAAATAAGAGATGATATTTAATCATGCCAAACTGCGCCCCCATCTCGAACTCATAGATAACAAATGCATTGAATCTTCCAAGATATGCCCATTAATTCTCTTCTTTCACTTCATGGGAATTGGAAGAGTTTTTTTAATGAATGAAATGATTTTTTCCCTTAGCTTAGTCCTCAAATGGATAAAGTGCTTTTGAGTTTGTTGTTTTCCCATTTTTCTGTAATGTTTATTTCTTATTTCTTCCATTGTCCATGATACCCTGTTCTAGGATGGCCTGCTTTTTGGTTTTTCTGTGGACTTCTAAGTGTATTTTACTGTGTTGGTACCTCTGTCAAATAGGAAGCTGAAGTTCCGATGTTTTTCTTTATAACGACTATTATTGGTAATCTACCCAGTGTTATAGATAAGATATTGTTCCTGGGTTGTGATTATTAGAAAGGGTAGCAGTCAAGGGGAGGGTTAAGGCTGAGTTTAATGATTTTCACAATGCTTTATCTGTCATCTTAAATTCCCCAGATACCTTAAAGATCTTGAGAACACTAAATGAGAAATTTTTACTTTTATTGGATCTTAAAGTTTAGACTTACAAATTAATATTTTAAACCAAGACTTGTATCTCATCTTTGAGTTCCTGGAAAATGGGTAGCTCAGAAATTGGATCCATGGAGCAAGATCATGTGTTGGGGATTTGAATTATAACTTGGAACTAGAGGCTATAGATTGTTGTGGACATGGCAGAAGGGTTGGAGTAACTTCAAATTTTTGTGTAATATTTTCATTGTAAAGTTTTTTGTTTGTTTGTTTGTTTGACCTATGTGGATATACCTCTCCTTAAACTTGGGTGAGATTTTATTCTTTGTAACCTCCACAGGGATTTTGTGGGCGCTCGGCACAAAGCCTCAGTAGGCCATGAATTGTATTATGGATTCATTCATATGTCGGAATCAAAGGGAAAGAGATATGATTCCATAGGATACCGATAATGTATTCCAGCCCATGATATCCCATTCCTTCAACAATGTATTTCACACATGAATTCCTCACACAAAACCTTACTGTTGGCAGTCCATTAAAATATACCTATTCATTGCCTCATATAAAGATACATTCATACTATCATGTTTTCTTTGGGATCAAACTAACTCCTTCAATTAGGGTAAAAACAACCTTTCCATTGGATAACAGCTTACCATCATAATCAATCTTTTCCCCTTCCAACTCCGGTTCAATACCTAAACAAAAGGAATGTTTAAAGGATTTTACCTGCACTCCCTATTAGTTTTGTAAAAATAATGTGTTTGGGCATGAAAAATCATAGTCCTATTAATATTCCTTATGTCTATATCCATATAAAAAAGTATACCTTATTCTAAAGCTACCTTTGAAAGCTTAAATTACCATACCATAAGAAGTAGAATATATTCTTTTGAATGTTATTGGTGACTGAATTTAATGAAAAGTACTTTAACAATTGATACAACTGAGAATGTGGTGACTCTATACCAACTTTGATTATAGATTCACATGATCAAACACTATTAGAAGGGGCTAAAGTTTGATACCACCATGGATAATATTTATATCAATCCAATAACTTAAAAGAGGATACAAAATATAGGCCAACCCTTATCCATTCATTTTCAATGATAAGGTGATCAAACATGAGTTTGAACAGTGGCCAAACATCGCAAAACTGGAAACAAACCAAATAAATAATTTATGCCTCCCCATGAAAAAACTACAAGAAACTAATGTCAAAGATTTTGATAAAGCGCTAATTCTATTGAGAAAACCAAAACCAAATGAGCTTGTTCTCTCTTGACCCAATAAGAGGAAGGATATATCCCATAATCCACAACCAATCCTAGAATTAGTTGAGATGCAAAAAGGAAAAATACAAAGATCATGTGTTACCATCTTATGTTAATTACCCTTCAAGATTATCAACATATTGAAAAAGAAAAAGGAAACCTACATAAGAATGAAAGTAATTGAGATAATCATAAAATTGATAAAATTATTAGCCAGTGCACCCATTGCCAAAAATATCCACACAAACTATGTAATACTATAATTTTGACCCTAGATTATGGATGTATATTTCCATTGAAACTTTGATATAATCCTATACATATGTGATTTTAGAGTTCATACACTAATTGATAACCAAACAGTGAACCATTCCCATACTATACTTTGGGTTTGTACACAAGTACATTTTGGTCATATAATAAACACACCAAAGTGATAAAATGGAATATAAAGGAGTTATGAATCCAAGAGAGGAGATGAAAGGAGCCTAAAGAGGCTAAGATAAAAATAAGAATATTTTAGTGTTTCCCATATTTAATTATGAGTTATTCAACCCTTAGCTATGTCAATTGATTTTGACCATTTTTTGGAATTAGCTTCCCAAGGAATGATAATGGGCTTATTGAGAAGGAAGATGGTGCTAATGCAAGCATGAAACAAATTTCCTTGAATTTTTTGGCACAAAGTAATTCATACATAGTTCATTAATTATTTATTCACTTTCTCATGCTAACCATACTGTGTTGTTCCTGTGTAATTATCCTTTTAGAACTACTACCATACATATGTGAAAACCACATCCAAGATTAGCTATGATATATAGAGAAGTGATAATCAAACGCTAATATTTCTAAATCCATAGTTCCCAACAAAATATATTCCCTTTCTTGCATTAGATAAAGGGGATTCCATGAGGGAGTACATTACATAGAAGGAAACTCCTTCCTTGGTGTTATGGGGTTTTCTATAACAACGACTAGTAGAAATCCTAATCTAAGAGTTGTGACTTAGGCAATCGTTAGATGATGTTAAATAAACCAAGTGACCATGAATTACTAAAAATATAAACCAAACTAATGAATCAAATCACCAAATATTGTTAAGAAGATGAACCATACAAAATTGGTTGATTTACATTAGTATGCCCCAATGGATGCAGAGAAATAATAAAATTACACCTTGGAGAAGTTTGATGGAGAGTAGATGGTATCATGTCTTTCTCTATTGGGAGGGTCCTTTTCTTCCTTGATTTTTATTGACTCCTTTCCTTGGTATATGGAGGCTAGTTGAGCAAGATAGGAAGAAGAATCCATCAAGTCTATATTTAGAAGGACATGGAGTGGGAGTAGTTGGATCTTGACAAAAATACCATGAGAGGAAGAAGACAATGGCTAGGGAGAAAAGAGTCATGTGTGAAAATTGGAAGCCACATCTAATGAAGAAAGGGAGACAAAAGAAAAGAAATTAGTCACTCCTACTATAGACATGAATAAGCATGTGTTGTAGACTCATATGGAATCCTATTGGTGTTGTTCAGGATTAAACACCCTTGTAACCTAGGGGCTGGGGTTACCAACTTACTACCAACCTTGCAAACAATTAGATTTAATAGAGTACATAAAGGAAATAGGAAGAAATACTTGACTCACCCGATTACCGACGGTTGATCCAAGCTTGATCTTCTTCCACTCTGCTTCTCTCCAAATCTTCCAAGGATGCACCTCCTTCACCTGCGAAGAGAAAATTATCCAAGTAAAATCTTATACATGTATATATGAGAGGTTAGACAAACAATATATCTAGTGCATAATCGAATATATTCATCAACCATGATACATGAAAGGGACTCAACACAATGTTGGAAGAAGAATTCTCTTTATTAACAATCAGTGAATGAGATAAGAGTACAACCCAGATTCTGAGACAAGGAATCCTCTGCAACCAAAGGACTCTAAGTTCTCCTGCTCCAAGGCTTCTGAAGATATACCACCAGCATAAATTTTCTCTCCAAACTTGATTGATTAATGCCCTCCCCAAGGCCTCTATTTATACTTTGGGAAATAGAGTGGTTTCGAAGGTTGAGGAGGTTGAAACAGTTAGGATAGTTAATGATTAGGACCCAAATAATATCCATTAATCATGATTTATATTTTTTAATGTCGAATCAAGATGTACGCTACTATTAATATAGGCAACCCGCGTATGACACGCGAGTTGCTTAAAGGAAACCCGCGTATGCTGATGTACGAGGGTTGCAATGGAGATAGTCGCATGCAATACATGAATTGTCAATGTGAATAGTCACGTACATACGCAATTTGCATTGAGGATAGTCACGTACACCATTCAACACTTAGAAAAATAATATGGTAAGCTAGTTCAAGGGTAAATGCATCTCATGTCATTCCCATCTATAGTGTTTTGGAAAACTTCAATCCTAATATGTCATTTTGTGTACCAACATAGGGACTATCAACACTCAGATGGAGAAGTGCCATTTGGGTTGATAACAGATTCCCCCTAACGTGTGAGATCAGAGGGAAATGATGGCCGAAATACATCATAATCATTATCTTGAAGAACTTAGAAGTCCAATGGAGCAGAGGTAGTACCTGAAACAAATACATAATAATGTCATATGCAAAGTCATATCTGAGGATGATATGTTCAATATACTGGAACACTAGCTCCTTTACAATATTTGAGTACATCATATAATACGGGTACAAGACCACGTATATTACAAAGTTGGATCGGAACCACAATATACAATAATGATGAGTCTTCAAAGATATGGAAGTTGTGTAAGTGACCACAACATAATCTTGCGCAACTTATCCCATAGATATTAAACTAAGGTCTTCATAAAAAATCCCAAAGAACCAGTACAATCCAAGCCATGTGAATAGATGTTATTGAAGTCAAACATGGATAGGATTCAACATATTTTCAACCAATAGGTGATAATCCACAACTGAAGCAAAAGAATTCACCAAAAATGAAAGTGAATCCTAAGGTACGATCGTCAAAACTCTAGGTCTTCATAGTCAAGAAGTGCTGATGCAGAACCATACTGTGTTGAGGAAGGCAATAGATCCTCCAATGGATCACAAGAGTGACTAGGAACTGGGTGAAGGAAAGGAGACATAAGTAATAACAGATAATACAATGATGGAATCAAGATATAGATTAGATACAAGGTTAATTCGTTGAACAGTGAGCATGACACAGAGATGACCCAAGGTAGCTTTTAACTTTACAGATAGTACAACTATAATTATCTGTCATGTAGGAAACATGATCAGATTCCCCAGGTAGAACTGATAAGAGGAGGAGTAAGAAACTTGAAGTAATAGCTGAACTGAAAGTGAACACTGAGACATGAGTATCGAAAAAGAAAAAGAGTGCTATTTTCAAGGAATACATGCTGCCACTGACTGAGAACCAAAAGAAAACTTCTTCCTTATCTTCCCTGTTAAATTTTAACGAGTCCAAGAAAGTCAACTCAAGTCTCTCTTCATTTTTTGACAAGCTTGAAGAGAAGAGGGAATAATGCTTGATAGTGTCATCGATTCATGGATTTTATGAGCCCGAACTAGTACATGCTCACTTGGTGTTTTGGTGTTTAGAGAGTCTAAAAACTCTGACCAAGACTCCAAGGGGGTCCTTTTTCATCCAATTTAGTCTCTTGAGGCCAAAAAAGTATACAACATACCACATAAGAACTCTCTTAACTTTCATAGAAGAAAAGGTCAGCCTTTTTCATACTTAGTCAGGGAGGTCCGAAAAAGGTTAAATTACCACCTACCCAATGCTCCTTTGAGAGCAACATATAGCTTGAGTTTTACGAGTGTGAAGGAAAGCAAGATCACTCGAAAAGATCCATTTGAGTACGAGAAATGGGGCTTACAACAATAAACTCAATGCTTTGTTCTTGGTGTTTAACGAGCATGAAAAAGACATAAAGAACACTCAGAATCTTTTTCATGTTTAGGTCTAGAGCATGACAAAGAGAAAACTGAGCTCATACTGGGTGTTCCTTTTCCGTAAATTTAGTCCCTTAGGTTCGGAAAAGTGATAAACATGTACCTAAGAATACTCTTCTCAATTTTGTAGAAAAGAGAGTTATCCTTTCTCATATTATTCCACATGGTCTGAGAAAGAGATAACCTACCACCAATGTGGATTCCCATTCACATATTCTTAACAAGCTTGAACGGACAAGTTTACTCAGCAGTCAAGTCTGTTTTGAGGAGCTAGACCTGGGCCTAAAGAAACTCCATAGGGCGGGGAGTCCTATAAAGGGATATCTTGTAAAAAGAGACCAAAATGAGGCTCAATTTGGCGTGAAAAATAGCTAAAAAGACTCCCCTGAACCTATGACAGTTGTAACATGAGTATCGAAAGACAAAAAGTAGGTTATAAATGAGGATATTCATGGGAGGAAAGTGCTATCCACGGAAGAAAAATGGTATTAAACAAGGAACTAATGGTTAAAGATACCATAGTCTGTGGTCGAAGTGTTAATGCTAGGATTAAGATGGATTAGGTATAAATGAAAAATGTATGTAAAATGACCAAAAAACCATCCTATATGAGCGAAAAAACAACTTAAGACGACCATAAACCTGTCACATGGAAGAAAAAATATGGCATTAGTTTAAAATTATGAACTATAGGGAAAAAACCCACTTTGAGAATAATTTTTCTATAAATAGTTCAAAATATGAATAAAAAACTCACCATTTAATTTTTAACCATAAAAAGACAAATTTTACCTCTACCTTTGATTGCTCGGTGTGGACAATTCGATGGACCATTCCCAAAACCGCAAGTGTCAGGTAAAACTACACTCCATGATCTTTCATTTTACCCAAACAATTTTCAATTTTGGGCCCAAATTTTATGTTTTCAAGTGCCCTCAAAGCATGAACACTGTGTACGCGGGTATGGTATGTTAATAGTCATGTACACGTGTTCTGTACGTGGGTTTCCCAAAGGAAAGTCATGTACAGTGCGCGAGTTGCCCAAAGGACAGTCGCATACACTGCGAGAGTTGAAAAAAGAATATATAGGGTCAAAAGTTCAATTTTTTATATGAATCTAATGGTTTGAAATTGCTTGGTTATTAGATTGAAATATGGTGCTTGAGTGGAGGGAGAGGGAACATGAAGACGTGGACCAAGAAGCTCTACAAGATGCCCCCATGGTGAATGTTTTATGTCAGAGTGGGTTATTGAAATTTTTCTGCGCCTCACCTATGCGGTCAAATGTCCGCCTATTAGAGTTTTTGATAAACTATTGGGATCATGATCTTGGCATGTTTGACCTTCAAGGTGAGTTTCTAGAGGTTACATCGGAATATGTCTATTTCATTTCTGGTTTATCACGATGGGGAGCTTCAGTGAACTTGGAAGGTACCAGTAGAGGTGGCGACCTTCTAAGTGTACATAACTATATAGACATATACTGCGAGCTAGGAAATAAAAAGAGGGGTAGTTGCATCCCTATTGTTCACATGCACAACTTTCCTTTACAGGTATTGGTGAGCACTATAGTGAGGGTTGCAGGGTCATCATCACTTCACCTTGCAACTCGGAACCAAATGATACTAGCAGTGGACTGTATACAGGGAGCCCTATATGATTGGTGTTCGGGAGTGATCCCGATAATGAGGAAACAACTCTCTGACTGCAAAAGAGGCAGGCGTAATAATTTTGGTTATTCCAACATGTTAGTAGCCTTTTTCTTTAAGAGAGTGCTAGGTTTGAGTTGTGCAGTACCATTTCCAGTTCATTCTCCCCGTCAGCCTAGGCTGAGTAGGCGGGGAGAGATCTTCCTCCGCCAAGGAGGTGGTGGATCGGTCCAGAGTGTCTATGACGACGACTTCTACTTTTGGTGGGAGCGATAGTTGCCAGCCTTGGAGTAGTTTCCATATGTTGGGTTAGATTTTCAAGGTGATACTGACCTTGTCCTCCCTCCTAGAGGAGCATGGGGAGAGTCAGGTATTTTTATTTTCAATTTTTTTTTTAAATTTTTATGGATTTTAATTATAAAGATATATACATATGTATAAGAGTTCTAATCCTTTTTAAAATGTCAAAATGCAGATATTGGACCAGTCCGCCCTGCTGGGCATCCACGCATGTATGTGCATCCTGTTTTGGGAGAGGACTAGGGTTTGATTAGGGTTCTTGAGGGGAAGCTGGCCATGCTTACCTAGAAAGTACCTACCTTACGCATTGATCACACCCCTGCCATCATGCAGGAGCTAGTGGTTGGTGTACCACCTGTATGGAAACGCCTTATGAGGTGGGTAGCCAGAGAAGTACTTGTGTATATAGATGTTGTTGAGTCTGTTGAAGCCGAGGAGGCTGAAGAATCCCAAGCGTAGGGTGATCAAGGGGACCAAGTTGGTCCAAGTGACCAGGGTGGTCAAGCTTAGACTTAGGATCATTTTATGGACTTTGATCCATGTTTTGTATATTATATAGTTATGACTGGATCTAAGGATAAAAAACTCTACCTATCTATATGGACATATATTCACACACACACACACACACACACACACACATTTTTCCGGTTTATTTACAAATGTTTTTATGTGTCTGCTGTATATTTTTATGCAAAATGTGTTAAATGCCAATCCAAGATATAATTAGCATATGCATCAGTTAATGAATTTTGATTTCTTGGAATATGATTGAATATAATGAACTCAAAATTTCTTTCCAATAACCTAACTTGCATAAACTGACGTAATAGAATAGGGTTTCGCACCTGATAAGCTCGATTGAGCTAGGAAACCACCAGCTGAGAGTCCAGTCAGACTTCTAGCTGAGTGATACCACGTGACAAAGCATCCCATAAAAGCTCAATGGCAGCCCTGTATTCAACGACATTATTGGTAGTAGGACCTAAGCAAGCACCTCCTGAGGCAACTAACTGTCCTGAGGGAAAATAAATGACCCTTGTAGCTGAAGCCAAATTACAAGTGTGATGACTGGCGCCGTTAGCGAAACCTACGAACCACTCGGAAGACATCTATAACAACTAGCATATGGTATAAAAAACACAAACCGATGAACTATTGTACATAAAAATACATACAATAAAATACAGGAAAAAGTGCTATTCCTAAGCATAGTACTTTTTCAGGTAGAGCCCATTTCTAGGCTCAGGAAGCTTATTCCATTTGAAATCAATCAATTCATATATGCCCTTCTTTAACACCTTTGACATGACATAAGGTCCCAACCACATAGACCTGAAATTTCCTGCCCCTAGGGTTTCTTTGTCTTGATCCCAGAGAAAAATAAGCTCCCCTTCAAAGAAAATCCGAGGCTTGACCGATTTATCATATTGGATTTTTACCCTATTTTTATGAGCTTTGGTTGCTGTCAGAGCATCTCTACGCTGCTCATATATATTTTCTAAATGTAATAGACATTATTCCAGCTCAGTCGTATAAGGTAACACATGAATAGCAATTCTTAAGGATGAGATTTCACATTCAACCAGGGTAACTGCTTCCACTCCATGAACGAGTTGGAAAGGAGAAAACCCTGTAGCAGTTTTCACATTGGTCCGATATTCCCAAAGTGCAGGATACAGCATGATGTGCCAGTTGGAACGGGCTTCATTAATAGTACGTTTGAGAATAGTTTTCAAAGTTTTATTAACATCCTTGACTTGACCATTTGCTTGAGGATAGAATGAAGATGAATGTTCTTGTCTAAACCCTAGCATAGTGGTTAATTCAATCATCATACTATTTTGGAAATGACTACCATGGTCAGTGACAATCACCCTAGGGATACTGAATCGTGCGATAATTTGGTTGAAAATGAAAAAAGCTGCAGTTTCCCTATCATATTTAAAGGTGGGCATTGCCTCTGCCCATTTCGTAAAATAATCTACAACAACAATGATATATTTGTGCCCCCCAACCGAGACCGGGTTACACGTCACATAATATATCCCCCACTTCATGAAGGGGCTCACTGAGATGATGGGAAATAACGGGACGAGATGCAACCACATATTTCTGGTGTAAAGCTGACAAGGATGATAGCGCTTCACAGCTTCCACACAATTTTTAAAGATCGTGGGCCAGAAATAACTAGCATGTAATATCTTCTGGGTCGTTGCTAACCCAGATAAATGATCCCCACACACTCCACTATGGGAATCATTTAGGACAATTTCTACTTCCTCGTGGGTAAGACATCGACGCAAAATGGAATCTACCCCTCTACGATATAAAGTATCTCCAATAATGAGGTAGTTCTTGGCATGTATGTGAAGTTTACACCGTTCTTCCCGCGAGAAGGCTCCAGGGTACTTCAAAGTCTGGAGATAGATAAGTATATCTCCGTACCAAGGTTTAGAGGTGGAAATAAAAAATATATGCTCATCTGGGAATGAGTCTTCTTCAATGGCTACATCTTCCTCTATTGGAAATTCTGCAATGAGCTCAACAAAAACTAAATATTTTTTGGATTTGGCGGATTGAAAATCCAAGTCAAACTCTTGGAGAATGACTATCCATTTGTTGAATTTGCCTCCAACTATCCGTCGAGACAAAACATATTGAAAAGGATTAACATTCGCCACTACCATCGTGGTCCTTAGTAAGATGTAGTGACATAACCTTTGAATAGCATATACAGCTGCTAAGGCCAACTTCTCGATGTGGGAATACCTAAGTTCAGGGCCGTCTAAAGCACGACTGAGATGGTAGATGACATGCTCTTGGAGCCTATCATCCTCTTGGATAAGTAATACCCCTATGGTCGACTTAGATGCGGCCAGATACAATATAAAATCCCTAGAGTAATCTGGCGGATGCAATAATGGTGCCGACAACAAAGCTTTTTTTAATGCCTCGAATGCGAGTTATACAATTTCATCCCATACAAATCGGGTGTCCTATTTTAACAGGTGCATGAAACCTTTAGTAATATTGGCATAATTTACAATAAAACGTCGAAGGAAATTGGACTTCCCCTGTAGGATCTGAAGTTGCCTGATAGAATGAGGAGGAGGCAAATTTACAATGGCCTCAATTTTCAAAGGATCCACCTGAATGCCTTTGTTAGAGACAATGAATCTGAGCAATCTCCCTGACTCGACACAGAAAACGCACCTGTGGGGATTCAAGTGAATTTTATAGTATCTGCATCGTTCAAAAATCAAACGCAAGTGATCTGGTTGATCGATCCTCTTATGAGAATGTGTTGGTAGATCATCAAGGTAGGGTTTGACAATGGATTTAATATCATGAAAGAAAAAATTCATTGCCCACTGAAAGGTTTCCCCAGCATTTTTCAATCCAAGGGCCATTTTCTTGTACGCAAAGGTAACCCAAGGACAAATAAAATCTGTTTTATGTTGGTATTTCGGTTTAATTTGGATTTGATTATATCCGGAAAAACCATCCATAAATGAAAAAAAAATCACTTCCCTTGCAAGCATCAATAATTTGATCTATAAAGGGCATGGGATAAGTGTCCTTAGGACAGGATTTGTTTAAATCTCAAAAGTCAGTACACACGCATATGGTCCCTTGATTTTTGTCAACAGGAATGGATACCCATTCTGTCAAAGCTATGGGATAAATGAAACCGGCTTTCAGCAGTTTCTCAACTTCATCCTTCACTGTCGCCGCTTTACGCGGGTTGACAGGTCTCAACTTTTACTGAACGGGTCTAGCATCAGGATATGTTTGGATTTCATGCTCAACTATTGATGGATCACTGCTTGGAATCTCCGCATATTACCAGGAAAAAACGTCGCAAAATTCCTTAAATAAGGCTGTATAGATCGCAATCTCCTCCAAAGAGCAGTTTGCGCCAATGTGTACATTTTCCACAATGTTTGGATTTATAGAGATGTTTAGAGGGATAGTAGCGGAAATATTTTCCATGTTCCCCTCAGCAAACATTCCTTCCCTTGGTAAGGGATTGATAGGCGTATCAACATCGCCTGCTAGTCTCATATGGAACTCCTGGTTCTCTATTCTTCTTAACTCTAGAAGAAAATAAGATTGATGGTGAAGATCTTCGTAGATCTTATCTCGTACACACATAGCTTCCAGAATGGATTCATCCAAAGGTAAAACCATATCTAAGCAATCTCTAGAATGCAAAGAGTTCTCTGCCCAAGAAGGAAAATAGGCTTCTTCCAGTTCCTCTGAGACTGTGAGAGGGATCGAAATGGGATCAACAATGGTATGTATGATAGCTTGATAAGCCACTTCCATTACGATAAAGGCACTTTAGGTTCATGGTGGGAAGGGAGAACCCAAGGATCAGTCCAATCAACAACCGTAGCTATGGACTTCCCCACACTAGTAGTACCTATATAATTAATCAGAGCTAGAAAATCAAATGTGCCCATTAATAATGTGTACATTCCAGCCCCTAAGCTCTCTGAAGCAGGTCTAACCTGATCAACCAATGGTATGGTGGACGCGTTAGTTTCCATGCAGCCTTTTCAAGTAAAGTTGAGTTGGTCAACAGTAACCAACTTCCCTTCGTGTGGAAACACTACCACCCAAAAAACGACCGATGCAATAGCAGACATGGCATAAGTCCAAATTTTCCCCAAGAGAAAGTTATAATCCAAAGGTGCATCAATCACCTCTACCTCAATAGACACTGCTTTCCCTACCAACTTAATTTCAAAATTCGGTAGGATACCTTGCAGATGGAATGACCTTCCATCGAAAGCAGTAAGTAGGGTGTTCGATGGAACCAGCTCTGGGGATCCAAGAGATTTCCAACAAGACAAGGACATAACACATGTAGAAGCACCCTCATCGACAACTTCCCTTCCAATGGTCTTTCCACCATGGATTACATCTATCGATAAGGTTTAATGATATGGCAGATAAATTTTGACATCATTCAGATTAAATTTCGCCATGAGACTCGATGAGTCCATACTGCCTAAGACTGCCAAGAGTGCATCCCACTGGGCGAGACAACTCTGTAACACCTCTAAAGCCGAAATTGCACAAGGAGTCTGGGCTAAGTCTTCAACTACAAAGTAGTTGGCTGTAGCCCTAGCATTGGGATTATGCAAGGTTTTCTTAAAGACACCCTTCGGTATCTTGGGCATAATTTCGACAGGTTTCACAGTCATGAGAGGCTTAGAAGTTTCACCTATCGACTTACCCTTCTCCGAGGTCTCTTTTTCATAGTTCTTGTTCCTGGTCTATAGTAAAGTTTTGGATCGAACCATGTTGATATAATTGGGGATAGGAGCATTTGGGGTGCCCCCTCCAGGGGTGATCTGTGTGACATTAATGCACCTAATTGCTAACTGGTGGTTACTTTTAGTTCAACAAGTCAGTTACAGTCAGTTAAGGCACCTCCATTCATTAAATATATTATTTAATGATTATTTATTATTATTTAATGAACTGGAGTTAACAAGGCGCCTCCACCAACTTCTGATGGTCAGTTCAGCTTCAATTAACCTCATCAGGGTTCATTGGAGTCATGCAGTACTAGCACTTGATGGTTGGTTTGCTATGACATGTGTTTGATCTCCTTCAGTTGAGATTAAGTCATTTATTGCACTCCAACTTTAGTTAGGGTTTGGTGAGTCAATTAGGGTTTTGGTCAAATGGTTAACTCAGTGAGATTGCATGGAAAAGAGTCAGTTAAGCTAGACTCACTCATTGAATTTGAATTGTCCCTTAGGTATTCGAATTCTTCATGGAGTTAAGCCATTGCTCTGCATGGATATTGTAACCATTTTATTGTTTATAAAATATACAGAGAGGAAACCTATTCTGGTTCTAGTTATTTCCAATTCATGAGTATTTGTTAATAATTCTTTGATTATTTTGATTCCTAGTTCCTAGATCATGTGCAAGAATTAATATGGTATCAGAGCATGCAGCGGGACAAAGATCAATCTCTCAAGAACAAGCTTTTTGACATATTTCTCCATGAAATTTGAGCAATAGCTCAAAAATACGGCACTGGACCAGAAGCCAAGGCTTACCACTCAATATCCCAAGTAAAGAACTTGTTGATAAAGCTTGCTTGATTGACTATGCTGGGTGTGATGAAAGCCTAGAATGTGCAGTCTGTCCGAACTTACGACGGCCCTTTTGTTTTTATTTGCAGGTCTTAACAGGTACAACTTCGAATGGACTCATCAATCCCTCTTCTCACCCCATTCACAAGCTATTCGGAATGGAAGTTGAAGATGATTGCATCTCTGAAGAGACGAGGTATTTATGAGGTGTCTATTGGACTTGGAAGAGAGTCTTATGAGAATGAGAATGACTAGCTAAATGATGGTGATAGAGCTTTTGGAGCAATAGGTCTGGCCCTTGATGATAGCTTGTACTACCTTATTGATTCTGCTGAATACCCAAAGAATTTTTGGCCAATATTGGACAGAACCTTTGGCAAGCACAATGAGGATCATAATAGTAATTTGGAGATCAAAGCCAGCACCACAAGAGTTCTTCACTCAAAATTATTAGCCACTACTCTCTCTGATGAATTTGTTCAAGATGAAGATGAAGCAGAATCTTCTACACATTCAATTCGAATTGAAGAAAGTCTCCATGAAGTGACTCCTTCTCCTGATGCTCCGGAAGTTCATGAGATCTCTGATATCTCATATTCTCATATTGCTGAAACATAAGAAGACATTAGAATATCTGATATTGAAGAAAAATACTGCTGCACTTCCAGGCAAACATTCACCGGTGATTTTCCTTTGAATTCTGTGCAAAATTTTCCAGAAATTGCTTCCGAAAGTGAAGAGAAATTTGATTTTTCTCCCTCTAATGTTGCTGCTGGTGTGAAAATATGTGACAACTTGGATATTTTTGAAGAAATCTCAGATTACCAGAGTGATCCATTCGCTCCCCAAGATCTAGATCTTTTAGCAAAATCCTGCAGGATTGCATGCACCAAAATTCAGAATTTTGAAGAAGAAGAAAACTGTGCATCTACCGTCTCGGTTGACCATAATTTTGGATCTGATATGAACCTTATTGGATTTGATATGATCTTATTTGGATCTGATTTGATATTTCTTGGTTCAAAATTTTAGGTTCATAAACCTTCAGTATTGCTTGTAGTTGTTCTCATCAACGGTGTGAAGAAACAAGTACCGCAAGTCCCCTACAAAACTGCTGCTGGGGATTTGATTTCATTTCATAGTTTTGGATCTGTTGTGAAATTATTTAGATTTGATTTACATTCTGATATGATATTATTTTGTTCATATTTTAAAATCCAAAATCTTTCAGTCATGCTTGTAGCTGCTCTCACCAATTTCGGTGTGAAAAATCAAGTACCGCAGTTCTTCTTCAATTTTGCTGATTGGGATTTGGTGTTAGTTTCCTCTTATGAGGTTGATGATATTTAATTTTGTGATTCATTAGCTATTTCAGAATCTATATCAGTTTATGGATCTCAAGCATTCGCTCTCCAGAGTCCCAGGGATTCTCTACCTTTGGTCACAAGCTCATCTCCTCATAGAACTAGTAAAGAGGAAGACATTCTGCATTCGCATGGACACTTGCTCCTAAGATTTGGGGCTGATTTTACCACTCATGGTTTGCTGTTCAATGCTGAAACATATCAGTTTCTTGAGTGTTCCACACATGGTTCGAATCCTCAAGAACCTTTGCTCTCTTTTCAGATGATTTCAGTTGCTCTACATGGGTCCAGTTTTCATCGTGCAACTGTTTATATTTCTGATTCAATTGAGTGCATTGTTCTTCTTCCAAAGTGGAAGATTCCTCCAGACATATTCATTTAGTTTGGATTCATAGGTTCACATGCACAGTATTAGGATGCTGCTGCATAGAAGAACCAATTCTTGATTTACTGCTTAGTTTGAGGGGGGGCATTTTTCCCATGAGGTTTTCCCCGTTTCCTTGGTTATATCAAGCAGTTGCTTTATTGTACAGGGTGACCTATGGCCTTAGTTTCTAGGGCCCTAGGATTTTATGCATCTATGTTTTCTAAACTCTTCCTGAGTATCGCTTAAGGGGGGGTGTTGGAGACATTTACCATCATACTCACTCTTTCGGTCAAATTGACCTAGTTAAACCACTATCCTAAGTTTAATTGACATCAATGGAGCATTAATTACCATCATCCCAGTGACTCCCACACCTACCTATAGTCAAGGAGGCTAACTTAGACTTCTCCTACAGTCAAGGAGGCTAACTAGAGCACTCCAGGGGTGATCTGTGTGACATTAATGCACGTAATTTCTAACTTGTGGTTACTTTCAGTTCAACAATTCAGTTACAGTCAGTTAAGGTGCCTCCATTCATTAAATATATTATTTAATGATTATTTATTATTATTTAATGAACTGGAGTTAACAAGGCACCTCCACCAACTTTTGATGGTCAGTTCAGCTTCAGTTAACCTCATCAGGGTTCATTGGAGTCATGCAGTACTAGCACTTGATGGTTGGTTTGCTATGACATGTGTTTGATCTCCTTCAGTTGAGATTAAGTCATTTATTGCACTCCAACTTCATTTAGGGTTTGGTGAGTCAATTAGGGTTTTGGTCAAGTGGTTAACTGAGTGAGATTGCATGGCAAAGATTTAGTTAAGCTAGACTCACTCATTGAATTCGAATTGTCCCTTAGGTATTCGAATTCTTCATGGAGTTAAGCCATTGCTCTACATGGATATTGTAACCATTTTATTGTTTATAAAATATACAGAGAGGAAACCTATTCTGGTTCTAGTTATTTCCAATTCATGAGTATTTGTTAATAATTCTTTGATGATTTTGATTCCTAGTTCCTAGATCATGTGCAAGAATTAATAAGCCTGTTGTTGGGATTTTAATAGCTTCTGAGCTTGTTCCATAAGGGGACATAGTTGGGTCAGGCGATATTCATGGCACAACTTACATGGGAATTTCACCTTCTTCTTTTCTTTCTTGCCCCCATTTGCATTGTTTGTGGGTTTTTGCTTGTTTTGGTTCCCCTCACCCTTCTTTCCTCTCTTCTTTTTCCCACTGGGCTGCTGATTTCCCTTATGAGAGGTTTGTGCAAAAACATTTTCATTTTGGGGTGAGGGGGCAGCCTTTGTTGCCTCTGCCGTAGAATATTTGATGGACAGCTGATGGAGCTGTTTAGCCAAAGATTCTATAGTGGGAGAATTCACGGAACCAACCACACCATCGGCATGGGGTCCAGGATTAGGTTTCCTTATATTGTGTGTT
The DNA here is from genome assembly GCA_001517045.1 of Pseudotsuga menziesii. Taxonomy (NCBI): domain Eukaryota; kingdom Viridiplantae; phylum Streptophyta; class Pinopsida; order Pinales; family Pinaceae; genus Pseudotsuga; species Pseudotsuga menziesii. The sequence goes on along the minus strand of LPNX010056413.1, from coordinate 93,963 downwards.
GTCCTCGGTGCCTCAGGGATAATCTCATATAAGATCCCAGACTGAGAATATATCAAATCTAGTTGCTGGGCCCTGAGGATAGCTTCTTCCTCATTCGTCACTCCCGAAGTAGATACGTCCTTAGATGTATAAGGCAATAGGGATTTAAGGAACCATTATAATAAGAACTCGAGAGGAATAGTGGTTTTAATAAGGCTTTTTCGTCTTCTCCACTCTTGGATGTGATCCGAAATATGAGTGGCCTTGTCCTGCCGAAAGGTAGATAACAAGTCTGTCTCGAAATCATAATGGACAGGAAGCTGGAAGTGACTAAGGAATGCATTAGCCAAGTCCCAAAAACTGCTAAATGTAGTAGAAGGCAATTCAATGTACCATTTTTCTACAGTACTGGTCAAATTTCTTTGGAACAGCCTCAACCGAACTGAATCCTCGTTCAATGAGTTGGAAGAGCACCATAAATGGAAAGTGGTGGCATGAGGTCCAATTTGGTAAGGAAGGGTGGCCAGGAGGGGTCATGTCTCACTAGGTCATTCATCAGTTTCGACAAATTTGGCAAGTTTAAGGTTGCCAGGAACGAAAGCTTGGGTCTAATCGGAGCACTAAAAGTACTAGTTTGGGGATTAGAGGGACTTGCCCCCATATTCCCATATGTGAAGGTGGGGTTTCTCCCTACTGCCGATTGTGAAGTGGATGGGTTGATTTGGAAAGGATTCCATCCATAAGCCAATGGATTGTTTATGTGAGGTGCAGTATAAGAGGTTCCGGAAGCCCTAGTTGAAGTTGGGGTTTGAAATACAGGAGCAGGTATCCCTCTGCTGAAAAGCAAAAAGGGAGAGCTCATGAATGGAGCTGGAACCAGAGTTTGAAAACCTTGACCATAAGGATTAGTGTTTCCAAACTACACCCCTACATATGAGGGTGTTGGTTCTATGTATGGAGTGGATGAGGGATTGTGTCCCCCATTCCAAGGAAAACCTTGGACAAAAGCAGAGGATCCTATAGGACCACTCTGGGCAGTGTGTACGAATGAAGTAGGAATTGTAGGTACACTAGGAATCCCAGTGACCATACCACATGAAGCACCTGCTAAACTTGTGGGAGATGGTGGTTGAACCACTCAGCTAGCTGGAGTTAACGGTGTAGTAGGTATACTTGTTCTAGGGGCACCTATTGGGGGAGGTAGCACCCCTTCAGCTGGAGAAACTAAGGTGGAAGTAAAAGAAATTTCTCCTGTAGTAGACATTATTCTACCCACAGGGACACCAATCATGGAAGGGTCGAAAGGATGAACCTGAACGATCACCAGATTGTTTAAGTCAGTTAGAGGTGAATTAAAATTCCTTGCAAACTCGTTATCCTGCAAGTCTTCTATCTCAACTGTGTTTAAATTAAAACAGTTTGCCCTAAATTTTGGTTCACCTGGAACTTCACTAAGTCCTATCGATTCGAAAGAACCGTCCGTGTCCAATCTATGCCTTTGAGGGGGAGGTGAAGGTTCCAATGTGATAAGCGGAGGAAGGTTTTGCAACCTTCATGACCTTTTGATAGATTGGTCCTCCATGATTGTAAATTTGACTCTTCACACCCTAAGGTTGGATAAAACACAGACAAACCACATAGCAATCACCACAAAAAATTTCCTAAAGTCTCAACAATCACAAGGGTGTAAGGTATGCTTTCCCGAAGAAAGCTAAGAGACAGTTTCTTGGCGTCCTTGAAGAGGTTCTTAGGCACAAGCGGAGGAATCATCCACTGCCCGCCTACACTTTCAACAAGGGTTACCTTCCAAGACTGTCCAAGGCGAACCAGAAATAGCCTTCCAGTTTACCTGTGTATAAACCTTAGATGTCCAAGAGACTAGAGGCTACCTTAACTATATGAACAGTCTGGGGGAATAGTTGCAAGCCTGATTCGTATGCATGGGCAGGGTAGAAAATCCTGAAAATTTGTCTATAATAGAATCCCTAGATGCATAAAAACCTTGGTCTACGTTTTGACAAGGAATCAGAGGGTTATATCCTCAGTCCAATGCCTCCACGTGGCCTCGTGCTTAACTCCCGTTTGAGAAGAGCTTCCCAGATACTATCAATAAAGAGAAGGATTTACCTATCGATTCTCCCACTATGTCTGAATTTAAGTACTTATGGGGAGTTTACACTTCCTATCCCACAATTCTAGCCTAAGCTAGTAGATGTATGACCCTATAAAACAAAAATTACTAATAAATTTTAAATTATAGCGTTCATTTTAAAGGCTATTCTTAATCAGAGGGAAAGTGGAGTGAATGACTATGATATTATTGACTCGATAAGAAAAAGTAAAAAACAGGTGTATAAATCAATTCCAAAACAAATTATCACTACCTAAAACAATATCTTTTTGTTGTTGTTGTAAATATGAACTAATGAAAATGCAACTAGGAAAGAGAAAACTAAGACTTATTTTTGTAATTTTTGATATTTTATTTAAAAATTGAAAGCAAAACTACCATATGCAATTCAAATGCAAATGTTTCCAATGCTTTTCTTTTCACTTTTCAAATTCCTCAAAGATTACTATGCACCTAAATGTAAAAATTATTGAGTATGCTTGAATAATCTAACTATATAAAGTAAGAAAAATGAAGTATAGCAGAATTATAAGAACCAAAGATCAACCAACTAAGGAAGACTTGGAAAACACCTAGCTTGGGAAGACACAACGAATGAAAATCACTGAAATCAATCAAAGGTAAGTGACAAACCAATAATACTTGGAAATAGCATGGGATATACAGTATCTAGAACCCTAATCACTGATTTAGACACATAGCACTTGGACCTATCACCCAACAAGCAAATCCACTTCAAATTGCTAAAAGAAAGACAATCCAACCAACAAAAACTCAAGGGCTTACTGAAAAGCACAAAGTATGGTTAACAGGGCTATCAAACCTAAAGTGAAATGCCAGTACTAAAGACCACAAAGCAAGATGAAATACAAAGAAGGATAGGGACAAGCAACCCTATCCAAAATTTTTGTTGCTCAGGCTTGTACGCGACTATCTAGGAGAGAAACCTACATACTGTATGTGAATATCCAATACAACAACCCGCATACACAGACCTTTGTACGCGATTGTGTAGCACAGCAACCTGCGTACATGAGTAAAATTTTTCAAAAAAAAGAAAAAATATAAAGGTCTTCAAAACACCACTACAAGTCCAAACCAAGACAAAACACCACACATTGAATCAAACCAAAGACTGGGCAAGGATCTACAGAACTAACCCACAGCAGGCTGGGCTCCCCAGCGGAGTCACCGGTTCTGTTGTTCAGGATTAAACGCCCTTGTAACCTAGGGTCTGGGGTTACCAACTTACTACTAACCTTGCAGACAATTAACTTTAATAGAGTACAAAAAGCAAATAGGAAGAAATACTTGACTCACCGGATTACCGACGGTTGATCCAAGCTTGATCTTCTTCCGCTCTGCTTCTCTCCAAAGCTTCCAGGGATGCACCTTCTTCACCTGCAAAGAGAAAATTCTCCAAGTACAATCTTATACATGTATATATGAGAGGTTAGACAAACAATATATCTAGTGCATAATCGAATATATTCATCAACCATGATACATGAAAGAGACTCAACACAATGTTGGAAGAAGAATTCTCTTTATTAACAATCAGTGAATGAGATAAGAGTACAACCCAGCTTTTGAGACAAGGACTCCTCTGCAACCAAAGGACTCTGATTTCTGTTTCTCCAAGACTTTTGAAGATATACCACCTGCATAACTTTTCTCTCCAAAATTGATTGATTAATGACCTCCCCAAGGCCTCTATTTATACTTTGGGAAATAGAGTGGTTTCGAAGGTTGAGGAGGTTGAAACAGTTAGGATAGTTAATGATTAGGACCCAACTAATATCCATTAATTGTGATTTATATTTTTTAATGTTGAATCAAGATGTACACGACTATTAATATAGGCAACCCGCGTATGCTGATGTACGTAGGTTGCAATGGAGATAGTCACGTACCATACATGAGTTGTCAATGGGAATAGTCACGTACGTATGTGAGTTGCAGTGAGGATAGTCACGTACGCCATTCAACACTTAGAAAAATAATATGGCAAGCTGGTTTAAGGGTAAATGCATCTCATGTCATGCCCATCTATAGTGTTTTGGCAAACTTCAATCATAAGATGTCCTTTTGTGTACCAACATAAGGAATGTCGGCACTTAGATAGAGAAGTGCCATTTGGGTTGATAACAATTGGCATTAAAGTTTTGTACATGAGCAACCAAAGAAGGAGGAGAGGTTATAGCCTAAGGCGTTCTAGAAGTTTGGAGTTGTGTGAGGAACTAATTTGCATAAGGAAATAAATTCATGGTTGAAGGGAGCAGAGTGCATGGCTAGATATGTTTTTTTTCAATTTTGTTTTTGTTGGTGGCTTCTACAATTTTTATCAGGGACAATTACAAGATGGTACTAAAGTGGTTGTAAAGCACGATGATCTAAGATCTGAAAAATGTCTTATGTTGTTTAGAGCTAGATTGGATGGGGCCACTTCTCTACAGCAATACTCTAAAATTTATTATATCATATAGATTTTAAAGGATATACATATTTTATTAATCTCACCACAAGTTTTTTCTGTCTTAACGATATATACGTGCAATGATGGTGCATCAAAGATGCATTCAGTGCAAGTGTTATAGAATGACTGAACATGCTCCAGTTTTATTGATATTATATTATATTCCTTGGTTATTCTAGCAAATAACAAACATTAATGGGAGTTGATTATATTCTGCTCTGAATTCCTCTTCTTTCTCCTTGGTTGATTCGCTTTTAAATTGATAGATTTAGGGATCAATGGATCCATCGTACATTTTATATGCCCATTTTCTACTGTGGCTTGGGTGATATGCATTAGTATCAAGGCTGACAAGTAACATCCCACTCTTCCAATGATGTGGAGTTTTCTTGAAACTAGTCACTTTGTGCTGCTAGTCAAGTATATGAATACAATCTCTTACAAAAAAAATTAAAATCCACTCAATGGAACCCAAGATAATCCGGGGTGATTTTAAGGAACCATACTTATTTAAAAGTGTATAAATGTTGGTGAATCTTACCAATTCTTAAAACACCAACTATAAAATGTTTGGCGATATTTTTCAAAAAATATTTCAATTTCCAAGGATTTTATATCGTTTATAGAATAATTTGGCGATTTTTAGGGTGAAAAAAGTTTACCCCATCAAAATTGGGAAAAACAGGGCTTCAAAAAATGCAAAATGGCGAATCGTTTTTGGAGAAAACCCCCTAAAAATAGCCCATGGGATAAATTTCGCCCCTAAAATTATCCCTGATAATCACTTTATGCAACATGTAGAATTCACGACTGAACAAACATTTCCTATGACATCTGAGAAGAAAGGAAAATTGACGAATACCCAAGTTGGAGGGTTGGGCCTTCGGATATAAGGTATAACTTATTGTTGCTTGTTAGAATACCAAAAACTATTTATAGCCCACCCTTGTTGAATACCATAAATATATATTTTTTAACTATATAATAGCTCGTCGGTTATCCGACAACATGTTGCCCTCGTCCGATGAGGTTGCCATATCTCTGACAAGAGAGATCTGACGGGACATCATCGGACATTACACTAGGCTCGTCAAAAAATTGACTCAATGTAATGTCCCCGGGTTTGACCCCGTTTGTATGATGTATGTATACCTAGCGTGGAGCTCAAGGCCAAGGCCCCGCTAGTGTATGTTCATATTTTATTTAAAATGGCAAAGCATTGGATATGATGTTACCCATGTGCTATTTAGCCGTGGAACATTGTAAAAATGATGTAAATAAACATCAAGCAATAAAATACCAAAACTGACTACGTAGGCAACGAATGAGAAGGGGCCATGTGTATCCACTAGGGAGTGGTGAAGGGGTTGTGGGATTGAACCATAAGCTGCCATATGTCATTGTGATAACCCATTTGACTTTCCTTGTTGACATTTAACTCTGTTGTAAGGAAGTGGTTGAAGAAAACAATCCATGGCTTTAATGGAGCATGGGCAGCCCAGAAATTCGTATGGTGGAGTATGGGATCTGTTTTCTTGTACCACAAGTCACTCTACCTCTTGGGGATTGTTTCTTCCTCATCCCCATTCCATTGTGGAAGGACGCAGCATCATTTTCCATCCAAAAACGAGTTCCCAGCAGGGTGAAAAACCAGAAATCGCAACTGTGCAAAAACCCACGTTTTGAAGAGCAAAAAATGCGCAGATTTGGTATTGGACAGTAAAATTCAATGGGGAATCCATAGGTATGAACCTTAGGGAGAATTTGGGAGCATTAGCTACCCCGAAATCCATGGGAAAACCCAGTTTTTGCAGCCCAGAAAGTCAGTGACGGATTTGAGTTATTCGTTGACAGAATGGTGAGAAATCCAAGTGTGGATGTTGGAACAGAGGTTGGGTTTGCTTGATAAACCCAGTAAAGGATGAAATCTCAGGAAGCTAGCAGCTGGACCTTTCTATGCCCATCCTAAAGAGAACTGGAGGGAAGAGTTGCCTGAGGGACTGTGTAGCAGAGAAGGGGACCTTCCTTGTGCTGGATGTGCATGACCATTTGAGTGAACCCATGGCTGTGAGTGAGCCCATCTAGTTCCTCCTTAGTGGATACACAGCCCAGCTCGGGGGTGATCTCTCAGCTGAAAGAATAGAGGCTGGACAGAGATCTATGGTTGGGTGGAACGTTGCTTTCACATAGCCAGTTGTTGGACAGCTTCATCTCAAAGATAAGTATTCTCTGTGGTTTGAATGATGTTCATCTGTGGTCTTCCCTGTGCGTTAAATTACTCATGTTACTTGGATAAATTGATTATATTAAATTAGTTGGTATGATGCTGGTGCATAGCATGAGAATGGAATTGATTATTATGTGATTGTTTCACTATTCTGCCTGAATGAAATAGGCTGAAGCATCCCCTTCTACTTGTATGTTAATATGGTTATTCCGTTGTGTTTACTAATTGAGTTGTATTAATCCCATGTTCTGCAATGTCTTAATTAATGACTGATGTTTACATGTTGATTGCATGATGAAACTGTGTGCATACATAGTGTCTAATTCCGCTGTGCTTGTTGAGTATGAATAGGTATGCACAAGTTTTATTTAACCCTGCATTTTCAAAGAAATTGACTGGGTCTAAGTTTTGCCAATAAGCCTGGCAATTTGGTTATTGTCTCCTTCCTTGCATTGGATTGAATGAGAAGGGGGACATTACACTCAACATCGTCGCAAATTAGAACCCATCACTGTCGCAAATATGACCAACTGGGTGTCACACAAAAAATAAGGAGAGGATGGAAATTCCACACATTGTCGTCGACAATCCAACAAAATAGCCGTCACAAATTTGACAATGGTGACTCACAAATTCGACAATGTTGAGTCACAAATTTGACAACTGACAGTCAACAATCCGACAAAATGGTCGTCGCAAATCTGACAACGCGGAGTTAGAAATCCAACAACCAATTCCTCTAACATTTGATGGCATAAGCCCAAAAAATTACAAAGGAACTAGCTCACCTTCGATAAGGAGAATTCAGATATTCGACAACTTGGGAGTCAAAAATTTGACAACTTGGTGGTGAAAGACTTCGGCATAGTACGTCAAAAATTCGAGGAGGTTTGGCATGTGGTTGAATATCCGATGATATGCCACCGACGACAAAAAAATTTGATGTTTTCAAATAACAAACAAGTGTTTGTCGAATTTCAGACATGGAATCCATCGGATTTTGGGCTCAAATTCTGGTGTGTACCGATTTGAGGTGTCCAGGTTCTAGCGCTGGCTGATCTAGGGTTTTTTAGAGAAACCATAATTTTTCAAAATTGAAATTTCAAACTTTTGATTGGACATAAATATTGGCCTCTTCAAGGCGAGTTGTCCATTGTACTCTTTTTCTGAAAACAGTGGTGGGAAGCTCTCAAAACAATAAGCCCTAGTTTTCCAATTTCTTATACAGAAATTTCTGAAATTGATTCTGTTGTATCTACGATGTTTTGGATCATTACAATCTAAAATGTCTCATTGAGATATCTTGATATGTCTTCTTTCCAACCCCATAGTTTATAGAAGAAATGGATTCTCCAAGTGGGACTTATGCTGCGTTTCCCAAGGTAACTGTTTTGGGGACTGTTCATCATAGAGAACTTGTACAGACTTCCACATGTCTCTGTTTCACATTATGGGTCTAAAAAGTGTACCAAAAAAAATAAAGTTTGTGACCTACCTGCAACATCTTGCGAAATTTTGTTTGTACCTTCATAGCCCGAGATATAGAAATTCTCCCTAGGTCACATGTTTATGACTGTATTCTAAAGGAGGCTGGAACCCTGATTTGGAGGAACCATATCTACTGAAGTATAGTGAATCTGAGGCTCAAAGTTTTACACAAGGTACAGAAATAATTTCTCTTCTATGTGTAAACATTTAGGCTTCTTATAATTCTCCAATATTTCTTTATATCTAAAATTATAGAATGACCAAATTCAGTCTTCTAGGGTTTTCACGCATGAAACCATAATTTCCATTAGCTTCCGTTGTAGTTGTATTTGAATGCACAGAGAAAATTCTCTGATTCAGAAACTACTACCACTAACTGATGCACCCTAGTGAGGCTCATTATCATAGCCCTCCTTGCTTGATGATTTGTGGAGAGAATACCTTCAACTAGGAAACCCTAGTTCCCACAGATGCACAGTGCCTTCTTTTAGAGAGGATCTTATACCATGTTAGTTTTTCTTAAGATCTAATTAGATTATCTAGGATCTTTATCTGAAATAATAACAAGTACAAAAAATGCACAAGATATAAAATATACATAAGAAATAAATATTTTCATCGAGGAAACCATAAAGGAGAAAACCCTGCAAACTTCTTCAGAATAGTAAGATGATCAAAAGCAGTAATAAGAAATGTTCAACAACTATATTTCTCTCCTCTTACTGTCTTTCTCTCTCACGTGCCTTAGAGAGAGTGTATGGTGTTTATAAGTGAGTTATATCACTTCCCCATTTATATCCTTTCAAGTCACTGACCAAATATAACATTCGAGCCTACATGTCATCTCACATGGGTCCCACTTCTCCTAGAGAGACTGCAAGTACATATTACATGATGTTACATTGGGGACTATTTCCTCGACTTACAACAGAGGATATACCTAAAGGTATGGACACAATTTAGAAATACCATAAAATGGAAACACACATCCCCAATGGGGTTAGAACAACATACTGTGGAAATTGAACCCAGGTGTTAGAACAATTACACTCACAAAAATTACCAATTACACATGCAAATTACACACAAAGGAGACTGAATATGGAGCAGAACACTAATCTATATTCAATAAGTGTACAATAGCAAACCTTGTGAAGTTATAGGCTGCCACAATAAATAATTACATGAGATATTCAAATGCATTGGGATGCAGGCTTACTAAATCTAGTCAAATCCCCCATAGGTGCATAAAGCAGTTTCCAAATCTACTTAGGAGCTCACGAATTGGAAAAATCAATTAGGAAAGCTAATAGGTGATGGAAGGACAACTCATACATGCTTTTATTAGGAGAAAAGAGAGGAGGATGATGAGCGAAAAAAACAAGTCAACTTCACCTAGTCATACTTTCCCAATTGCCTTAAAACTCAGTAAAAGCAGCAATAAAGCAGAAAAAGCAGATATGCACTAGGGAGGTTCAGGAATAAAGAAGAATTGATTCCAAGAGGTTTCCCAAGTGCTCCATGACTCGGTTTTAGCAATTTTGAGCATCTAGGACACGTGGATGACAACTTGCATAGAGTGGAATATGGAAACTGGGAAAATAAGACAAAAATGGATTAATTAATGTCTAAGGTAGCTAACTATGGGTTGATTATTCTAACACCCCCCCTTAAGCCTGAGTTATGAGTAAAATATCAGAAAATTATAGGGCCTAGTAATAAGGCTTAGTCACCGTTTACATACTGCATGTCCATTTAAACAAGGAAAGAGGCAAAAACCCAGTGGGAAAAGTCCTCCCTTAAACATGGATAGTAAAACAAAATTTGAAAATCTTGTCATCAATCATGCTTCACAACATGATCAGAAATCCCCAGCAATGATTTGAGATTTTTGAAAGTCTTCTCACAAAAAACTTTGGTGCAGATGTCTGCTACTTGTTCTGAAGATGAACAGAAGAGTAGGTAAATGGTGCCATCATGCACAAGCTGTCTGATGTAGTGCATATGGGTCTCAATATGTTTGGTTATCTGTCTCTGAAATGGATCATTGCAAATTCGAATGGTACTCTGATTATCACAATAGATAGTAGTTGAGTATTCTGATTCGAAGCCACACTCACCAAGTAACCTCTTCAACCATAAACATTGAGTTGCTGCATTTACAACTCCTATGTACTTTGCTTCTGTAGATGAGAGTCCAATGGCACTCTATTTCTTGCTTGACCAACTGATTGGTCCTTCAGCAAGCATGAACACATATCCTGATGTTGAATTTTGATCTGTGTTGTCATCTACCCAATCACTCTTAGTAAACCCAATCAAATAAAGATAAGATTTAGCTTTGTAGAAGATCCCATGAGTCCTTGTTCCCTGAACAAAGTTAAGGATCCTTTTGGATGCTCTCCAATGGATCTCATGAGGCTGATCCATGTATCTTGAAGCCACACTTACTGCATAAGAAATATTAGTTCGAGTATGTGTAAGGTACAACAAACACCCAAACAATTGCCTATACAGTGTATTATTTACCATAGGAGAAGAATCTGCTTCTTCAAGCTTAACTCCTAAAAGGAATGGAGTCTTGCTTGGCTTGCAATATTTCATGTTGAACTTGTGCAGAAAATCCAAAGCATACTTGGACTGATGTAATTTTATTCCATGTTTGGTTTGAGCAATCTCGAGACCTAAGAATTGGCTCAATAACCCCAAATCAGTCATAGAAAATGCATGGTTCATTGCATCCTTCAAGGAGGAAATTTCATCCTTTGAGCTTCCTGTAATGAGAAGGTCATCCACATAAAAGACAATAATTATCAAATAACCATGAATCAGCTTCAAATAAACATTAGGATCAGACTTGCATCGAACAAAACTCAATGATAGTAGAAAGCCATCAATCTTGGCATACCAAGCCCTGGGGGTTTGCTTAAGCCCATACAATGATTTCTTTAGCCTACACACAAGAGATGGATTAGCAACAAAGAATTGAAGCTGTTGCATGTAAATATATTCAGTAAGATCTCCATTCAGGAAAGCACACTTCACATCCATGTGATGTACCTCCCATTGCTTCAAAGCTGCAATGGCTAAGGCTAGCCTGATGGAGTCCATCTTTGCCAGTGGTGCAAAGGTCTCATTGTAGTCTATACCATGTACCCATGAGTAGCCCTTGGATACCAATATTGCCTTATATTTGAAAGGTGAACCATCAGCAGAAAACGTATTTTTGAAAACCTACTTACATTGAACTAGCTTCCTTCCTGGGGGAAGATCAACCAGCTCCCAAGTGTTGTTCTTCTGGAGTGAGCTGAATTATTCTTTCATGGATGTTTTCCATCTTGGATCATGTGCTGCATATTCATATGTCTGTGGTTCTAATTCAACCATTAGATATCATTTCTATGCAAACGAAGGGTCTTTCATACACAGGGCACTCTCAAACTGAGATCTAGTCCTCCTAGAATCACTAGGATTTCCAGCTAGTTCCCCAGCTGCATGAATGGTCTTTGCTTCCCATTTTGGTCTTGTAGCAATGTTAGGATCTACAATTAAATCATAATTATCAGACATATCAGAATCAACAAACTCATTATCTCTTTACTTACATTCAGTGGTTTTGGTGGTGAAGAAGACTCTCCAACTTCAATTGCTTCTAAAGGCTCTTCTTGGAACTGAACACTCCTTTCAATGAAGGCTTTGTTTATGCTCAAATTGATCAGCTTGTACCCTTTTGAATCTTCAGAGTACCCAACAAATAGACACTCTTGGGCTTGGGGCTGCAAATCCTTCCTCTTTTCTGTTGGAATTCTAGCCCAAGCCCTTGAGCCAAAAATCCTGAAATGGGTCACATATAGCTTGTGCCCAGGGATGATTTTAGGGGCGAATTATAGCCCAATGGTGAATTTTAAGGGTTACCAAAAAAAGGGTGGGCGAATTTTTATATTAAAATGTTATTATTTTATTTAATATATTCACCCATTATTTATTTTGTATATAGCTATGCCAAGGTAAATCGCATTCATCCTGATTTAGGGAAAATCTAGAAAAAGAATATTAGCCCATGAAATTATTTATTTTTGCCCACATTCGCCTGAATTTTTCCGTCTGCCAGGAGATATTTGCCCAAATTCGCCCAATTTTTTCCGATTGGGAGGAGAAATGAATATTGTTCGCCAGATTTATGGATAATAGTTTGAAAAATTGGTATTTCGCCCAGGATTTATGGATAATATGATTAAAAATTTGCTATTTTGCCGGGATTTATGAATATTTCTATAAACTGGTATTACTTCCACCTCGATTGGGGTAAATTGGACATAGTTCGTCCTGGATTTGGATTTGTGGACAATTATTTGAGTAAAATGTGGAGAGTTAATCAATTGGGGAAGTTTTTTCACTGGATTTGGTCCATAAATTTAGTCAAGTGACGAAGTTTTTTACCTATATAATGGTGCAAGAGTCAGGACTCAGGCTCAACATCAAGCTTGATTTCTATTGCAAATCGGTCTTTACAGTGGCTGTCAGGCTGAGTGGATTCATGGGAAGCAATTTCAGAAAGTTTCTTCTATCTGTACTGTGCAGGATTTTTACAGGTTAGTTTCTTGAATCTTCTTTTATTTGCAGGCTTTTTACAGGTTAGTTGCTGTGAGCACTCAACCTTGTTGCTAGACCACATCTTGATGGGATTTTCCAAATTGGATTCTGGATATTATTCTTTGGCACTCTGTTGGTTTTAACTTTTATTCTGGGTGTAAGTTATAGTAATCAAGAGCCATGGAGCTCATTAGCAATTATTTGCCAGGGCACATGGTACAGATTCATAGATTTCTTCGCTTTTCCTTCTATTTTTCTTTTCAAGTATATTCACTTTTCAATTCCACAATTTATTCAAAGGAACAACTGGAAAAAAATCTTCTAGTTTTCCACCTCGGGAGTCGGTGAGTTCTCTTCTGTTGAGCGATAGAGAATGGCTTGGTTTCTCCTTTTAGATTATTATAGCTTTAGTTTTCTTGACGCTGGAAAATCTTGCCAATCTTATAAGTGGAAAATCAAGCAAATCTTTATCTTTTTTATGGACCTTTATATGTTTGTGATGGGCAACCTGTTTAGTGTGAAATTTGTACGGTGATGGGGCTTCGTCATTCAGACGGGGCATAGCGGGCGTATCCACTCACCAGCTTGCGAGAGATGTGCCCACTAAGTAAGTAGCGCTTTCCCCATTCCTGATGCGATAAGGGGAAGGATAATATGGTCTAATGGGGTCTCCTTTCGAATCAGATATGTGTATTAAAATATAGTAAGATGCTAAGTTGCTTAATAAAATTGCGTTAACTTGTAGTTTAATATAAAGCTACTCAAATGTTAAGGCTTTTAGAACAGTGGAAAAACTTCCGAGGGAAACAGATGGAAAAGCGGAGGGGGAAGGGGTTTTGTACCCATCAACGATATATATCATACATTGCAATGTGCATCTCCTGGATGATCGAAGTTGTGACTCATCCCTTGTTCTGTTTTGAGAAGGAACAAGGATTTTTTTCCAACTCGGGAGTCGGGGTTTTGTACCCACCAGCCATATATATCATACAGTTTTATCTCTTGGACGATCGAAGTCGTGACTCATCCCTTGTTCTGTTTTGAGAAGGAACAAGGAGAAGCAGAATAAAGTAAGATCGGTCTTTGACTCAGGGCAATCCAGTCTTGTTTCCTTGGTCTTTGATCTGCTTACATTACAATTGACCAAGTGGACCCACTTCAGTTGATTTGATTGATTCAGTTCCAAGCTTCATAAATGGGATGGAGTAGCTCGCTCATAAATAGTAGTTTTTCTCATTAAGATATGAAACAATGTCACCCTAGGGGGTAGATATCAGTGGTAAGGAGTCCCATAGGAAGACGTCATAAATATATAGAGCTTCAAATTTGTTTTGGATTCATGTTTACCATGCCCAGCTAATTTGCTGCATTTGTTATATGTTCTTGTTTTTTATAAGTCTAGCTAGTATGGGATATATGGTGCTATAAGCAAAAAGAATTTCTATTATATATGCTTATTAATTCGAAGTTCGCCCTACTTTTCCATTACGTGAAAATGATGGACAAGCTAACAGAGGAACATATCTCTGAGTTCAAGGAGGCTTTCAGTTTGTTTGGAAGTCCTCCAACAGGCCATTTATGCACTATGTCTACCCATCGATTTGTGGGTGGTAGCTTGAAATCATCAATAGATTGGTGACTGGTCCCAAAAAGCTTAAAAAACTATGTTCAAACCTCTTGGTGAACCTTGTGTCCATGTCCAACACAATACTCAATGGAAAACCCCAATACTTACAACATTTTTGAACAAATTCACAACTTTTTCCACAACACAAGGTATCTTCATTGGCATGAAGATGGAATACTTGGAAAATATGTCCCCAACCATAACGATTCCAGTGTTCCCTTGCAAATATGACATATGGGTGATAAAATCCATAGAAACGTTTTCCTAAGGTCTCTTAGACACAACAAAGTTTGTAATGGGCCAGCCTTCATTCATATATCTTCCTTGTCTTGTTTGTACAGAAGACAAGTCATGGCATACTATTCTACATCCTTGTGCATCTACTCATAATGGTATCCTCTCTCCAACAATGCCATCATTATTCATTGTCACTAGGTGGCTATCCTAAGGCAAATCATGGCATTCATTTAAGAGCTCCTTGATATTTGATGACTTAGATATATAGATGTGTTTTCCAAAGTACAGAAGTTGTTTGTCTACCCAAAACTTCCTTACATTACCCTCATTCACTTGCTTCATGATGTTTATCATTGATGGGTCTCAATGCAATCCATCCATGATCTACACATGCAAGTCAGTAAAAACCTACGCATGCCATCATGTTGGCACCGACAACTCATCTTCCTCTAAGGATGTGATTTGTGCCTGTTTTCTCAAGGCATCAAAATTTCCATTAAGTTTGTTGATACTATATGGTCATGTTGAATTATTATACCAAGAATTATTGCCACCTTTCTTACTTAGGTAATTGTTTTAGTTGTGTCACAATGTAGCTTGTTGCAACGTTGTCTATATTCACAATGAACGGTTTACCCCAAATAATGCCTCCATGCTTGTATCCTTGTAGGAAATGCACAAATGTAGTCATATATTTTTCATGAATGGGGTGCCTCCACTTGCAATCCTATAGCTTCATATTATCATAGGATACAGGATGACCCTCCTGTGATCAAACTTCTCCAATGGAAAATTTTTAGGCATATGTCTACACCTCAAACAATTGCTCAAAGTCTAGCATCTTTAGCACAAGTGTAAGCTTCAGGTTGTATATGCTAAAGCCCACGGCCACTCCTTAAACATCCTTGGGCTGCTTGTTTAGTGCCTTGGCCCCTCCTCTAGGTCTGAAACAAACCTCTGCTAACTTCCTTCTACCCTCAGTCTTCCCTTTTAAGGCCTTGTCCAATGCCTTATCAACCCAAAGGGCATCCCTTTCAGTTGCTGCCCATCCTATACTTGGTCTGCATTTTATAATACCCCATAGAAATGCTTTCCATATGTCTACACCTCAAGCAACTGCACAAAGTCTAGCATCTTTAGCACAAGTGTAAGCTTCAGGTTGTATATGTTATAGCCCATGGCCACTCCTTAAACATCCTTGGGCTACTTGTTTAGTGCCTTGGCCCTTGGGCCCTCCTCTAGGTCTGGAACAGACGTCTGCTAACTTCCTTCTACCCTCGGTTTGCCCTTTTAAGGCCTTGTCCAATGCCTTATCAACCCAAAGGGCATCCCTTTCAGTTGCTTCCCATCCTATACTTGGTCTGCATTTTATAATACCCCCCTTTATGGTACTCTAACAGTCATCCAACCCTGCATATAAAAACATTACAAGCAGCTATTAGTTAATGAATATATATGTACAGTGTACTACTGATATTGCTTGTACATACCCTCCTAATAGCATCATCTTTGTCAACCAGCAACATCTTACATTTTGTGAGATTTACAAAGAAACTTCACGAGGATCACTACTCAATCAAGTTGTTCATCAATTTGAAGAGAAATGTACAATATTTCTTCATCAATTTGAAGAGAAATGTACAATCTTTCCTCTGCATACAAAGAATGGGAAAATACAGTTTTTCGTTCCTTCCAAATAAGAGCTAAGAATCCAACCTGTCCTTTCAGTTATCTCTATCAAATATCAATGTTATCCTGCCATTGCTCAATCAAGATAATGGATTTCTCTCTTCATGACAATGTTTCTAACAAAAGACATCATACTACTGCTTTCAGGGAAACATGAGCATCTAAATCAGTTTCTTACAGAATGGCATGTTTTGTATATCTTTGTCCAGCACTAAAATTTATGAGACTTCTTAAATTACTAATTCATACTGTGAGAAAATCCAAAGTCAGATGTCTGACACATTTTACAGAAAAGACAATATTACTTATTCTAGCGGCACAAACATGTTTAGACCTATAATTACTGGTTAGTCTAATTACAAGGATAAGCTATCATCCATGGAAAATCTTCCACAAAAAGAACCAAATGATTAAGAACCTGAAATTAAAAAATACAGAAACAAAAAAAAAAGATATATTAGCATGTCATGCTTTCGCAAACTTGACAGAAGATACAACACAAAACCTGTCCATTCACTTGAACTTTCAATTTATCTTTTAAAAATAGCTATTCTAATTAATAAGTCTAAATATATTCTTCCTGAATTTCAGTTTATTAATGGTCAACCAACAACAAATAACTTTTAGGAGATGAACTGGGAACTGTTCTTCCTAACTAATTAAATACATGATGTACCTTTGAATAGTTAACATCAGATATAAATATTCATACCTAGCAATTTGTACAATGCTCATGAGAGGCAGGGATAAATATCGAGATGGCGGAAAACATGGTACACCAGATTGGGAGCCACGAGCTAGGAGCCCTTCAAGCCAATGTCTGCACCAAAGACGAGCTACTTACAATGGTGTCCACCTTTACCAGTAAACAAACAAAGAATTGAGACAAGAATGGCATTAGAACTAATCAAAAGTTGTACCATATTGAAATAATGGGTTCCAATTTAATAACAACAGATTAAATTGGCGAAAGGGATTTTGCAAAGAAGGATTGGGTGTTTGAGACCCCATCCACCAAGATCCTTAGGCGGGACAATTTTTTTCCAAGTCACCCAAGCATAGGATTTTTCCTTAGGTTTTCCCTTCCATAAAAATATATAACATAATTTATGAATCTGTTCAAGAGTACCTATAGGAACATATGGAAAGGAGATCCAATATGTGGGGATAAATTCAACAATAGACTTCATCAAAACTATTATTCCACCATGATTCAACCATTTACTGCACCAAGTAACTATCTGTTTTATATTTTACCAATCATTCAATCCCAATACCACCTCAGGTAGTCATTTGGATTTAATGCAAAACCCAAATATTTAAGTCCTTCGTGTAGCCCAATGACTTCAAAAGTGAAAAAAATAAGAAATCCATTAAACATTCTCCAAATCCAAGGTAATAAAGGAGATGGGGGACTTTTTGTCATTGATCAACATACCAAATTCCCCTAAGAAAAGATCCAGAGTAAATTTGAGTGTTTCAATATCCCTTCTTGAACCATTAGTGAATAGGAGAATGTCATCAATGAAGAGTAAATGAGAATACATGAATTCCCATCCATTCTAATTCCTTATTACAGACCCTTCCCCCATCTGAAGAAACTTGAAGCTTATCCATTTATCTTAACAATGAAAGAAACTCATTGTACAAAAGAAAGGACCCAATTGAAAAATTGTAGCTAGAAGCCAACCTGTAGAAGAATAATCCTTAAATATAACCAATTAACATGATCGTTAAGCCCTGGAAAGATCCACCTTAATGATAGTTGATGTAATCTTTTTTGTTTTAGCAGTGTGTAGAACCTCTTGTGCAATACCTATGGCTTTGTGTACATGTCTTCCCTTCAGAAAGGATAACTGTTCTTGTGAGATAGAACTTGATAAAATATTCTTCTATCTACTAGCAATGAATTTAGCTATAATTTTTCTAGTACAATTACAAATGGATATGGGTCTATAGTCCTCCCGCTCATTCACCTGATCAACTTTTGAAATAAGTGAAAGGAAAGTAGAATTGAAATTTGCAAGGATTCTCCTGTTGATTCTATATTCTTCGATGATTGCTAAAAGATCAGATTCAAAAATATCTAGGATGTCGATGAAAAATTCCACCATCCAACCATTAGGGTCGGGACTTTTTTCCTTCTCTGGAGCGTGGATAGGCTCCCTTAGCTCCTTTAAAGAGACCTATTCCATTAAATCTTGATTTTTTCTCTTGATTTAACAAAGAAGGTTAGGAATATGTTAACCTGACCATCTAAGTAGCATATTCCCCTTCATCCTCTTTGAATGTGTTGTTCAAATGATTAGCCCTATATCTAACTAAATTCATGAATCACATCACCTCTCTACCATCTTCTTCCTCCAATTTACATACTGAATTTATATTTTTCCTATGCTTAACATAATTATGAAATATTTAGTGTTATCATCCCCTTTTTTAATTGAGATAGCCCCGCTTTTTATGTGCTAAGTGTATTCATTTTGATCTAAAATTTTAGTTCTTCTTAACTCCAGTTCAACAACATCTCTCCTTTAATCCAAGGTAAGTAACCCTTCCTTATGAATATCATGAAAAACATCCAAAAGTTGTTCAATATTTTTCAAGTCCATATCGTGTCTCTTTCTTCTTTTGGTGGCCCATGAAATATATC
>LPNX010056413.1:18311-63302 GCA_001517045.1 Pseudotsuga menziesii | reverse complement strand
AGTTAAATATTTGCCAAGTTTTTACAACATTATATAATAAAATGAAAGATTCGCCAAGATTTTACAATATTATATAATAAAATGAAAGATTCACCAAAATTTTACAAAATTATATAATAAAATTAAAGATTTGCCAAATTTTTTATATATACATATTATATTATTGATAAAATCGCCTTCAACTTTTCCTATATATCGGAGAGATTCACCCAATTTTTATACATATAATTCTAGGGGGGGGTTCTTAAAATAATCCCTGCTTGTGCCCACTCCATGCTTCGAAAGGAGTCATACCATCAAGATGTTTATGAGGCACCCTATTCTGGATATAGGCTGCACAATTTATAGCTTCGGCCCAAAACTTTGGTGGCAAAGTCTTAGCCTCCATCATGCAGGTTGCCATCTCTTTCAATGATTTGTTCTTCCTCTCGGCAACACCATTTTGCTGTGGTGTGTAAGGGATAGAATGCTACATTTGAATACCTACATCTGCACAATATTGAATGAACTCAGAATTGACATACTCACCACCATTGTCAGATCTGAGGACCTTGAGTTTCCTCCCAGATTGGTTTTCAACCAAAGCCTTAAAGACTTTGAAGAGGCCAAAAAATTCAGACTTATGCTTCAGGAAGTAAACCCAACAGTACCTGGAAAAGTAATCTATGAATGTCAATGCATATTTGGATTGACTCATTAACATATGAGGAAATGGGCCAGAAACATCACTGTTGATCAACTCAAGAGGTGCATAGGTTCTCTCATGACTAGCTTTCTCAAATTTATGCTCTTGGTGTTTTCCTAAGATGCAACCTTAACAGACTCCTTTGGAAAAATTAATCTTTGGTAACCCTATGACCATTTCTTTTTCACTAAGATCAGAAATATACTGATAGTTAAGATGGCCAAATCTTTCATGCCAAAGCTTGCTTGCCTCATTAGCATGAATCAGAAGAGCAGAGGGGTTTGAGCAGGGTAGGCAATGTGAGAAAATGTATACCCTCAAAGTGTGATTTGCAACTCCTTTTGCAATGACTTTACCACTTGAGATCTCTATGATCTCAACTTCATCAGGGGAGAATATTACCTTCTTTGGATCCCCTATGTGGTTCATTTGATACACTCACAAGAGGTTAGAGGCAAGACCTGGAACATACAATACATTGTTGAACTTACCATGGTCAAGATCAATCCTCCCTTTGCCCAAACTTTCAGTGAGAGAGTCATCTCCCAGTACTATTGGTGGACCTTTCGACATGTCAAGTGAGGTGAATGCCTCCTTGGTCGAAGTCATATGTCTTGAAGCTCCATAATCAATGATGAAACTAGGTGAGCTTGATGTGCTAGCAACCAATGCATGAACTCTCTCTCTGTCTTCTAAATTTGATCCTCCTTCCCTCTTCTTTGAGCTATCAGGAAGGGAGATGCCATTCTTCTCCAGGAGTTGGGTCAGCATGTCAATTTGCTTCTTCATGCAGGAGCTTTCAAGATGATTTCCCTTACTACAGTATGCACACTTGCTCATTTCTCCTTTGTTCATCTTCTTCTGGGGGTTCTTCTTAGAACCTTGGGGCTCCTCTGGAGACTTGTTCTTGTCTCTCTTTTGCTCAGGTGGATTCTTAGTTTTCTTCTTGCCTTTTGAATCCACCCTCAAATCTCCAGCAACCGGAGCTTGGTCTTTGGAAGGTTTGATGGTGCCCATCATCACCAGTTTATCTTGTTCTTGTGTGAGATATTCCATGAAATCTACAAGTTTAGGCATCTTCCAGGATCGAGCTATCAACTTGGTGGCATGGAAGGTTGAAACAAACATTGAATAGTCAGGGCCAAGCTTCGAGAGTATGGCCAAAACCAGTTGCTCCTCCTTCTTTTCAATTCCACACTGTTTTAGCTGCAAAACAAGGGCTTTAAATTTGGAAAAGTAGAGTTGCAGGGATTCGAAGCTGCTGGGACTCAAGGAGATCAATTCATTCTCAATTTGATGTCCTCTCATCTCATCTGTTTTACCAAAAATATCAACAAGCTTCTCCCATACTTCATTTGGTGATGTCAATCCATCAAGATGGAAAAGGAGGTCTTTGGATATGCTCAGACACAGGAGACCATAGGCCTCATCCCTCCTATTGTGCCATTTAATTTTCTCTACAGCTACATTAGGCTCTGATTTTGTTTCCATAGTCACTCTGTAGAGGCCTGTCACTCTCAATAGTATCTCCATCTCTACTTTCCATTCAAATAAATTAAATGGAGTCAAGATGATCTTCTGAGATTGATCCATACCTCGGAAATTGTCCCTTCAGTCAACAGAATGCTCCCAGTCAATGATGTCGAACTTGAAATAACAATATGGAAGGAGAGAAATCAATCTACAAAGTCTCTAATACCATGTGGAAATTGAACCCAAGTGTTAGAACAATTACATTCATAAATATTGCCAATTACAAATGCAAATTACACACAAAGGAGACTAAATATGGAGCAGAACACTAATCTGTATTGAATAAGTGTACAATAGCCAACCTTGTGAAGTCATAGGCTGCCACAATAAATAATTACATGAGATATTTGAATGCATTGGGATTCCATTCGAATTAGTTAAAAGCAGTCTTACTAAATCTAGTCAAATCCCCCATAGGTGCATAAAGCAGTTTCCAAATCTGCCTAGGAACTCACGAATTGGAAAAATCAATTAGGCAAGATAATAGGTGATGGAAGGACAACTCATACATGCTTTTATTAGGAAAAAAGAGAGGAGGATTATGAGGAAAAAAACAAGTCAACTTCACCTAGTCATACTTTCCCAATTGCCTTAAAACTTAGTAAAAGCAGCAATAAAGCAGAAAAAGTAGATATGTGCTAGGGAGGTTCAGGAATAAAACAGAATTGATTCCAAGAGGTTTCCTAAGCACTCCATGAATCAATTTTAGCAAGTTTGACCATCTAGGACATGTGGAGGACAACTTGCATAGAGTGTAATATGGAAACTAGGCAAATAAGACAAAAATGGATTCATTAATGTCTAAGGTAGCTAACTATGGGTTGATTATTCTAACACATAAAATGATAATATACATCAAAATCTCTTCCGAACTTACAAATACATCAACAAACCAAAGACAAAATATATATGGACTATTGAAACCATTTATTAAATACCTTATGCTTTCATGTGTGGATTTCACTTTGATTGATATGAAGATTTCACTGTGCAAGGATGTTCATATTTGCATCTAATTTTATCTTTGTCACAGTCATATTGCTTGCTGCATAATAAAAATGCCCAAATCATGTTGAAGACTATGTGCTTTGTTATTTGCATTCTGTTTATCATCATCATCATTTGACTGATAAAATGCAGCAATAGAATAAGCAACCATTCAATGAGTATTATATAGAATTGTCAAAAAGCAACCATGACTATCTGTATGTGGGGAAAATAATTTTGCAATGTGATTGATCCTTTAATGTCCATTTTCTTATGACCCATGAGTGTCACCATCAAATGACTTGAAAACATGCACATAGTATGTCTGAAATATTTTGTAATACATATTTCAGCCTTCAATGAATCTCAACTTGACTTTTGAAAATGTGAATGATCATCTTCACTAGTGAACCAAACAAACAAATCAAACAAATCATACCTATGTTTTCCACCTTGCTTATATGATAGCATACTCCTATGAAGGAATGGATTCTACATCAACTCTTTCTGATTTAGGTTCTTGTGGAGCATATTACTCTCTTTCAGTAGTGGACTTGGCTTGTGCATGTGCATCAAATTATCTCCTTATTTTTGGTTCTTGTGTGGAAGCAACATATATTCCGAGACTCCACATATCTTCTTTAGCATATCCATATCTCCTTTCTTACTCCTAGTTCTTGTGTAGCAGTAGTAGGGTTTCCTTGAGATATTTTTTCTTTTTTTTCTTGTTGTTGGTTCTTGTGTGGCAACAACACATTCCTTTCTTCCAATGGTTTCCTAAGCTTGTCCATGTGCATAAACTGATTATTTTCTTTTCTTAGTTATGGTTCTTGTGTGACAGCAGTAAGACTTCCTATTGTTGGTTCTTGTGTGACAACAATAAGGTATCCTTTGATTATTTTCATGCTTGGATAGATGGGTAGGTAAGGGAATGGACTTGAGTATGGAAGTAGAGATAAGGATGTCATGGTTCAAAGGAAGGGATGAAGGGTTTACATTGAATGTATGGCGTGAGAGTGATGCTGGATTATGATGTCCCTGCACCCCCCCACCTCCCACAAACCGAAGGATTTTTATACACTTAGCAAATAAAGAGGAAATATGGAAACATACACAGGTGATTTTCCAAATACAAATAAATAGCATTCAAAGAGATGTGATTAAATAAAGGAAAAAAAAAACATACTTGCACCTACCTATGAAGTCCTTGATATATGTAGCATCATTTGAAATGCAAGAAATATGATATGTTCAGAATGATGTAAAACTTTGTAGGATGGAGCAGTGTGGATTCTAGACATGTAGCATGTTAGGATATTTAGACACTTAGGAGTTAGTTAAGACCAACTTGTGTAATATATCCGTTAGGTAAAAGTGTGTTTCTTTAGTATGCATTAGTATGCATTTGTAAATATTCTAATCCAACGGTCACGATATATTCTAGACATAGAGTGATCCGATGGTTCAACTTCTCTTAGATCATACCTACCATTGATTCGTGGCTTGACACCCGATTGGTCTATGATCTCTATTTAAAGAGAATAGAGGGTCCTTGGCTAGTTGATCGATTATGAGAAGCTCATGTAACTTTCTTTCTTTTGCATAATAAATTGCTCAAAGTAGCTATTTGGCTGGGGCTGTGGATTGTTTCCCTCTCGAGGGTTTTAACCACGTGACAAACATCGGTGTGTTGATCTATGATCTATTTGTGTGAAGCGGTTGCTCAAGGTGTTCGGTCTTTTGGGAGTACCCTGTGTACCCAAACATGGTATCAGAGCGGTTATGAAGAGCCGCTTTCGGTTTTGATCAAGATCTGGAACCGGTGTTGCTGAAACTTTGAAAGGGTTTTTGGTTCTAGATTTTCTGTGCATTTTTGGCCTATGGGAGCTATTCCATTGCATCTGGAGCACTGTTTCCATTGGGAAATAGTTTTCATTTCACCGAAAACTGTTTCCGTTTGTTCCAAAAACACCCATTTCGGCAAATCTGAAGGTATAATGTTACAGTGACGGATTTGTTTTTTTTAAAATATCTTATATATTATCAGTTTTATTATTATATATTTTTTTTTGTTTTAGTCTCGGACTGTTGCCTTCCCTGACTGCATATGCTCTTTGCCGTGCACCTTGCGCGAACGTGGCGAATCAAAAACAGTAAGGGAAAGTTTTTTTTTTCTTGTCTTCTTAGCTACGTATGCCATTTTCCGTGCACCTTGTGCGATCATGGCAAATCAGAAACAACGAGAAAACTTGAAAACGTAGACTTTCTGAGTAAGCTAACCAAGATTTAACCCCATTGTGTGGAAAAAGTTTTTTTGTTTTTTGTTTTTCGTTTTTTTTTGTGATTTGCAGGAAAAAAAGGCAAGCACGAAGAACGAGAGAGAAGAGTTAAAAAAAAAAAGCTCCCTTCCTCTTTCCATTCTTTTACGTACCTTTTAAATTTAGCTCACTTGGTCCAAAGTTGCTTTATTCCTTAATAGGTCTTGAGTTCAAGTCTTAGTAAGCTACTTCTATTTTTAAGTTACTTTATTGTAAAAGTGCATCTCACATAAATAAAATAAAATAAAAAGTGAGTCACTTAAGTCTTTTAATTTATTGCCGCACTATTTAAAAGTAACATTATTGTAAAAGTGAACCTCACTTATTCTACAAAAGTGATTCACTTGAAAGCAACTTTATTGTAAAGTGATTGTCAAAGGTTGATCTTGGGAAGATGGGGGGTCTTTTTTTTAGTTGGTCAAGTTAATATCTGCCACGTCACTATTGGGGACATCTTCAACATTTTCTTTGATCAAGCATAACTTCATCATCCAGAATCAGTTTTCAGTGCCATTTTTTTTAAAATTGCATATTTTTTCGAGTTCTTTGCAACCAGACAGTTAGTTTCTATTTTTTTAGTCATTGTTTTACAGTATGGCCACCCCTTGTGATATTATACTTACAAGTTCTAACTATTTCTCATGGAAATCTCGTATGGAGGATGTTCTACGAAGTAGGGGACTTTTCAGGATAACCTCAGGGAAAGAAATAGAACCCACCGATGATGATAATAAAATTAAATGAGAAAATAGATGTGATGAAGCTCATGGATTGATTGGGATGTCAATCTCTACTGATTTTTGATTCCACATATCTGGAATTGATGAACCTGATAAAGCTTGGGAAAAGTTGGAATTTGTGTTTGGTAAACATAATGAAATTCGAGGTCATCAACTTGAGAATGAGTTGCTTTCCTTGAATTCAAATGATTTTTCATGCATTCAAGACTATTTATCTAAGTACAAAACTCTTAGACTCTTATGTGCAGAATGCAAGATTAAGAAATAAGACAAGCAATGTATTTATCATATTCTTTCCAAACTTGGACGTGCATATTTCCTTTTTGTATCTACATTCTACTCCATGAAAGAATCGTTGACTGCAGCTAGCTATCAAGAGCCTAGTCTTGAATCCTTTCGTGATTCCTTAATTAGAGAGCAATATAAGCTCATTCATCTTGGAATAATTAACAATGCAGATACATCTGGGAAAGCCTTATTGTCCCAACAGAAAGAAAAGTCCAAGCCTCCCAAGAAACAAAATTTTTGCAATAATAAGCCAAACAACAAGGGTCCCAAACCCTCTCAGTTAGCTCCTTATTTAAAAAATGACAAAGGATCCAAGCAAAAAGGAAAGAAGACTGAGCGTCATTGCAATTTTTGTGGGAAAGATAATCATGATGAATCTAAGTGTTTCAAGAAGATGGCAGCCTTGGAAGTAGCAATGAAGAAGCACCACATCAGCATATATTCGTCTTCAGAATCTAACTCTCATGGACATGCACTTTGTGCTTCTAGTTACTCTTATAATGCATCTTCTTCTTCTACTTCAAATGAATGGCTTATTGATTCTGGAGCATCTTATCATATGGCTAAAGATCAAGCCATATTTTATACTATGCATGAATGTAACACCAAACAAATATTTGTTGGTGATGATAGATCTCTAAGTGTTGTAGGATCTGGAACAGTTCCAATAGAAAATGGTCATTTCAGTGATGTACTATGTGTTCCAAAAATTTCCTGCAATTTGTTATCAGTCTATCAAATTACTCATTTAGGTGAAGGTAAAACTGTGACTTTTACACCTCACCAAGTTGTAATCAAGGATTTTAAAAATCCTCAAAATGTCCTTGCTACTAGAACTATTGATGATATTACCAGGTTGTACAAATTTAACAACTTTGGGTCATCACCTTTTCCTCTAGTTTTTGTTGCTCATAGTGATAACTTGAGCAAACTTTGGCATGAACAATTTGGTCACTTAAATTATAGCTCATTGCAACAACTCTGTAAAGACAATATGGTGACTGGTCGTCTAATGGTATCTTGCAAAGACAGTGTTTGTTCCGGTTGTGTACTCGAAAAACATCATCGGGACAGTTTTGACAAATGTGCCTCTTGGAACGCCTCGGTTCCTTTGGAGCTTGTGCATAGTGACTTGTGTGGTCCTCTTCCATCTGCTTTCTTTTCTGGTTTCAAATATTTCTTAACTTTCATTGATGACTACTCCATACGCACTTGGGTTTACTTCCCAAATCCTAAGAGCGAAGTATTTAACATGTTCTTGGCCTACAAGGCCCTTGTTGAAAAACATTCTGGTCATCAAATTATTAAGTTCAGATCTGACAATGGAGGAGAATATGTTAACAATAAGTTCACTACTTTTTGCACTGAACAAGAAATCCAACAACAACACACTATTTCATATACACCTCAACAAAATGGTGTAGCTGAACAGAAGAACTGCACTTTAAAAGAAATGGCTAATTGTATGATCCAATCTAAGGGACTAAGTCTTCAATATTGGGCTGAGGCCATAAATTGTGCAAATTACATAGTTAATCACACACTCACTAAATTTTTAAAAGGTATAACACCGAAAGAAGCATGGAGTAAAATTAAACCAGATGTAAGTCACTTTTGTGTGTTTGGTTGTGAAGCATGGGCTCACATTCTGGATGAAAAATGGAAAGCATTGTAGTCTAAAAGTGAAAAATGCATATTTGTTGGATATTTTGAAGATGTAAAAGGTTATAGACTTCTTCAGTCCCATTCACATGATATAATCATTAGAAGAGATGTTAAATTTGATGAAAATCCTTGGCCTGTAAGCCTAACTTGGCGGGTGTTCCATCTTTGGCCTGCGAGCCTGATTCGGCGATTGTGCCTTCTTCTTCTTCTTCCAACTTCCTTGACAGGTTTCCAACTCCAATTTTTGATGATGACAGTGAGGATGAAAATCCACCTCCGCCTTCTCATGTTCCTCCAATTGCACCAACACCAATACTTCCTCGATGGGTCCGTTCAACATGTGACGCAGCTGGTGATCTTGCTGGTGATCCTAGAGATCAACATCGAACACGTTCTCAGTTTTAGCGAGCCTCTTCTCTTTTGGCTCAAGTTTCCAAGAATCATGATTTAGAAACTTTTGCATAAGCTTCAGGAAATCCAGATTGGGATGCAGCTATGGATGAAGAATATCATTCCTTAATGGTGAATGATACTTGGGATCTTGTTCCTCTTCCAAAAGGAAGAAAACTTGTCAAATGTAAATGGGTCTACAGAACTAAGTATGCATCAGATGGAAGTGTTGAAAGACTTAAGGTAAGGTTAGTTGCCAAAGGTCTTTCCCAAGTTGAAGGGATTGACTACAATGAAACCTTTTCCCCTGTAGTAAAAATGAACTCCATCCTCCTTGTTCTTTCCCTTGTAGCCTTACATAACTGGGAAGTCCATCAAATGGATGTCAAGTATGCCTTCTTACATGGTGATTTACATGAGGAAATTTACATGGAAAAACCTCCTGGATATGTTCAGAATAACTCTAGCCTTGTTTGTCTCCTTAAGAAATCCTTATATGGCCTTAAGTAAGCTCCTAGAGCTTGGTATGCCAAAATGGATAGCTTTCTCCTTGACACTGGTTTTTCTAGATGCCATTTTGACCCCAATGTCTATACCAAGAAACTAGGAAACCATCTCATCATACTTTTTCTTTATGTTGATGATCTTATCCTTACTGGTAGTGACCCTAAACTTATAACCCATGTGAAATCCAGTCTTAAGCAAAATTTTGAAATGTCAGACTTAGGACATTTGCATTATTTTCTTGGTCTCCAAGTCTTGTAAACCAAAGAAGGAATCTTTCTTTCCCAGTCTAAGTATGCTTGTGACCTTCTTCGTCGCTTCCACATGGAAGATTGTAAACCAGCCCCTTCTCCCTTCCAGTCTGGAGTCAAACTTTTTGCCACTTGTACTTCCCCTGAAGTAGATGCCACCTTGTATCGTCAGCTTGTTGGTAGTATTTTATACTTGACTCATTCCCATCCTAGCCTTTCCTTTGCTGTTGGTTGTGTTGCCCGTTATATGCAAACTCCTCATGAAAGTCACTAGAAAGAAGAAAAAATAATAATTTGATATATTCAAGGTACAATTTAGTTTGGGATTCATTACAGTACAGGGGGGAAACCTTTGTTGGTTAGTTTCAATGATTCAGATTGGGCCGGCGATCCTGATGATCGAAAGTCTACTGCAGGTTATGTTTTTAGTCTGGGATTTGGACCTGTCACTTGGGCTTGTAAGAAACAACAAGCTCTTGCTCTTTCTTCAACAGAAGCAGAATATCGAGCCACAGTTAATTCCAGTCAGGAAGCTTTATGGCTTCGACAGATCCTTTCAGAGTTTGGATTCGAGTAGCAGCAGCCTACTCCAGTTTGGTGCAACAATCAAAGTGCCATCAAGCTTGCCAAATATCTAGTTCTACATCAGCGCAGCAAACACATTGAGCTACACATGCACTTCATTAGAAATATTGTTCATGATAGTGTTATTGAAGTTATCTATTTCCCTACAGATGATCAAGTTGCATACATCTTCACCAAGTCTCTTACAGAAGCGAAGTTTTCTAAACTTCAGTCTATGTTAGGAGTTCAGGAATGTGTCCTTAAGGAGGGATAGGCTCTAATGCCTCCTTCCTTCTCCTAATAGTGTCACTTTTGTAAATCCTTCAATCCTATCCCAAGTTGTTCTTAACGGGGGATGTTAGGATATTTAGACACTTAGGAGTTAGTTAAGACCAACTTGTGTAATATATCCATTAGGTAAAAGTGTGTTTCTTTAGTATGCATTAGTATGCAATTGTAAATATTCTAATCCGACGGTTCAACTTCTCTTAGATCATACCTACCATTGATCCGCGGCTTAACACCCGATTGGTCTATGATCTCTATTTAAAGAGCATAGAGGGTCCTTGGCTAGTTGATCGATTATGAGAAGCTCATGTAACTTTCTTTCTTTTGCATAATAAATTGCTCCAAGTAGCTATTTGGTTAGGGTCGTGGACTGTTTCCCTCTTGAGGGTTTTAACCATGTGACAAACATCAGTGTGTTGATCTGTGATCTATTTGTGTGAAGCGGTTGCTCAAGGTGTTCTGTCTTTTGGGAGTACCCTGTGTACCCAAACATAGCATGATGCAGATCTAGAATATTTTTCTGATGTAGCAATGAATCTTGAAACCTTATTCAGAGAGGAAGTTGGAAATATTTATTCAGAGAGAAAATTGTATGAAATTACATATTTCTTATTTTATTTGCAAACCTTGTCTGCTAGCAAGCTAGTTTTCAAACAAGATATGTCTGACTGCACACAGAGGGTTTTCATAGTTAGAATTTTATTATTCCCCAGGAATACCTGCCAGTAAGTTGATTTTCAAGCATTCAAGGTCTAATGGCACCTAAAACAGGTTTTGACTATCAACTTTTATTTGGAACTGGGGTAGCAAAGTAGGGAAACTTGGCATTGTAAGTGAGACAAGATATCTTTATGGTGTGGCTTAAGGGTGTGTGGAGCAGGAAGGCATGGAAGTGGAGGAGTGGAGGTTAGAAATTATATGAATGTAGTGGTTATATGAATGATATTCTAGTGAAGGTTGTTGTCTTTTAGAGATAACCACATAAGCAAATGACATTTTCAGCATGCATAGGTGTCGAAATGGGAAAAAGGAAATTCATATGCATACCATAGTGTTGGTGAATGAACATGATAATCATGAGGTCTTCTTGAAGGATTTGGTAGCATTGGGATGATGATGTGACAACAAGACTTGACTTCTGAAACATTGGTCTTCATATGGTCTACACATCAATTATTCATTTGTTATGTGCTCAATCCAAGAAAAAGTATTCTTCTGGGTAGGAAACAACTAGAATATATTGGACCTTGAATATTTGTAGAGTATTCCCATATGACATGAAATTTTGTCTTCAAGAATCACTCGTGCATGTATTGACCTTCTTTGATCCTTTGGGGACCTGTAAAAAAACAAGCACTTACCTACAATAAAACATAAGATCATGGAAGAAGAGAGGTTTTCAGTTTCTCTTCATCCAATACTTAAGAAAAAAAAAACAAGTAGTTCTTATAAAACAAATCCAAAGAAAATAAACAAAACCAAATTCACTTTATACCTGCTGACAAGTAGTGGCCAACATAAACTACCTGACAGTGTTTTGATAATAACTTATTCATTTCACGCCTGATTGGAGTGATTAAAAATCCAAATAAAATTGTATTAATAGGTATAACTCCATTATAAAAAATTTTAAAAAATTCCATGAGATTATATGTCATATTGTCTCAGTAACAACTTGCATGACAAGGCGTTTTTTCAAATTTTGGTCTAGACCAATGGTCACAGTTTTAGGCACAACTTTTTCGTTTGACAACGGATTGACGTAATTCCAATTGGATGTGAAATTATATTCATGTAGGTATATCAAATATATATATTTTTGGATACAATAATAATTAATGGGTCAAATAGTTCAATGAACAACCAAGAAAATAGAGTTTTTAGAGTGCAGAATTATGAGTTATTATTTTGGGCATATCTCCTTCGTAATATATCAAAATTGAATGATTCAAATTGTGTTATAAACTATATTAATAGGGGAATATGAATTAGAAACATATTTTGAAAAATCATCCATTAGGTCTCCCAAAACGGGACTGTCCCAACTCTATTCTTGAGTTGTCTACTCTACCTCTGGGAAGTATTTTGATCATATCTTTTTCGTTTGACAACAAAATTGAAACATTCAAATTGGATTGGAAACTAGATTCAAAGGGATAAATTATGTAGAAATATATTTTAAAACTAATCCCAAATGGTCCCTCAAAATAATACTTTCCCGACTGTGTTTCAACGAATTTCAACAAGCCAAAATGCCACAAAATGCAATAAATGAAACATATATTCCAAACAATGATATGAATGGTTGTGTATGTCTATAATAATATAAATTTCAATAAAATACATCCACATTTCAAAAATTCAAGCTATATTGACTTACACAGCGTGTTGCAATAGTTGTTATAACTCTTAAAAATGATATGATTTTTTAAAATACAAGTTGTGTAATTTTGTGGTTATATTATTTTCAATTCAAAATAATATAATATATCATATGAAAATTAAATACAACCACTTACCGTGATGGTATTGTGTCTCAAACTTGAAGTCTTATGTATCCTCATAGCTCTTCCTCTATCGATATCCTCTTTCATCAATGCTTCCTTCTTCTTACCAACATCCTACAAAAGAGATATTAGTAATATGGGTGGTTCTTACTACACCACTAAGGGAATGATGGAAAAAAAATGAAATTAAACTTAAATGTAAATAAATAAAAACATCACTCAAAGAAAATTCAATCACCTGAAAAGTAATCAAACAATCTACATGCCCTAACCATTATGAGGTGAAGCTCGTTACAGTCTATCGAACGATGAGTAGCTCTTCACTGTGTCTTACTACCATGGCATCTCAGGATCATGAACATATCTACCATGAAATACAACAAAAACCAATGCTAATTTGTACATTGGCGCCTTCGATGACCTCCCTGAAAATGAGGCCAAAATGTTGGGTAGATTAATTTCTTATTAAAACAATCAATTCACAACATAAATTATCAATACATGGTAATGTAATCAGGAATAATGCACCTTCTATGGATAGAAGTTGTTTCTCTGGTCTGAATGGTTTAGATCTAGAAAAAATGAGTGAATAAATTGGTCGAAGACCTTCCCTGAACGTTATAGAATCCTGGAATATAACTCTGACGAAAGACCTGTATAGTAAGACATATCAAACATACAAAGAAATCAAAGCTAACAGAAAAACATCTATACATCCATATTAGTGACTAAGGAATCCAATAACATATATGCGATATTTACACAACAAACATGTGGGAAGGAAATCAACTTTGCATTAGAAAATAAATGAAAGAGTTTACAACCATGTGCCTTAGTGTTGAGACACTCCTTCACAAGACTAACACCTTGTCCCCAATATCTCCAAATTGCTCCACAATTGCTCTCTGATAGATTAGGCCAAGGTATCAATTCAACAACATAACTCTACTATTATTCTCCTCTTCTCAACTATGGACATGAGCTTGTATTTATAAGGCTCAATGGATAGGGATAGTTGAGAGAATTGTGGGTGAGGTGGCTCTAAGATCCTACCAAGAGGGATCTAGAGCTCAACTAACCCATATTGATAGGGATAAGGGAGGACATGAGGCTCAAGATCTAGAAGTCTCAAGAAACTTCTCCTTTTCCAATTTTACCTAGGGTACCGCTTTTGTTCCCTTATGATAGAGTGGTTTAGGTGAGAAACACTTCAAGGGAAAAGCATTTACATGGTGGCACTGCTTCTCTATAATAGGACATAGGCAGTACTGATAAAGGTACCTCTCATCAGCCAAAGGGTAAGCACGGTGCTAGGTTTTTTCAAGTAGAATTGATATCCATAGCAAGTTTTCACTCCAAGTTTTGTGATTTAGGGTAAACATAGGGGTTAAGGATCTCATCACACGATGGTGACAGGATTTAGGTATAACAGAATGCCCCCCAAAGCATGAGGCTTAGAGGGATACGATAAGCGAGAGCTTTGAGAGAACAAGTTGTCACTTCGAGGTAAGAGTCAACATGATTGGAGAGTGTTGTCGAGTAGGCATCTATAGTACATCAATACTTTTGAATCATAGAAAAATGTAACCAAATCATAGCTGCAGACCAATACAAGGCAGATCCATGAGCGGAATAAACAACCATGGCTACTAGAATACAATGTAGATCCATGTGATAGAGGACTCAAACTTGGACATAGATACCAGACATACATCGTAGATCTATGTCATACATATGCAAATTTGAGCATAGCCACGACCATACAAATGTGGATCCATGCTAAATATACAAAACTCCATCACAACCTAGGGAAAGCAATGAGTGCTAAACAAGTACCCAGGGTCTTCGTCTCGTTTTCCACAAAGTACGATTCTATCCATGTGATTACAATGTTCTAAAGTCGAACATGGTAGAAACCACTTGATTACTGACCAATGATGTGAACCGTTAACAAGTGCGAGGGAAATCACCATTTATGTCAATGATTCCCAAGGTACCCTAGTACAATCTACTGAGTGTGAATAGATGTCTTGGTGTCAAACACCTAGTCGATTCTATCGATCAAAGGTCAATGATGTGAACCTATGTCTAGAGTGAGAGAATCTGTCATTGAGGCATACATATCTCAAGGTACTACATTTTGTTTCTAAGACTATTTCTTGGATGATGAGCTGATGTCGAAGGGAATAGTCTTGTCGAAGGAGGGCCATGATGAGTCCCACATCGATGACACGAAACTTGGAACAAGGTTCTAGAATTATGTGAATGAGGTAACCATAAGACTGACTCAAAATTACTGACAAAAAGACTATTTTGACTGCAGAGGTAAACTTATTCAACTTCCCTTTGAACGTCGAGCGACACAACAAAATACTTGGAAGCATGACTAGACCAGACAAACACATAGTGCAACAGTGGACAATGCATTCTTTTGAAAGACTCAAAGGAGTGACATGACTCATAAAAGTGGATCGTCACGGAAATTAGCTGAATACCCAATTGAATGAAATGATATGCAAACAAGTGACATGTTCAAAGGTAACGACAAACTGCCAGTTATTTGCAAAATGATTCCCTTCCCATTTTCCCCATCATGGTTGATGAGTGCCTCTTTTCATTTTTACGAGTTCAAAGAGGGTAACAAACACTCGTTATAGCTCATCTGAAGACTGTTATATTTTTAACATTAAGCTAGCATAACATTAGGATATTTAACTGAGAGAACAACAAGAACAACAATCAAACACAAGAGACAATGAACATAGTGTTTTTCCTGGGGGAAACCATATATGGAGAAAACCCCGCAACTTCCTCAAAGATAGAATCAGCACCAAAAGTGAAACCCCAAAATAGTAAGATGATCTCCCAACAACAGTAACCTCTTTATTCCTTGCCCCAATGTCTTTCTCTTCCTTAGCTATGTGCTACAATTGAGTGTGAGTGAGTGTGTGATAAATAGAGAGCATAGCTCTCTATTTATACTAATTCCCGACTTGACTAAACCCAACTAGGGCTGAATTCACTAGGTGATTCTAATAACCCTAGTGCCCCGGAACTACAGGGACTTTAACCCTTAGACAGCAGGAAGGTTACCCACCTTGACTTGACATGACTTGTTTACATTATCGAAACTCCCGATAGGAACCTCAGGGCATGACATGACTCAAGTACATTAAAAATACATCCCGGAATAAACATCGGGTTACAATACATAAGAAATACAAGTGAATACATTCCAAAGTTACAATTACATCAACACTCCCTCTTAACTAGGAAGGTATTCTCTCGACACAATTTATTATCACAATTCTTCTTCTCTGTATCATCTGGATCATCATCAAGTCTTTGTCATCTTCACCTTCAAGTCATCTCTATATTCAAGTCACCTTCATCTTCAAGTCATCTTCACCTGGATTTGGATCATCATCACTGGATCTGGATCATCCCTCGATCTGGATCATCTCTGGAGCATCATCTCTGGATCTGGATCATCCCTGCTGGATCATCATCACAGATCATCATGGGTGCTATCTCATGTTTCTTCTCGTCATAGGAAGTTCTACAGAGCCATCCCTTTTTCATGCTAGTTGTAGGCCTAGCCTCCATGTAGGTCTTCTTCAGTGCTTATATCTGACCCTAAGTCAGAATGGCCCTCCCAACACTTATATATGATCATGTAGGAACCAATCCTATAATCATATCAGAAAGGCATGCCTAGCACTCACATATGACCATGTGGAAACCAATCCCACAACCTTTTCAGAAAGGCCCAGCACTCACATCTGACCATGAGAGGAACCAATCCAGCATTCATGTCATAAAGGATCTGCACTTACATTCGACACATGTGAGGAACCAATCCAACATACATGTTCGAAAATTCTCTGCACTTACATTAGACACATGCGAGGAACCAATCGAACATACATGTTCAAAAGGGATCTACACTTACATTTGCACATGCGAGGAACCAATCCAGCATGCATGTCAGAAGGGCTCTGCACTTACATCTGCACATGCAAGGAATCAATTCAGCATGCATGTCAGAAGGGATTTCACTCACATCTGATCATGTAGGAATCAATCCTACAGTCATATCAGAATGGCCCCCAGTCCCAGACAGAGCTACCTGGTAACTGAACACGTTCCTCCATTCCAAGAATGACATTTAGTGCTTACTTCTAATCATGTAGGAACCAATGCTACAGTCACATTAGAATGGCTCAGCACTCATATTTGACATGGAAGGAACCAAACCTCTCACCATGATAGAATGACTCAGCCCTTACATCTGACCATGGAAGGAACCAATCCTCTCACCATGTCAGAATGGCTCTGGGTCTCATCATTTCCCCTTGGAAGAAACCTCGATCTGGAGAACACCAAGATTCTCCCTGAAGTACTCGAACTTCACCCTAGCCAATGGCTTTGTCAACACATCAACTATCTGTTCCTCCGTCGCAACATACTGGAGCTTCACTGCTCCCCTCTGCACCATATCCCTGATGTAGTGATACTTGATCTCGATGTGCTTTGACTTGTCATGGAACACTGGATTCTCTGACAACTTCATGCAACTCTGGTTATCACAATGTATACAAGTAGCATCCATCTGGAGATCAAATAACTCAGACAGTAGCTTCCTTAGCCATACTGCCTCACAACTAGCTGAACAAGCTGCGACATACTCTGCTTCAGCTGTGCTCAGTGCTACACAGGATTGCTTCCTACTAAACCAAGATATTACACCTGATCCCATACTGAAGAAACACCCTAAAGTGCTCTTCCTATCGATGGCATTGCCTGCCCAATCTGAATCAACATAACCCTCTAGGTTAATCTTCTGATTTGCCTCATACTTGAGCCCATAATCAATTGTACCTCTCAGGTAACTCAGAATATGCTTTGCAGCAATCAAGTGAACATGTCTTGGATCTGTCAAGAATTGGCTCAAGGTGTTCACAGCAAAGAAAATATCTGATGTTAGGTACATCAAGGACCCAATAATCTGACGATACATCGTAGCATCAACCGCTTCTTATGAAGCATCACTCAACAGCTTTAGGTTTGATGCCATAGGTGTGGTCATGGCCTTGCAGCCCATCATCCCAAACCTCTTCAGGATTTCTACTGCATACTTCCCTTGTCTGAGGGAGATTCCATTTGCATTCTGCCACACCTCCATGCCTAGAAAATAATGCACCATACCCAAGTCCTTCATTTCGAACTCGACAGCAAGATTTCTCTTCGTATCAGAAATCAACCCATCCATACCTGTTACAAATAGATCATCTACATACAATAGGAGTATCACTGGGTTGCCATCTTCAACCTTGTAGTAAAGGTTGGAATCTGCTTTACTTTTGGTAAAGCCCAAACTGGATAGAAATCTGTCAATTCTACCGTACCATGTCCTGGGTTCCTATTTCAAACCATACAAGGATTTCTTCAATATACACACATGAGACTCCCTGTCATGTGTCTCAAAAACATGTGGCTGCTCTATGTACACTTCCTCTTCCACTACACCATTCAAGAAAGCAGTCCTGACATCCATTTGGTGTATCTTCCATTTCATCACTGCAGCTAGAGCAAGTACTGATCTGATGGAAGTGTATCTGGCTATAGGTGCAAGGGTTTATTCATAATATATTCCTTCTTTTTGTGAGAAACCACAAGCCATGAATCTTGCCTTATATTTCTCTATGCTACCATCTGCACCATGCTTGATCTTGTAGATCCATTTGGAAGTTACAATCGAATTCCCTTCTGGTCTTGGGACAACATCCCAAACATTGTTCTTCATGATCGATTGATACTCTTTGATCATAGCATCCTTCCATTCTTTTCGTTCTACCGCTTCTTCATAATTCTAAGGTTCTTCATTGATAAAGTCACATAGTAAAGCTACATATCCGGAGCAGGATCTGGTTCTCTTTCTTTCTCTATGATTCTCTTCTAGAGCCCCATATCTTTCCGCACCTTGGATAATTTCTCGTACCTAAGCATGTTTCCTCTTGTGAGGATTCTACTCTTGAGGTGGATCTATAGGTCTTTGTGGTTCTTCAAATTCTCAATCTTCTTCTTGAGTTTCTTCATTCATGGTTGTATCATGAATTCTGGGTGCTTCTGCTTCTTCAGGTTCTTCAACAGGTCTCTTTCTGGATTTGTTGTAAGTTGTGTATTCATCAAATGTTACATCCCTGTTGATGTCGATCTTCTTGAATCCTGGGAAGTATATTTTGTAATCCTTCGAGCTTTCAGAGTATCCCACAAATATACCCTTCTTTCCTGAAGGATCTAATTTTTTTCTCTTCTCTTTTGGAATATGTATGTACACTGGAAAGCCAAATATTCTGAGATGGATGACTTCTGCTTTCTTGCCAAAAAATACTTCTTCAGATGTCTTGTTCTCGAGTACTCTGTGTGGAGTACAGTTCTATACATACACCGCTATTCTTGCAGCTTTTGCCCATAGATGCATAGTAAGATATTGATCATGAATCATAGCTCTTGCAGCTTCCATGATGGTTCTATTCTTCCTTTCTTCAATCACATTCTTTTGTGGATTATATGGAGTGGATAACTCCCTCTTAATCCCTGATTCTTTGCATAAGTCTTTGAATTCATTTGATGTGAATTATCCACCATTATCTGATTGAAAGGTCTTGATCTTCTTTTCTGTGTGGTTCTCGATCAAGGCTTTGAATTCCTTGAACTTGCTGAAAACTTCATCTTTTTTCTGCATGAAGTAAATCCATGTCTTCCTAGAAAAGTCATCAATGAAAGAAACATAGTATACATACCCACTTAGTGAACTTGATGACATTGGTCTGCATACATCAGAGTGGATGATTTCCAATATTCCTTTTGCCTTGCTTTCGCTACTTGGAAATGTCTTCTTTGTATTCTTTCCTTTCGCACATCCTTTGCAGACCCCTTCATGTTTTGCTTGAATTTCCTTCAACAACTTTGCTTGCAAGTGGTAGTGCTCTGTAGTGCACATGTGCAAGCCTTCTGTGTGAAATTTCATTTGGTTCTACTGTGTCATGGACCAATGCTTGTTCTGGATGGCCCTTCAATTTGTATAATCCTCCTTCTTGTTCTCCAATTACTATTGCATCGTCAATAGTATTTCCTCTTGGCCACATGAGGACTTGGCCATCTACAAATGCAAGCCTCATGCCTTTTGCATCCAGTGTCGATATGGATAGAAGATTCTTCTTTAGTCCTAGTACAAATAAGACATCCTTCATTTTCATAGACTTTCCAGAGTCTAGCTTGTATGAGGATTCACCACTACCTTTTATGGGATATTGGTAGTCATCCCCAAGTTTCACCTTATGGGGTGAATTATGTTTGGATAGTTTCTCAAAGGATTCCTTGAAACTTGTCATGTGTTTGGAAGCCCCACTGTCAATAAGCCAATCTTTTCTTCCATGAGTGACAGTTCCCATGAGAGCGGAGATCAGAACATATTCTTGTTCACTTGAAGAGTCTCCATTTTATTGTTTTACTCTCTTTCTGGGAGGATCATCATCCTCAACAGTGTGAACATGATGTCTTCTTTTGAAGTTCCTCTTCTTCTTGGATCCATTCTTATTTATGGGACAATTTATAGCAAAGTGTCCTATTTCATCGCATGTATAACATTTGAGTTTAGATGAACATTTCTGATGAGAATGCTTACCTTGGTGATGATGCTTTTCCCTTCTTCCTATCTTGGAGTGTACTGTGAGAGATTTATCTTCACTTCCCATATTTTCTTATCGAGCTGCTATTCGAGCTTATTCTTGTGAACATTCTTCCCACAGTCTACTGAACTTGACTAACTTCTTCCTAGCACAGATTCCTTGGATGAAAGAATCCCATGACCTAGGGAGGCCATTCAAGGTTGTCATTACAATTTCTGCATTCTCCACTTCTTCATCTACTGCTTCCAGCTATTCTTTGATCTAGGAGACCCTGGTGAAGTATGACTGGATGGTCTCCTCATTCTGGATCTTTACATTCTTCAACTGGTTCCTTAGAGTCATCTTTTGATTGATGTTCTTCCCTTCAAACAGTTTGGTTAGGGCATCAAACATAGCTTTAGGTGTCTTGAGGGAGGACACCTGTGGTATGAGGTGATCCTTGATAGAATCAACAATAATCCTCTTTACCACAACCAACTTCTTCTTATGTAAGGCCTTAGCCTCATCTCCCTCTGGAATTGGAACCTCCTCACTGATATAGGAGTCCAACTCATTTTCTTCCAGGACTAAGGAGATCCTATACTTCCAGGCTCAGAAGTTATCATCTCCCTCAAGCTTTTCATCAAGATTGGTATGATGAGACATCTTAACTGAGAACCTCAAATGGAAATACAAAAGATTTAGATCTTACCAGTTCAAGCTGTCGGATCTGGATTTGGAGCTGAAATCATGTAGTGCTGGTTCAGGAGTAGATTAGGGTTTTGATTTTTCAGAGTTCTGTCCAAACAAATGCTTTGATTTTGATCCCTAACTTCGATTTTGGGGAGGAGATCAATCTAGGCCTAGGATCATTGAAAAATTCCACTTCTGTGAAAAGCCCTAATTTTCGACAGCAGTGTCGGGTCCAAAACTGAAAAACCTCAGAATTGGATTATGTTTCGACATAAAGATGCAACGTAGGGAGGAAAGTTATTCCACCCTTCTTTTGTTGAAAATCTATGGAGAGAGATCCACAAAGTAGGAAGCCCTAGTTCTCCTAGCTGCACAGTGTCTTCTTCTCAGGTTAGCTCTGATACCATGCTATATTTTTAACATTAAGCTAGCATAACATTATGATCTTGTTGGTCGAAAAAACTGTCCTAGGCCAACTTACGAAAAAACATCCCACACACTCGACTTAATGTAATCTTGTATGTGTTTAAAGTAACTGTCCTTCACAGGATTAAGGCCCTGCTTCCTGTATGATGTGCTCTCGGAATAGAGAGTCTCTCTAAGGTGGGTGTGTTCCAAGTTTACTCAAACCAAACTGCTAACAAATAAGAGAAATTTAACCTAATGACTAACTAATGCTAAAGATGATCTTAAGCTAAATGCAGAAAACAGTAGCTCCTAATTCTATTCTATGATAACCTAAATGCAGAATACCTATCTCGGCCAAGAGAATGAGTTAAAATTAATATTAATTCAGCTTGCATTTAAAATATAAAAATATAATAATTTAAATTGAAGAACAGTCTCACAATCAAACTATTACATGCTAATAAAAAAATTAAAAGCTCTTACAAATTAACAGATTAAGATCACAAAAAAAATGTTAGATGCTTTTAATTCTGTAAACTAAATCAATATCAGCTGATAGATCAAATGCAACAGCAATCACTATCTTTCAAAATAAGTTTTAAAAGACTCTGATCATAAGA
Source organism: Pseudotsuga menziesii (assembly GCA_001517045.1). NCBI lineage: Eukaryota > Viridiplantae > Streptophyta > Pinopsida > Pinales > Pinaceae > Pseudotsuga > Pseudotsuga menziesii. The sequence continues at coordinate 41,188 of LPNX010056413.1, read as the reverse complement.
AATGAAGCATAAACTAAAAGCAAAGTTTACAGTTTGCTTCAATCCCATAGAAGATAATGATGAACAGAACAAGTAATCTGCTTCAATTACTCCATAAAAGAAATTTTACAAAGTTGTGAGAATGGGTTCCAATGTCCATTCAAAGCACCATAGATTCAAAAGAGTTTTGATGTATCATCCTTAGGAAACACCTCTGTCTCTAGTTCCATGAGAAAAACTCAGTTTTGTATAGGAACAAGAAAACAAAATAGAAAGAGAAACGCAGTCGTCTCTCTGGTTTACGGAGACCATCCTTAGCTGAGAAACTTATAGAAAAATGAAAACAAAATAATATTTTCCTAGTTTCCTAGAGCGTTCCTCCCCCCTTTCACAGTCAAACTCTAGTCAGAAAGGATGATAACAATCTCCATAAACAACTCCTACAGTTGGATGTTTGGCGAATTTTTTGGAATCACTCCGGCTCAAACATGTCCACATATCTCACAACTCCTACACTATTTTTGAAAACAATCCACTGATTAAGGGTAAAATAACCCATTTGGGAAGTGAGTTTTGAACAGAATTGCAATATTCCTTTTGGTTTGCTCATAATCCATTGGGTAAAATCACCTCTCCCTACTGGTGCGCGATTCACTTTTGTTAACTTCTTTGACGGTTTCAGGAAATTAGTTGCCCTTCTTTAAACTCTGCACATTAAAAGTATATATTAGACAACCATAAAAATAATGTGTGGATAGAAGTTAATTAAAATATGGAGCGATAATTCATATAATGGAATAAATCTAAATAATGAAAATCTTCCCTTGAAAATTAAGCGATCACAAGCTTTGGATCGTTGGCAACGCGTGCTGATTTCTCGTTATTCCGGTGTCTTTTATCAGCACTTAATATCATGGCAATTGCAAAGACGTAGACACTTTTCTCTTTGTGATATTCTATTTGGAGGGGTAGATTGAATCTTTGATTCTTTTGTTTCTGTTTTGTCCATCATTGATAGTTAATATTTTTTCTCCTTAAGAATGAGATATGCTCGAAGACTGGTGTAACTATCTCCCGGTGCTGGTGAACAGTTTGAACTATGTGCAATTCCAGACGTTTTAGTAGCATCTTCCCACGCTTTATTTTCCAGGGAAGAACTTCAATGCATTTGAGCATGTTCACTATTGAACATGCGACGAGTATGGTAACATTAATGACTAATCATCAATATGAGTTGGTCGTTCCTTAACTTGCGTTCTGGTGCTAGACTCATGCCACAGTTGAGCGATCAGAGGGCATTTAAGACTTCTAGGATCTTTTCATATCATGGCATTTTCTCATACAGTTAACCTGAAGATAATAATAAAATATCATATTTCAAAGTTATTGTATGAGAAAGTAACAAACAAAACTAAAACTAAAGCTTTGTCTTAAGCCAACGTGAATAACAATGAGATGGAAAAAATTCTTAATAAGAAATAAATAATAAGTTCCACCTCCTCCATTACTTTATGCTTATTAATCTATTTCCTCAATGTATGAAATATTAATTTTTTGAAATTATATGAACCTCTCCGAAAAGGAAAAAATTACCTTTTTAGAAAATGAGTCGATCTAGATTTACTTCAAATGCATATTTGTCATAGTTTAAGGAATAATTAATTTGAAATCAATGGATACCAATTCTTAAAAGGTTTATTTATTTAAAATTTCTTCATTTATAATATATGATTTCAACCAATCTCTTTAGAAGAATATCAAAATGTATTTAGCTAATATAAAAGTTAATTAAAATAAATATGGTCAATATTGTCTTAAAGTAAAATGAATATAATTAGACAATAATAAGGAAGATGCATTAAATTTTATGTTAGCTTTTAGTAATAAGGAGGATTGATTTAATATTTCCATGCATGAGAGCGTTTCATAAGCCATAAATATCCCATGAAATTCTTATTTGTAAGAGAAATTATAGCTTTGGTTTCTTATGCTTTTGAATGAAAAATGAATACAAATGAACTTCAACTAAAATTATGAAATTCATATAAAGTTGCAAAATCAATCAAGAATTTTAAGGCTCACAAAAATTGAATAAACCTTACAACAGGAGAACTAAAGACATGGTTCCATTCTTTCAAAACATAATTTGAAATCCCATCGTTGAGCATTTTATTAATTTATGCCAATCTTAAAAAGTGCTCGTTAAATTCATTTATGCATTACTGAAGGACCAATCCAACTTGTAGAGGTTAAAATAAGAGTATACAATCATTGTTGAGAAAAGAGAAACCCATCGAACTCTCAGAGTTATGAAAACCAATCCAAATGAAAAGCAAATGGAAAAATGAAGGATCAAGAAAAGGAAGCCATGAAATCACCTAACGAGTTAAGCAATATCAACTGAAAACACATTAAAATCTATGTATTTACAAAATTCATATGGGGATCCCTTGATTTCGTACAAAATCAAGGGGAGTTGTTGGGGTGCCAACAGATCTTTAACTGAGAGAAAAACAAGCACAACAATCAAACACAAGAGATAATGAACACAGTGTTTTTCCTCGGGGAAACCATAAATGGAGAAAACCCCGCAGCTTCCTCAGAGATAGAATTAGCACCAAAAGTGAAACCCCAAACCAGTAAGATGATATCCCAACAATAGTAACCTCTTTCTTCCTTGCCCTAGTGTCTTTATCTTCCTTAGCTATGCACTACAACTGAGTGTGAGTGAGTGTGTGATAAATATAGAGGCCAGCTCTCTATTTATACTAATTCCTGATTTGACTAAACCCAACTAGGGACAACTTCACTAGGTGAGTCTAATAACCCTAATACCCTGAAATTGCGGGGAATTTAACCATTAGATAATAGGAGGGTTACCCATCTTAACTTGACATGAATTGTTTACATTATAGAAACTCTCTATAGGAACCTCGGGGCATGACATGACTTAAGTACATTACAAATACATCCCGGAATAAACATCGGGTTACAATACATAAGAAATACAAGTGAATACATTCCAAAGTTACAATTACATCAACAAAGACAACTCCAAACTCATATGTTTTACAAACTTGAGAGAGGAAGGGTTTGTTCTCAAAAGAGGGTCTCCCAATTTTTAATTTAAAGAGTCCAATGAAAGTTAACTCAGTATCGTTCATGTTTAGAGAGTCTGAACGACCATGGAAGAAGACTCCACAGGGTCCTTTTTTGTAAAATAGTTCATTTGAACTGAAAAAGTGATAACCTACCGTCAGATGAACGACTCTTCAAGTGCTTTAACGAGCATGAAGAAGACAAGATCACTCGACAATATTTTCATATTTAAGGAGCCCGAAAAGAGCTTAAAGAAGACTCCACTAGGTCTCTTTTCATAATGAGGGATTTTGTGAGTCTAAAAAGAATCAGAAAAGGACTCGGACCTTTGATGCTAAGTTTCGAGAGCAAGACCAAAGTGTCTCAATAAATTCTCAAAGAATTTTTTCGTTTTATGGTAGTACAAAAAAGTCAAAAATGAACTCCCAAAACTTTTACTGCTACCACTCTTCTATCTTGCAAAGACTTGAAAAACAAGTGTTAAATTCTCCAATAACCAACATTAAAGGATTATGACTGATAGATTTTGAGTAATAAATTATTTTAAAACAAAACTATAATATGTCAAAACCTAAAATGTATATAAAAGTTATGTAAATAGTAAAAAATCATAATATTTTACCATTTACCCATAGTGGAGAGCCTTTGGAGCATTTTCTTGGACAAATTTTCAGTCGCTGATATCGGGAGCATCTACCATCGGATTCATGCACCGTCAGTTCCAGGTAATAGCTTAAACCCTACTCTTTCATTTCATGGTTTCAATTTTGATTTTTGGTGGTGTTTTGGGCCTATTGGGTGAGCCCTAAAACCTTGGAAGTAGGCACCACTCTTATCCCTTGTGGGATAAGTGGTACCCTGCTAGAACCGCACTGAAAACACTACGCACAGGTGGTGCCACTGCTTGTCCTTAATGGGACACAGGCAGTGCCGGCTGTGGGTAAATACAAATGTATGCACAAGAAAAAGTAGGTCAAATTTAATGATTTGAATGATTGGGAATGTTTCTAATTGGTTTTGTGATGTTTTTTGATAGGTTCCCATTGATAAAAAAATGGTAATATGGAAAGAGAGGCAACATGGCAATGACGATGCATTTGTCGAACGAAACGTGGGTTTTATTGCCGCGTTGAGATACTGTGGACTTCTAAAATTCTTCCATACACCGAGCATGGTGTCACATGAGAGACACTTAGAACATATACTCTGGATGTGGAATCCGAAACAACGGTATTTTGAAGTTGGAGCTCACATATTGAAAATTGAAGTAGAGGACATCTACTTCCTGATAGGCCTATTGAGACGGGGTGCTCCCATCTCTTTGACTGGTTCCCGTGAAGGGGACATTACTACTCAAAAGTTGATAAACCACCATTGCATTCCTGGGACTAGGACATTAGGGAAGAAAACTCCCATAAAAGCAGTGGTGGATGGCCCTCTACAGACAGTTTTCTTTACCATGCAAAGAGCGGTGGGAAGCCAAGGGGTACACCAAGCATCTAGAGCACATATGATCTATGCCATAGAGGCCATGGAACCCACAATTTTCAATTGGGTGGAAGCTCTACTTCCAATCTTCAAGGATCAGCTAACCAAGTGTTGACAGGGGGAGCTGAAGCAATTCGGTTTCAGTTCCATTCTAGCTTGTTTCTTTTTTCGAGCGTGTTCCACAGATGAGACCCTGGTGGTCTTTACAGAGTTGAGGGCATGAGACCCTCGCATGGAGAGATGGGTCTGGATCATGGCCCGTACTAGAGTGGGTAGAGTCAAGGTAAAGCTCGGCGACCCATTCTTTCGATGGTTGAGAGATCAACCCCTCATGGTGGAGGACTATGCATATGCGGGCACTGACTTCAGTGGTGACCCTAACCTACCACTCCCACCTGGAGGACAGTGGGGGAATATTGGTAAGAAACAAAAACCCTAAAATGGAAATAGTGTTTTTATGTTTTATATTTTTTATGTTTAGTAACGAGACTTGAATGTTTTCATGCAGATGTTGGAGTAGCATGAATTGGGGGAGCCTCCCCACTAGACAGGTGAGCCAGAGCCCGTTTTGTACCACAAGGCAATGATGTGATAGGGGAGCTAGAGGAAAATCTTGATAGGTTGACTCTAGACATCCCAGATGCCTCGATCGATGACCTCCAATTGAGGTACCAGAGGCCTACTGCGGGAGTACCGAGTCGTTTCAACAGACTGCTACGTCGAGTAGCTCAGGCGGTTATGTGTTACCACGAGCATCATTAGATGATAGGGTGCATGATGTATTCACTGAAAGATGCTAGATAGTTTCAAGACTTTTGTATGATGATTTTTTACTCGAAAGCCCGAGTGCTTCAAATGAGGTCTCATGAGCTATTTTTTGTAAAACATGTTTATATATATATATATATATATATATATATATACAGACTTATACCTTGGTGTTTATATGTCTCAAATGGTGAATGTATTTTATATGAGTTTTATGTGTCTTTTATAGTTTATTTATAGTGAACCATGTTTGATTTTCATGTCATGAATGGGAAATATGCTAGTCTAGGATGTAATTTGCCAATGAGTCAACAACTGCATTATGTTCCCTAGGGATATGCCTATAGGTGATAGTTTCAAATGACCTTTCTAATAAATGTACCCTCCAGAAGAGACGAAGAAGCACAGGATTCCTAATGGTGTAGACATGGTTTAGATGACAAACCACTAGTTGTGAGTCCATCAAGACTACCAAGTTATGAACATGTTGGGAGGCAACTTCAGTTAGAAGACCTATGACTGCTTGATACTTAGCGACGTTGTTGGTAGCGGGACCAATACAAACTGCTCCTGAATTGAACAAATTGTAAGCTGGGAAATAGAGAACCCAAACAACTGAGGCAAGATTCAAGGTGTGGAGGCAAGCACCATCAGCGAAACTGTAGAAAGCCATCTGCTCTACATGACCAAAACATGGTATAAACAGATACAGACACTAAACTCAAAACCATATTGAAAATACTTAAGCACACTAAATTTCAAGTAATATACATATATACAAGATACTATCCAAGAGAGATCTAGGCATAGTACCTCTTCAGGTACAACCCATTGGGTGGTTGTCCTAAGGGGATTCCATCATAGTCCATGAGATTGTAGGCCCCTTCCTCTAAAACTTTGGGAATGATGAAAGGACCATACCACATGGATTCAAACTTCCCTTTCCCTAGTTTTTCATATCTCTGATCATAAGTCAATACTAGGTCACCCTCGTTAAAGGCACGAGGTTCGACAGACTTGTCATACTGCACCTTGACGTGTTTCTTGTGTGCCTCATTAGCTAAGGTAGCATCTCTTCTAGTTTCATCAAGGTTATTCAAGTATAGAAATATCTCTTCCTCTATGGAAGTGTTTGGGAGAAGTTTGACGACAAGTTTCAAGGATGGAATCTGACATTGAATCGGCAAGACAGCTTCTAGTCCATAGATAAGCTGGAAAGGTGTGAAACCAGTAGCTGGAAAGGTGTGAAACCAGTAGCTGTTTTCATCGAAGTCCTGTAGGCCCAAAGAGCGGAGAAAAGAATATGGTGCCAGTTGGATTTATGGTCTCCAATCATTTGATGAAGCATCATTTTCAAAACTTTGTTAATGGCCTCGAACTGACCATTAGCTTGTAGATAATAGGGCGTAGATTTTTCATGACGAAAACCTAGATTGGCACTTAGTTCCTCCATCATTTGATTACAGAAATGTGATCCATGATCAATAACTATGGACCACAGGACTTCGAATCTTGCTATCACATGATTGAATAGGAAGAGAGCGGTAGTATTACCGTCCTCTGCATATGTAGGCATGGCCTCAACCCATTTTGTAAAATAATCAATGGCTACGATGATGTAACCATGCCCCCTAGAAGAGGTAGGCTTAAGATGCATATAATCGATCCCCCATTTGGTGAAAGGGCCAATGGCAATGACGGGGTGTAACGGAGCAAGATGAGTGCACTTTTTCGGATAAAAATGTTGACAGGGTGGGCATTTCTTAACAGCCTCGGGACAATCTTTAAGACTGAAGGCTAGAAATAGCTAGCGCAAAGGATTTTTTGGGCTGTAGCCATCCCAGATAGATTCCCTCCACATGCTCCAGAGTGGAAATCATTCAAAACTTGTTCAGCTTCCTCATGGGTAAGGCATCACCGGAGAACGGAATCGATACCACGTCTACACAAAGTGTCATTCAAGATGAGGTAATATTTTGCGTGGTGATGGATACAGCGGCGATCGTCATGGGATAGAGTGGGATGAAATATTTGTGTATAGAGATAAATGATCAAATCTCCATACCATGGGTCAGTAGTGCTTATCAGGAATAGGGATTCATTTGGGAATGAATCACTGGGCTTAGATTTCGTCAAAGCACAGGGAAGATCACACATGAGCTTAGCAAAGACCAGGGATTTCTTTGATGTAGCTTTGGAAAATTCCAGATCAAAATCTTGTAGGATGACTATCCATTGGGAGTAATTGTCCTCGAGCACCTGACGAGTCAGTATGTAATACATAGGGTTTTGGTCTACCAATACGGTGGTTGTGCGAAGAAAAATGTAGTGACGAAATTTCTGAACAGCAATGACCGTGGCCAATGCTAATTTATCCACGTGTGAATATCGAGTTTCAGAATCCATGAGTTTCTTACTAGCATAGTAGATCACGTGCTCTTGATCGACGGGATTCTCCTTCACCAAAACCATAGCGATGGTAGTAGTGGAGGCAACAATGTATAAGAGAAAATCCTTTGAATAATATGGGGGGTGTATCATGGGTGAATGAGTCAGAGCGTGTTTGAGATTATCAAAGGCTCGTTGGGATTGGTCATTCCAAAAGAACGGAGTGCCCTTCTTAAGGAGACACATATAACTGTGTGTTTTCTCTGCAAAATTGCACACGAAACGGTGGAGGAAGTTTTCCTTCCCTTGCAAACTTTGGAGTTCTAGAAGGTTGGTTGGGGCTAGTAGAGCTCAAATAGCGGCAATTTTCAATGGATCTATCTGGATGGCATCCTTAGAAACCACAAAACCTAACAGGCATCCCGTCTCGATGCAAAAAACACATTTATGAGGATTGAGCTGTATGTTATAATGACGACATCTCAGGAAAATGTCTCTAAGATGACCAGGATGGTCCTCCCATCGCTGTGAATGAGCTGGGAGGTCATCAAGGTATGGTTCAACAATATGTTTTCTATCATGAAAACCATAGGACATAGCATGTTGGAACGTGGCTCCAACATTTTTCAGGCCAAATGCTAACTTCCTGTATGCAAAGGTTCCCCTTGGGAAAATGAATGTTGTCTTGTGCTAATCAGTGGGTAAAATCTCAATCTAATTATGACCTGAAAATCCATCCATAAATGAGAAGATGACACTTTCGGCACAGTTGTCGATAATCTGGTCGATATGCGGAGTGGGAAAGTTGTCTTTGGGACAAGATTTGCTCAAATCTCTAAAATTGATACAGACTCTAATGGCGCCCTACTTTTTATTGATAGGGACAATGTTCGATACCCATTTCGTCAGGGGTATGGGATAAATAAACCCTGATTTGAGAAGTTTCTCTATTTTAGCTTTGATAGCTGCGGCTTTCCATGGATGGATTTTCCTTAGTTTTTTCCTGATAGGTTTTTATTTCATGGACCACAATGGATGGGTCTATCCCCGCCATTTATTTGTAAGACCAGGTAAAAAAATCTTGAAATTCTTTGAAAAGTGCGCGCTATGCTTTAGATTATTCTGCTGAGCAGTTCTTCCCAACATGAAAATGCTCAAGGGTGCCAGGCTTGGCTGATATGTCAATTGGATTTGTTTGAGTAATGTTGCATAGGTTTCCTTCAGAATCTATGTTCTACAACAATATAGTAGTTTGAGGTGTGTTGACAATATCAGTGGAAAAGAGGGATGCAAAATCATGGTTTACCGAACTGGTGTTGGGGAGGAACGAGGATCTATGATGATTATCCTCCCATATAGTCTCATTCGTACTCATGATCTCTATAATGGACTCATCGAAAGGAAAATTTTGGGAGAGATAATCCAGAATAGGAAGAGAGGGTTCTAACTAGTAGGGCAGGTGGTAAGGGTCCAAAGCCACCAGATGAAGCTCAACAGTGTGGTCATTGGAAAGGGTTTGTATAATGTTGTACATTTCTTCATGCAAACTCAACGAGGTGGACTCAACAATTTGTTTGCCCTTTAGATCATAATCAAATTATGAAATCATATTTACTGTCACCGTGTCTATGTTAGGAAGAGTTGATGGAAAAATCCCTATAAGGGATGAATCCTTCAGCATGCCTACCCCAATTGACTGGTAAGGAGGAGGGGACTGGCCTCGCATAGGGATGTTATTAGCCGTAGAGGTAGTAACATCCAGTGTATAGAAATAAAGTCGGTCAATGGTGAAAATCCTCCCTAGATGCAGAAATTGGATAGTTTGAAATACCATTGAAGCGACAACAGTCATGGTGTAAAACCAATTTCTTCCTAAAAGGAGGTTGTAGTCTAATGGGGCATCTACTACTTCCACTTGAATAGAAACAAATTTTCCCCCAAGCTCGACTGAAAGGGCTGGTATGAGACCATGGGGCTGGAAACCTCATTCATCAAAGGCTTTCAGAGTCATTGGTGATGTTACAAGCTCAGGAGAGCCAATAACTTTCCAACAAGACACGTACAAAACCGAAGTTGAAGCTCCTTCGTCTAAGACAGTTCTAAAGACCATCTTTCTGACTACTTTCGTTATGATTTGGAAAGTGAGTTTGTGATTTAGTCTAGATTTATAGTTCTTGACATTGAAATGAATCAAATTAGTGTTTTCTGGGTCTAAAGCTCCTAACGCAGTTAACAAGTTGTGTGTTGTGTAGGACAACTTTGGAGTACTTCCAAGGTAGACATTGCACATGGTGCCTAAGCAAGATCTTTAACTACATTATAAAATTAGGCATCTCTTGCATTAGGATTAAAAACAACCTTCCTAAGAGTACTCTTGGGTGGACGCAAAACCATGTCGAGATTAGGTTTCTCGATGGTTAGGGGAACAGTAGACAAGGACTCAAGAGAACCAGTAGAGGGAGATTTTCCTGAAGAATAATTGTCTTCTTTCTTGTCTATGGGTTTGTCATAACTCTGAATTCAAGTTTGCAAACTAATAGTGTCTGAGAACATCATGCAAATTTCCTCTGAAGAACTAGAGTTTCCCTGATTAGACATGTGGTCTATCAACTGTTGTTGAGAGGGAAAAGGATCCGTGAGAACTGCGGGAGCAGGATTAGTTTTCAAAAATTGAGTGATTTCTTCATGACGAGGACACTCTTTCATGAAGTGGTCACCTCCACATAGCAGACATGGATATTTCACTTTTCTTTTACCTTTATCATTCTCGTTGATGGTTTGTTTTGGATTCTCTTGTTGGTTTCCAGGTTTTTTGTTTTTAGCTTTACTTTTCTTTTGTTTGTTGCCAGGCGCTTGAGTATTTTGAATGGAATTGACCTTAGCGAAAAACTTGGGAGTTGAAGGAGTAGGGGTGGAAGTTTTGGGGTTTCTTGGCAGGTTTTGCTATTGATGGGGATTGTATTGAACCAACAATCCCATCAACAAGGGTTTCTGCTAGTGGCTTAGCAGGATTGGTGCTTGGGCGAGGAGCTTGAGGGATCAAGTCATACAATGTTTCAGACTGGGAATATACCAAGTCCAAATATTGGGCTTGACTAATGGCTTGCTCTTCGGTAACGACACTGCCCATAGCCACATCTCGGGCGATTGGAGGAAACAAAGATTTAGTAAACCAATCAGCTAACAACTGATCTGGGATAGGAACCTTAATAAGTATTCTCTGCATTCTCCACTCATGGATATGAACAGATATGTGGGTGTATGTGTTCTACCGTAGAGAAGTTAAGAGATATGTACCCGTTTCATAATGGATAGGAAGCTGAAAGTGTGTAAGAAAGACAATTTCCAAAGAACCAAAATCCACAAATGAATGTTGTGGAAGTTCAATGTACCATTTCACGGTGGTACCGGTCAAAGTTCATTGGAAGAGTCTCAAAAAAACTGAATCATCCATAAGGGAGTTCGAAGAACACCACAAATGGAATGTCATGACATGGGTTTTTGGATCATCTCCCTGCTTCCCATCGAACTTTGGAATGTCCGATGGTAACTTTACTAGAATGGGAGGCCACGAGGGGTTATGTCGGATGGGATCATTAATCAACTTGGACAAATCAAGAAAGTCCAAAGTTGCTAGGAAAGGTAACTAGAAATTAGGTTGCATGTACTAGTAGTATTGATATGGAATATAAGTACCAGTAGGATCATAAGTATATTGATAAATAGGTTGTTGTGATGAAGAACCATCGAAATATCCACCTGGAGGGGAGTAGTTTCTGGGATCAGGATAGTTAGGACCACTGGGGCCTCCACGAGGAGGACCACCAGGGCCTCCAGGACCAACAAGACAGTTGGGACCACCAGGACCACCTAGACCACCAAGAGGAGGACCACCTGACCCTTTGGGACCCCTGGGAGGTAAACCTACAGAGCCTTTGAAACCACTAGGAGGAGGGCCACTAGACCCTCTGGGATCATTAGGAGGGAAGCTACCAGGCCCCCCAGGACCACTATAGCTATAAGGATGAAATACACTAGGCCCTCCAAGGGGAGGACCTCCATAAGGTGGTCCTCCGACACCCCCCGCAGTATGTATAGGTATCACTCCCATAGCTGGCATGTAAGACCAGTTAGGTTGCCCCCATGGCGTGAAAGTATTACTAGGATATGGAATTCCAGCATAAGGCATTCCTGTAGGGTTGGGTTGGTGATTGAAATTTCCTATAGGTACTTGATTTGCTGTGTAACCATACCTCCAAGAGGTTTGATTGGTTACAGGTTGTGACCCTAAGGGCTGACTTGAACGGGATGGGGGGTTAACCACATTCGTGTGGGTAGGAGGGACATAACCTTTAGATTTCTCTATACTAGAGGTATATCCATGACTAGCTACATTTCCAGTGATAATTAACATAGGTCATGCCGGGGGTTGCCTCCCGGCACTAGAAGGTATTGATGAAACAGGAATTGAATGTTGTTCCCCAAGTGCGGAAGACCCAGGAGGATTTGGAATAGACATAATATGGGAGGTGGTGGGGTTGGTAGTTTGAACTGGATTATGTGGAGTCACATTGCGATCTAGAATAGGTTCAATGGGTTTCATAGAATCAACAAGTGAGCAGTATCCCACAGGCCAAGGGTTTGGATTACGAGGAAAAACTGCTGAACGAGGTGGTGGTGTACCCAATATGCTATCTATTTTCTTCTCTAGTTCTCTTGCATGGAGAATAGATTTTTGGTATTGTCTACATTCTTCTTCATTTGGTGAAATATCTTTAGAAGAGGTTGGACAGGTGCCAAACGAAGCAATGGCATGACCCATAGAGGTATCCCAAAATGAAGCATTGGGACCATAATCTGGACGGGTAGTATCATCAACATGACCTTCCATGAGAGAATGGAATGAGATATTTCCCCTAGAAGGTTGTTGGACCAAGGGAGGACCTTGCGAAGGATACAGATCTCTGCTTTCTATGACCACATTTTGTCCCACTTGGGAGTTGGTAGTAGCTCCTTGGTTGATAGCTTCCATATGATTTTCTCCTGAAACAGGAATAAAATCAGGTGGCAAGCCCCGTACTCTTCTAGAATGTCTTAATTCATCCATTTTGTACAGGTCATATCTAACCTAGGGTCTCGAAACTAGAATACACACCAAAAATTCCCTACTCAAGCTATAGGTCAAACAAGCACACTTAAATGACAGGAGGAGTTCAGATAGTTAGGTCTCTCACCAGGATTGTCAAGAAGGTGCCACTGGCGATATACCTCAAGGGTACATGTGTAGTAATCTCCTTGAATGTTGTTTTTGATGTATGGCTCCAAGCAAGATGGCCAAAGGGATTTTCTCAGATAGATAAGGTATGCTAGTGGGGTCTCCCGATATACGCAAGGTACGCAGGAGCTCAAATAGGTAGTAGTGTTGTGTAATGCATAACCGTTCACAAGGGTCCTTCCTATATACAATCGAGTATGTGAAGTACCTTTTTATATACCTCAAGGGTACGTGAAAGGTCATTTGATATACCGACGGTACGTGAAAGAACCGCGCGAGTCCTGGGATGTAATGGGGACGAGTAATGACAACTCCTATGCTTAACGACACACGAACACATCTCTAGCCTATCACTCAAATTTCTATGTAAAATTTAAGCCTATAACTACCGTTAATTTTAAAGTGGACGGTTAGGTGAATGCATGGAATTCTAACAGAAAAGTAAAACCATGCAGAATGTAGATGCAAGTATTTCACTTTACCATTCATGGTATGCCTACTTACGAGAGGGAACGAGAGTATTTTCTTTTTGTTTTGAAAACCAAAAATTCCCAAACAACTACTTTGAACAAATCAAATCCAAAGACAAGCAACACATTCCAAACTCATTTTCATTTTTGAAAGCAATCAAAGGGGTAAGAGTCTATTTTCCTAAAAGAAAAACAAAAAGCACTCTACACGCATATGCACTCTATTTTTTTAATTTTTCTTTTAAACATAGATAGATCTAACTTAAAACTACACTATTTTTTCTTTTGATGAGATAGTACTAATGAAAGAGAGACAAAATAACAAAGAGAACCTGAAAGCTTGTGAGGCTAATCAGAGATGCAATGCCCTATGCTCAGTAATAATAATGACCTAATCTCAATAAAAAAATTGTCTTTTTAATAAGCAAAAAGAAGTCCTCTATGGGAAAAATGAAATTAAGATGATAAGCAAGTGGTTTTTCTTTCAGTATTTATAAATGAAATGAAAATAGATCTAATATGAAACCTAATCTTTCAAAATTGCAACAAACAAGCATGAAAGCACACAAACAATCAACAAACCTAATATAGATTTTGAATTCTTCAATCAAACCAATTTTTACCACATAATTTCAACCATGAGCATATAGATTCAAACAAACAAGCTTGACAGTGTAGGGCTGAAAGCAAACAAAATTTAACTTTTTCCAAAAACTGACAAAAAACAAGTTCCGGAACAAGGCCTACTTGGAACCACGCTAGAGGGGTTTGGACAGAGCGGTTTTGGACAAGCACCGCACTTCTGGCTAATGAGGTTCAGGAGGTGGCACCGCTTATGGCTAACAGAGTTCAGGCGGTGGCACTGCTTGTTGCCAACAGCACATGTGCGGTTCCTTGAATAGATCCAAAACACAAGGAGAACAAGAATTCAAGTTAAAAATTGATCAAATCAAGGTAAATACTGATGAATTGACAGTAAAAAGAGAATATAAGGTTAAAATAGTTCAGATATGAATAGATATGAAAGTTTTAAACCAAAATTCACTAAGTCAGACGTCACGTCCCCATGCCTCCGACCGGCGAAGAGGACGCTACTACAAGCTTCAAACACATGGGCTAAGAGCCCCATGAACATGTACATGAATAAAATTGCTAAAAAACAGAATGCTTAAACATACACACATGAACATTTATCATGCATAGATGCAATTTAATCATCATACACAGCGGAAAACCAACAGCATTCATACATGCATGTATTCATTTAACATGTTCATCAATTTCATTAACAGAAATTAAGCTTTCAGAGGTAGAATGGACAAAATCACTTATCTTATGATGAATTCATTCCGCAACCAGCTACATCACTGCAATGTTCCACCCAACCATAGGCTAGCGTGCTCCTTAATCTCTCAGCAGCGCTGCCACCCCCAAGCTGGGCATGAGTCTCCAAGGAATAAGGGAACTAGCAGGCTTACATGTAGCCAAGGATGCACAAAACACACAGCCAAGCCAACAGAGTTGGGTTTGTCAGGCCATTAAGGAGTTGGAGAAGGCAAATTGCTAAGCTGGTGAGCTCATTACAGAGCCAAGAACACCTACACCACAACTAGCCTGACCTCGAAGACACCCAAACACACCCAACACAAGGAATCAGTCCCTTCTCTGCTACACAGTCCCTCAGGCCTTGCATTCCCTTCCAGTTCTATTCAGGGGTGATAGAGAAGAAGGCCAGCCCTCTAGCTCTGTCTGTGTGGTTTCCAGCCACCAGGTTTATCAAGCAAATCTAAGCCAACATCCCTGCTCCTCTCACAGTCTAAAGACCAACCATTGCACACAAGCAACTAAGTCAACTGTCACAGCCTAAACAGGAAAATGACTTTTGAGTAATTATTGGCCCTATCGTGGCCAAAATGACTCTCAGGCGAATTTACAATAGCGCCCAGCATGTAAGGAATACCACAACAACCAAAACCAACAACGTGGGAAAACACAGCCCATCCTGGGCAACGAAATCACCAAGAAAACATATACAGACCGAGCTGGGGAAGAAATTACAGTCTCCCAGCCTGTGGGTGAGCGTGAGCAACAATGAAGAACCCACAATCGTCCCGTGAGTACAAGATACGGGCACACTATTCACCAATCCACAGAGGAAAACTGCTGCGTGGGTAAATCCAGCAAAATCCTGTGCGTGAAGACCAAAAATGGGAAGGAATCCCTCTGTGTGAGAATGCACAGCAATGGAGAGGACGCGAATTTGAAGGAGAAAATCACGTGGGTAAAACCCAAGAAAATTCCTGTGCGTGAAAACAATGAGCAGCCAAATGGGAAGTGCGTGAAGGTGAACAGCTACCAGGAGGACGCGAATTTGCAGTGCGTGGGCGTTTAGCAACTCGTGGAGAGGAAGAAGTGTCTGCGTGAGAGGATGAACAGCCAAAATCGTGGGTAGAGTGTGCGTGTGGGTGAGGACTGACAGTCCTGCCACCCCACTCCCAAAACCATTAACTGCCTCAACCACCAACAGCCTTTCTTAATGAAAGTGGTTGGAATAAAACAAAGGGAAGAAGACACATGGGTATTTTTCTCTCATTGGCCCAGGTTTGACAAATTTCCCCACATCCTTATCCTTGTGAAAATCATGCCCCTTTCTCATTTTAGTTGTCGCGATCATAGCTGGTTGTGTTCATTCAATTAATCACAGATGCATATTTACATGATGACCAACATAATATATATGCCGCATGCCCCGATACGCCATTGGTGACAATTTCAATCCAAAACATAGCATTACTGATCAATGGTGGGGCCTTGGCCTTTAGCTCCACACCATTATCATTTACAATATATACATCATATACATCTAATGTAACGGGGTCAAAACTGGGACATTACATCAGATGGCAGATCTGGCTGAAGAGAGTTATAAACTGGAGCCTGGATTCGGGCAAGGGTTCAAGGACTGAAGAAGACCAGATCAACTGAAATTTTCTTTTCTCCCCAGTGGATTCACCAGATTTGTAATTAGGAATAATGCACCTTATGCGGACAGAATCTTTTCCTTTGGTCTGAATGGTTCAGATCCAGAACAAATGAGTGAATAACTCGGTTGAAGACCTTCCCTGAATGTTATACAAGCCCAGAATATAACTCTGACGAAAGACTTGTATACCTGTAAGACATATCAAACATACAAAGACATCAAAGCTACCAAAAAAACATCTATATGTCCATATTAGTGAGTAAGGAATCTAATAACATATATAGGATATTTACACAACAAACATGTGGGAGGGAAATCAACTTTGCATTAAAAAATAAATGAAAGAGTTTACAACCATGTGCCTTAGTGTCGAGACACTCCTTCAAAATACTAACACCTTGTCCCCAATAGCTCCAACTTGCTCCACAATTGCTCTCTGATGGATTAGGCCAGGGTATCAATTCAGCAACATAAGTATACTATTATTATCCTCTTCTCAACTATGGACATGAAATTGTATTTATAATTCTCAATGGATAGCGATAGTTGAGAGAATTGTGGGTGAGGTGGCTCTAAGATCCTACCAAGAGGGATCTCAAGCTCAACTAACCCATATTGATAGGGATAAGGGAGGACATGAGGCTCAAGATCTAGAAGCCTCGAGAATCTTCTCCCTTTCCCATTTTACCTAGGGTACCGCTTTTGTTCCCTTATGATAGAGTGGTTTAGGTGAGAACCGCTTCAAGGACAAAGCATTTCTATGGTGGCACTGCTTCTCTATAATAGGACAAAGGCAGCGCTGAGCAAGGTATCGCTCATCAGCCAAAGGGTAAGCGTGGTGCTAGGTTTTTTCAAGTAGAATTGATATCTAGAGCAATTTTCCACTCCAACTTTTGGGATTTAGGGAAAACATAGGGGTTAAGGATCTCATCACATGATGGTGACAGGATTTAGGTATAACAGGTAATGTTTGTTATTTCAAGGTCATCACGAAAAATATATACAAGCTACAGTTTCTTCAATTACATTGGTCACCTAATATGCATTGCAACAAAGTAAATCGCACAACATAAAAGTAAATTGCAGAAAGTAAATACTAAAACTAATTCACACTGTATGGAAAAATAAATTCACACACTTCCATAATTGAAACACACAGACACTTGCAGAAAAGTAAATCACACTCACAATATGGTTTCAACCATGCCAATCTATGAATCTAACACACTTGCATAAATAAAGAAACTTGGATTAAAATTACATCTATAAAAATAAATGAATCAAAGTAAAATACATCCTATGCTAAGAAATAATAAGTTAGTCTAATTACAAATTATAGAAACTAAGAATTGCAATCTACATTAACAAGAGATAAAAATTAAAGATTATGATCTTGTTGCACCTGCAACAATTTCCCAAAATTCTAAAAATTTTTGGGGCCCTCCTTTTCTACAAGTTAGTGAGTTCTTTTCTTGAGTTCATCTTTTGATTGTAGCTTATGATGGATTTATGGCTCCTTCTAGAATTTTGAATGTTAGGAATTTGACTGGTTTTTCATAGTTTAAATGTTTAAGGACTTCCATTGAAGTTGAGTCCCTGTCGTTTTGCAAAACTTTTAGAAATTTCGTTGCAAAGTTTTCATGTCGGGCGTTTTCCTGCCGTTGTGGGTGTCTTTCAGCTTCTAAGTTTCTTACCCATCCCGCCGTTGCGGGTGGTGTCCGGAACCTGAGTCTTTTGTCGAGCCCGCCGTTGCGGGTCTTCTCCCAATCCTCCTGGCCGTTCATCGCGCCGCTGTAGCGGATGCCTGTTCAATTCTTATTTGACTTTGTCGACTCACTGTTGCGGGTGGTCGTCAGGTCCGCTTGGTTTTAATGTGACCGCCGCTTCGGGTGCCTCTAGATTCTTGATGGTTTCTGCCAAGCCCCTCCATTGCGGATCAGCGTAAATTCGTGAATCCTCGTCTCCTGCCGAACCGTGCTTTTGGAGTGTCTTTTTCTCGTTGCGGACAGTGAGGTGTGAAGGATGTTCCACCGTTGAGGAGGAGGCCAGACTCTTGGTCGTTCGACCAGGGTTTCCGCCGATGCCCGATATGGGATTCTCGTTCGCGGGTTATTTGTAACTGTCGGGCGAGTTGGGACTGGAGGTGTTCCGCCGTGGCGGATGGTATGAAGCTTGTGCCGCCCGACATAACTTTTGGAGCCACCCCGATTGATGTGACTTCTCGTACGTGTGGCATTGTTCATATATACATATCGCCAAACGAGGTTTTTTGTATTGTTTTCGAGCTGTCGCGAGGAGTCGAGCTGTCGCGTTTCGAGAGAATCGAAGGGTTAGCTGTCACTGTACCAGTTTCCAGGTGGTGAGGGCGGATCTCCAACTGTCATTAGCTTAATCACTGTGTTGATTTCCAGGTAGGTGCCTCTCGTCCTTCATTTGCGTTTAGCGTTTGTTGGTTTTCCGCCGAGTTTTGGGGCCCCGCGTTTTTCTTCCTCGTCCAGCTAGGATTTTGGTTTGCTTAGATCGTTTATTCTCTTGACCTAGGGCGAAGGGGGGGACGTTTTCTTTAAACTTTTAAGCCTTTCTGTATGCCCGTAGTAGATTTCTTTTACGCTGCGGGGGGTTTTCTCCTTTAGTTAGGTTTTCCTTCGGTCGTCCATCTGGTGGTTCGCGTCGTTTGTTAGGGTCCCCGGGTCGAATAGTTTTGACGGTTATAGGAAGGGGGTTTTCGCTTTTTTTCAAAATCTCGCGTTTCATTTTTTCTGCCGTTTCAGTCCATTGGGGGGAAGCAAGGTGCAGGCGGCCATCATGCCGCCTGCACCTGGTGGTTATGATAGGGGTTTTTGAGGCGCAGGAGGCCGTTACACCATCTGCGCCAGGCTTCATTGGGCGGTCACAATATTTGGAGTCTGCGTTGTTGGGGTTTGTCTAGGGGTGGATTTGCACTGACCACAGTCGCCGCGGTTTGTCCCGCTTCCTTTTTATAGTCCGGGGGATTTTATGTCGTTTCGATGGAAGTTATTAGTATAACCTGGGGCTGGCGCGACCTAGTTTTGCTGTTGATTGCTTAAAACCCTGGTGGGATCAAAAGGAACGGTTGTTGGTAGCGCCACGCCTATTGAGGGTAGCGCGAGTCGGTTTGATGAAGTTTCCTTGTCCAGGGATGTGGTCGTTTCCCGTCGAGGTGTGTGAAGAATGTTAGCAACATATTACTTTCCTTCGATGATGGTCGTTTGCGTTTCTGTCGCAGAGGGCCTAGGGGTCGTAGGGCTAAGGCGTCGACTGGTTAAGCCTGAGGCTGTTATTTTTTTTTTCTTTGCATGTGATAGGCAGTGAAATGATGGTTGTATGATGCATCTGCATAGAGTTTGCTCATATTGCTTCTATATATCACTTTCATAAGAAATGACAAGCCTCGTAATAGCGTAGTTTTTTTTGCCAACATCAATATGACTGATAAATTTAATGCATGAGGAATAAATCATAAGGCAAATCATTCATAGGACCTGGTGAAGATGTGCTACAGTAAACATTATCATGCTAACAACACATTGCACAGCACTTCATGTTAGTAAATTGTTCAGTATGAAAGCTTAAGGTTTGTTTGCATGCACTGATATAATGCTGATACACCTAAAAAGAATAGAATGTTGCACAAAGTTCACAAATTTGGATTACTCAATACCATGGCGTTGTACATTGCAGGAAGATCTTAAGATGTCTAAAAGACAGAAAAAGAAGGCCCCAGCAGTAGAGGAGGTTCCTGCAGCAGAAGTATAAACAAGAATTGAATACATTTATGAGGACACCCAATGTGTCACAGGGGTGGATCCTGAGTACAAATGGGGAGATGTTTACAGGATGATCTCCCGCAGGGAAGTACCAGATATGGGGCTTGAGGAGGCACCCATCTACGCCAATATAGAGAGATCAGCCATTATGAAGGTCGCCACCAGACCAGATCTATTCTCGTGCTCTGAGTTAATGAGATGGGTGCTACCGCATACGAACCATAATTCAATGCTCACCTGTAACACTGAGGGCCAGGGATATGCTGCATTTATCCCTGGATATGTAGCTTTAGCCTATCACTTGCCGGAGCCTCAGCTTTTCCTTACAAATGAATGGCTGGACGACCTCCGGATGGACCTTGTAGAGACTCTGAAAAGAGTGCTCTTACCTAGAAAGATCTTCCGACATAGAGAGACTGAAGATTATGACACCGCCAGTCTCAGGCCTACCTACAGATTCATAGCGTTGATGCTAAATAGAATCTTCGGGAGGGCAAATGGTAGACTGTTCAATCTTGAATGGGTACCTCTAATGTTTTTTGTAGCAACAGAAGGAACCATCTTCAATTGGGCAAGCATAGTATCCAGCAGCCTCTCCTCCTGTGTAGCTGCAGCTTTGGAAGGAAAAGAACGAAGAAGATCTGAATTTTACATGAGCTCCATTCTAATTGACTGCATACTCTGCCGCCAGCCTTTCCCCGGGCTCAAATGTGTTTGGGAGAAGGATAGGATGCCCGTATATGCAGCATATAGACTACTGGGAACTCATCAATACCATACTTACTATCGGGAAATCTGTGAGCAGTTTATCATGCCTTTGCACACCCTCATATTCCGAAAGGAATGCAACTGCATGTCAGAAGAGGCCATGCAGGTCATAGAAGAATTTGGTGAATATTTCTTGACACAAAACGGAATGTATCTGAGAATGTTTGGTGGGTCAAGGACACCTTATCTATTGCCCAAGTACGCAACAGATTATATCATTCATAAGGAGGCTGTTAGACAGATATTTATTGATGGAGTTGGTCATTTCTTATTTTCAAAGAAGAAGGCTGTCTATCCTCCCTTACCATTTAAAGTAGGCAGCTATAGTTTCACCAACGTAAAACAAGCCCCTGAATTTATACAGGAACTAGAAAAGTTCCGTTTTGGGGAAATGATCTTTAGACGGAATGATACTCATGAGAGAATGGCTGAGCACTGCAGGAAACACAAAGTATTTTATGAGTACACTCATCATTTTGACAAGGATGAATCTGTTTTCAGGAGGGCCCCTAACATGGCAGCGCTCGGTAAGAGGTTCAAACCACAAGGTGGATCTGAGCAGGAGAAGGCTGAGCGGGCTAAGGCCGAAGAAACAGCCAAAAGAATAAGGGAAGAAGCCCAGAGACTAGAGAAAGAAGCTGCAGAATGGCTCCAGAAAGGAGAAGAAGAAAAGGGGAAAGTTGCCCAAGAAGCAGCCGAAAAGGTAAAGGAAACAGCCAAAGAGGCAGAGGAGGCTGCTAAGCAAGCAGTTGAGGAAGCTCAGAGGAAACTAGATGAAGAACTTCGACAACAGGAAGCCGAGAAAACAGAGTTAGCACAACAGCAGGCTTCTAGATCACAAGCAGAGCAAAGCCAGGGTGAGGAAAACCCTGAGATACAAACCCTCCAAGTACCTACTACCGTCACCCCTACAACTCCTGCACTCCATTTAGTACCCTTTACGCAGAAGAAAGGGGAAGAGGTGCCTGATTTCAGTACGGTGTACTATGACAGGGCCACCAAAAGGATCATGAGGAGAATCGAGAGGAAAATAGAGGCAGAAGGGATGGCCAGTACCATGATAACCGACAAAGCTATGATAGTCGGAACAGATAAAGATCAAAGGTTTGTCATCAGGGCTGGGAAGGCAGCCATAAATGCTACGGAAGATAACATAGATCGCATGCTGGTAGAGATAGAATCCTCCAAGAAGACCACTTCTCAGCTTAAGGACACCTTGAGAAGGGAAAGAGAAGAGGGCAACAGACTAAAAATAAAATACGAGCATGTACTTAAGGAGGTGGAGGTCACAAAGCATGAAATTCATGCTATCCAGTAGGAATCCCAAGCAAAAGAGACAACACAAGAAGCTTTGGATAAGGCACATCAAGAAATTCAGGACTTGAAAAGTGAAAGGGAACAAATGAAGACACAGATAGAAGAACTGATAGAGCAGCAAAAGGACATCTAAAAATCTAATACCTTATATTTTAGAGAGCTGAAAGAGCAGCTAGAAACAGCCAAGGAGCAGCAAGTAGATCTGCAGCCAGTCAAAGAACACATCTTGGCTCAGAAGGCTAGGATGCTGCAACTGCAAACGGCCCTGGAGGAAGAAAGGTGTCAAGTCCTGCAGATTGATGGCAGGCTGGATGAAATATTAAATACAGCATCTTATTTTGTGGATAGATCACAAGACATCTTGGAGGTGCTAACTTCAAGGATAACCAGATTAGAAGATGATCAAGAAGTCCCAGCTGAACTACGAGTTAAAGATAAGCAAGCTTTGAAGCGGGACCATGATCTGATCGAGTTTGTTGTTATTACTGCAGAGGACTTTCAGAAGACAGTGAAGAAAATGAAGGGAGCATGCACGGAGTTCTTTAGAAGAGTCC
>LPNX010056413.1:6956-18110 GCA_001517045.1 Pseudotsuga menziesii | reverse complement strand
AAAATGAAGCGTTGGGAAGCCCAAAGGCCACTTTGGGCAGCCCAACCATTTTTTTGATTTTGTATAAAACTAGGGAAGAGAGACAAGAGAAGGGCTTTTTCCCAGTTACACTGGATGACCTATTGTAAGAAGAACTATTTCCTTTTGCAATAAATATTTTAGTTTGCCTGTTGGAGAAAGAGCTGTGAAATTTTCCAAATGGTGTGCAATGGATGGCAGGAAGATGAACTATTTTGTTTTTCATCTTATGTCCATAAATTGTGAGATCGTTCTAACTCTGTGACTTATGTCTTGTTGAATGATTTCTGGTTTATTTTGTGGAGAATTCACTTTTAGTAATGCTGGTGCTTCACATAACAGTTAGCTATCTGATTGTTGGAATATTTTCTCTTTCATGTGCTGTAAATACAACTATCAGCTACCTGTAATTGTGTTTATCATACATGGAGTTAACGCATTACTAAATAATAATCATTTTTGGCTCCCTGGGGATAGGTAGTTAGTGTTTAAATAGATTAGTTGTTTGTTTCCTGGTTGCATATGTGGTTCAGATGTTGTGAACATAAGACGAGAGGTAAGAACCTGCGCAGCACATTGTGTGGTTCCCGGCATCTTTATCACCCTGCATGGTTTAGATAGGCATATGCATTGCATTTTAAGTCAAAATACAAATTCCGGTGGACCGGGCCGCAACCGATAAAACCCTTTTTGTTACTTTGACCTACGGTAGCCGGACCGTAAACCGGACGGATTCCCTATACCAAACAATCAGCGGGCTAGTTGGGAACGCTGATTGGGGAGGATCCTTTACTGTTGCCGCCTGCGATTTTCCAGGCCTCAACAGATCTAAATTACAAAAGAGATAAAAATAAAAATAATTCTTATTCCATCACAAATTTGACTTGTTGCTCTAAGACTCCTCCCCTTGGAATGGAGAAGGAACTCTTATTTATACATAACGTTTTCATAAGAAATAATAAATGAAGATCCAAAATATCCTCACCAAATTACTAACAATTTGGATCTCAAAATCAACTCAAATCTAATCCCAAATCCTTTTCTAACCTCCATGCTATTTAGGATGCCTTTGAAGTCATCATAACATGCCCAAAACTTATCTTAAGTGACTCCTAATAGCATTTAACTTGTTGGGTCCATCATATATTACATGGAGGTCTTCAAATCTTTGTAAATAAATCAAATATGCACTCTCATCCACGACCAAATTTCCCCTTTCATCTTCAAGTAATTTAACATAATAATTTGAGACATATATGGATGATAGAAATAATAAATTTATAAAAATACATGATCCTTAATGAATATGTTTCTTCAAGGTGGCTTCATGGAGTAGAAACAACAGTAACAACATGAGTAACAACAATAGTAATATCTTAATAATCTCTCATATGAAAAATATGAACTATGCACTTTTGTTGATCTTCAAGCATATGAGTTGTGACAAATATCTTGGAGTAACAACAACTGGTTGTAGCTGGTTCTGCAAAAACCATCAATCTCATCCATGTGTTGGAGACATTTACCACCATACACACTCATTTTGGTCAATTTGACCTAGTTAAACCACTATCCTAAGTTTTATTGACTTAATTGACATCAGAGGAGCACTGTATGACATTAGCATGAGCACAGCCACGCCTAGCTTCAGTCAAGGAGGCTAACTAAGCCTTCTCCTTCATTCAGGGAGGTTAACTGGAGCACTCCCGGGGTGATCTGAGTGTCATAAATGCACTTTATTGCTAATTGGTGGTTACAATCAGTTAAACAGAGCAGTGAAGGCACCTCCCTTCATTAAATTGATTATTTAATGATTATTTAATGAACTATTGGGCTATTGGCAGACCCAGGTTTTATACCTTTTATCTTCGCACCAACAAAAGACCCACAGTGTTGGCCCTTTCGGCAACTACCTGCAAACATGTTGTAGTCTCACCCGAAACAGCTATGGGGTGCCGCAGAATCAGGTTTCTGCAAGCAGAAGAGGGATATTACTATACCTTTAGCCTTAACAACAAATATGTATACAAAATAGAGCTTAGGCATTCACTTAATTAGCTTCACAGGTTAGATAAGAACGTTTATTGCTTAACCCTTAACTGGGAATTCACAGCGAAGTTAATATTTTAACTGTTATCATATTTTAGCATTCACCTACTTATTAAAAGCATAAAACATAACAGCACAAAACAACAGAACCACCACAACACACGATATACGTGGTTCACCCCCAGTGTAGGGGCTACGTCCATAGAACTGTGTTTATATTCAACTCTTTACAAAAACCATAGTTCTGATCTACGCACTCAGCTACAGATCTTCTCAGTCTTCCACAAGATACGCACTTAGCTGCAGATTTGTGCACTCAGCTGCAGAACCTATCTTACAAAAACCCTTTGCACACACAGCTGTAGAGGTCATCCATGCACACAGCTGGGACTTAACCTTAAACCCTTAAGAATAGCTCTTAGCTTCACATCACATTAGCATCATAAGATAATTATCAAATTCCTAACCTCACTCCTTTACATAAGTGCCTATTTATACAAGTGCACTATTACAAAACCATGGACTTAATTCATGGGCACCCAAAAACCATAACCGTGGGTTTAAACCATGGGTCATTTACAAAAAGAGGGGCTTCGACCCAACCCTGACACCCCTAAGACAATCTTGCGTCGCAACTCCGCTTACAAGCTTCCACAAAAACTGCGGAGTTACCAAAAAATAGAACCTTGAAGGTCGGATCCCCAACAGGCCCCTAAGACTCACTAGTGGCTTGTCCCGAGACACTCTACTACTTTTCTGGTGGACGAATCTTCTTGGCGCAGATAGTAAACTGCTTGCTGAGGCTGCACATGATATCTTTGGCAGCTGGCACCTTCTCCATTATCTCCTTTTGCACTCTGTCGAGCTCTGTATCCGTATGTATCTCTGTGAGCAACATCTTTAATCCTCCCACCGTCTTTCTTCCTTATATGCCTTTCATCATCGTCATTCCTTTTGCTACTTCTACCACTACCCTAGCTTGCTCTATCCTTCATCCTTTCATTGTTTCATCCTTAGCAGAACGCCTGTGTTCTTGTATCTTTCTTCGTTTCGCTGAGAGCGAATTTCTGCCTTAAAATTCTTTCTGGTAGATCGTGTCTGGCTTGGTTGACTCGGTGCTGGGGGAGAAGCTACAGGTGGGTTGCTCATAAGGTTCTACATACCCCTCTCTCAGGCTTCTCTCAACAGGAGCTGGTCTTCACGATCAGCTGACATGGAATGAACTGTAAAGCTCAAGAAAATGCACAATGCAACATTCGCAGGTCTGAGTGACTTCTTATCGAATCCAATGACCATTCTTACCATAAATGTGCATTGAAGACACCAGATTTGACAGATATCTTGTCTAAATGGCACTAGATTCCCCAAAATCTCATCATTACAAGTAGTTAATGTAGTTAACGTACCAGCGCCGCCAAATCTGCTTTTTCCCAACGGTCGCATTTTAAGCTCCGACACACCTTTCCACTTCGGCACAACCAGTAACTTTGGCTACGCCACAATAAGGGTCTTCGACACAATCTAGACCTTCACCACACCCATTTCTTCATCCCAATAGTCTTCAATGGTGGTGTACTTAGGTATTTCTTCTGATCCAATGTTGACTTTTCTGGTCTTCAAGGGCTGAGTTACTTTAGGAGCTTCAACTGCTAGGCCATGTACTTCACAATATCCTTTTGACTCAGGAATATTGATGTTGCGCGGGTCATCATCCTCGTCAATTGCAAGGTTATAGCATTCTACTACATTGGATTCTTGTTCTTTCCAATCAGGTTGGTACTCGGTTGTTTCTTTACCATCAAACACCTTAGTATTGATCAGCCTAACAGCTGCGTCCAAAGCAGGGAAAACCTCATTAATAGAAAATGTAAGCACAAAACTATCAACAAGACTTTCCCAACTTGTAGTACCATGGCAAAGCTCCACCTCTGCATACCAATTCTTCGCGAGAGGTTCCATGGTGTGCACAAACCGATGTACCCATTCTTCACGAGGTACATGCTTCCATGCTTCATAACGCTGCTCCAAATGTTCCTGAGAGCTAGTCTGACCATTAAACCTGCTTCGCACCTCCTGAGGTTGATCCACGAATCTGAGGCGAAGAATCTTTTGAAAAGCTTCCCAACTCTGAATATACTTCTTATGACCATTCCACCATCTGGCAGCTGTGGCTCTGAATACTGAATCTAGCGTCTGCATTTTATGTGAATCTGGTACCTGCTCTGAAAATTGCACAATAAAATCTGTTGGGTCTATCAAGCCATCAAAAATAGGTAAGGCTCTTGTCTGTAAGCTAAGCCATCTAAGAGACTTGGTAATTCTTGCACATCGATGTCCATGTAGCTCATACAGTCTATTCTGCCAGTTCTCTAGGACGTCATCTGAATCAGTCATGCAAGAACTGTCACACTGCCAATCCATTATACCTTCAGTAGTGGGGTTAACATAGTATTCTTCTTTAGCTATGATTTTATAAATATGATCTAAGACATCTTGATCTTCATCTTTGAATGGCTCTATATACCTTTCTCCTTGATAAGGGTCCAATGGTACTATGACTCTCAGGTCTTTTCCTTCGAAAGTCATCTGTCTCTTCTTAAGGTTGATTACTGCATCATTGTTTATTTCCCATTCAATTCCTAGCAAGGCTAGATAGGGGTTGCTATCATCGATTATTTCAATGAATTCAAAATATGCTAGGGTACTGACTCCATCAATATCTACTGGTACACTAGGGAGTCTTCCCAAGGGCACAATCCTCTACTGATTAGCTAATCTCAACTGTATAGGGGACCACTCAAGCTTAGGTTTTCTCATTTGTTCCCAGGTCTGCTTAGTTAGGAAATTCACTTCTGATCCCAGGTCTAAAATGATATCAGTCATATCATACTCTCCTATCTGAGCATGCAACCTCATTTCTCTTCCAGTCCTTCTAACTCTATTAACATTTTTTCCTTTATCAAAGCTTCGCTGGGATTCACAAGACTGAAGAACTTTCTGTAACTCATTCAAGGCATTCTTGTTTCTTAATAGCTTCATACAACTTTGTAAGAATGATGTTAGTGTACTTACTTGATCTGGCGAAGCTTCTTGGGACTGCGACTGCTGCTGATGCTGGTGCGCAGTTGCTACTGAGGTTCCTGGATTAGCAAAGTCTCTTTTAGCATCCATAAATGTTTCTTTTTCTCTCTCAACATCAAAGGATAGAATCTTCTCTGGGGTCTTGAGGACCCAAGCCTCGACAGACTGTTTCTCTGTATTCT
This sequence comes from Pseudotsuga menziesii, assembly GCA_001517045.1. Taxonomy (NCBI): domain Eukaryota; kingdom Viridiplantae; phylum Streptophyta; class Pinopsida; order Pinales; family Pinaceae; genus Pseudotsuga; species Pseudotsuga menziesii. The sequence continues at coordinate 12,780 of LPNX010056413.1, read as the reverse complement.
GCACTTGCGTCGTAGCTCCACTCCTTGTAACAACATTAATAGCTGGGACAGATCTTTGCTCTACAGCAATCATCTGAATATTATGAGTAGGAGCACTATTCCTTTCTTGTATCTTGGCTATCAACTGTGGGCATTACTCAATCACATGATCAACTACTCTGCAATATCAACATGTCGTAGTTGGGTTCTGACAATCTCTAGCAAATAACTTGGCCTCGTCCAGGAATACCACCACGACCTCTGAAATTACCTCGTCCTGGGTTACCACCATGGTAGCGATATCCATTATTGCCTTGTGCATCATTTTGTACCCTGTAAGCATCATAGGTTTGCTCTCTCATGAGGTCAAAGCTGCGACACTCATCCTCATTGTGTCCCACTGACTTACAAAAATTACAGTAGGGGTTCTTAGGTACTTGAACATATCTTTGTAGCATATAGCAATCTTCAGGTCGATGTTGGCCAGCTGTTCTACAAATCTCACAATATAGGACAGCCGGGTTAAATGGGTTTGGTGCACCAGTACTTAGGTAGTTTCTTAGTGCAGGGAACTTTTCTTTGTCATGACCTTCTGTCTTGCATCAGGTACACCAAACCTCCTCTCGAACAGATTTTCCTTTCTTCATGTCGTGAAGCTCCGAAGCCATTTCTACCAACTGCGCCTGTATCTAGGCTATGCTAGAATTGTCTCCGACAGGAGCTGTTTCAAGCTTCATTGCAATTTCCAATGCCTCTTGCTGATCGACAACCTTCTGTTGCACAAGTGGAGTCATGATATGCGGCAATAATGCTACAATGAACCACTCTTTATGTTGTTCTGGTCCAATAGTAAAACTGACTTGATCCAACAGGACCTTGAACCTCTGATCAAAGTTCCACACTGATTCACCTCTCTTTTGTTGAATTTCCTTTAGTTCAGTTATACACTGCGACTCTGATTTAGGTTTCTTAAATTCCTTTATCATGGATTTTTTAATATCGGCCAAGATATAGTTCTGAGTACTAGAAAACTTCATAAACCAGGTCAAATCCCGATCTTTGAAAGAGGTGATTAGCTGTGCTCTTCTTGTATTTTCATCCGTAATACTCTTAGCAGTCCACACAGCTTCACATAAGAACCAAAACTGCTCTGGATCCTCTAATACAGTTCCTTTAAAGAATGGGAGTTTGATATCATCATTCACATGATCCATATTGGATCGAGGGGGGGGGAGGAGGGGGGCTGACAACAGGGGGAGGGGAACCTACTAAAGTAGACTGACCTGCAACATGACTACTAGGGTTAGGGTTACTTTCAGACTGCGACGGGTTCTCAGGGGTAATAGGTCTTCTTTGCGGAGTTATAGGAGGGTTTCTAATAGAAGGGGTTTCCTCAGAGTCAGAGTCATCTGGACTTAGTGGGGTATACTTGGTATTCTGGCTTAGGGTATACTTGGTATTCTTTGCTTGTCGAAGTTACTTTCACTTCCAAACATAGGTTAGTAACAACAATTCTAGCAATCTGATTCAATAAGCAATATGCCTTTTTCAGCCAAAAGTATTTTAATTATCAAACTGAATGAATTCAAGTACTTACCCCTTGGTCCTTTGAAAAACTGTCGTTCAGCTTCGCTGAAGGAAGTACTCGTGTCGATGGAAAACTCCGTCACAAATGCTTCAAGGGTTCGCGTTGTCCAGAAATCAACAGCTCGCGATATCACGTTGTTCACCCTTTTCAATATATTAATTCTTGCTGGGGTCCAGTCAGGAAACTGATCTTCTTGGAAGTTCGTCCTTCTCTCTGTCAACCTGGATAACCACTGGTGCAATTCTATGTGGATACTACCAAAGAAAATTTCGTAAATATCAGGAAAAACGTACCTTTGCAAGAATTCATCTGAGCTACGACGTGGATCCTTATTTTCTTGTTCCGCAAATTTCAGATAGGTCTCTTCGATCCAGTCACCGATTTATTTCACTGAGGGTCTCCAGAACATAACCCTCTAGGTACGACGTAAATCCCTCTTGAGCAGATACTTTTCAACCGACAACGGAACCAATTTGTTGGGCTATGGGCAGACCCGCGTTTTATACCTTTTATCTTCGCACCAACAAAAGACCCACAGTGTTGGCCCTTTCGGCAACAACCTACGAACAGGTTGCAGTCTCACCCGAAATAGCTATGGGGTGCCGCAGAATCAGGTTTCTGCAAGTAGAAGAGGGATATTACTGTACCTTTAGCCTTAACAACAAATATGTATACAAAATAGAGCTTAGGAATTCACTTAATTAGCTTCTCAGGTTAGATAAGAATGTTTCTTGCTTAACCCTTAACTGGGAATTCACATCGAAGTTAATATTTTAACTGTTATCATATTTTAGCATTCACCTACTTATTAAAAGCATAAAACATAACAGCACAAAACAACAGAACCACCACAACACACGATATACATGGTTCACTCCCAGTGTAGGGGCTACGTCCACAGAACTGTGTTTATATTCAACTCTTTACAAAAACCACAGTTCTGATATGCGCACTCAGCTGCAGATCTTCTCAGTCTTCCACAAGCTGCGCACTTAGCTACAGATCTGCGCACTCAGCTGCAGAACCTATCTTACAAAAACCCTCTGCGCACACAGCCGCAGAGGTCGTCCACGTACACAGCTGGGACTTAACCTTAAACCCTTAAGAATAGCTCTTAGCTTCACATCACATTAGCATCATAAGATAATCGTCAAAGGCCTAACCTCACTCCTTTACATAAGTGCCTATTTATACAAGTGCACTATTACAAAACCATGGACTTAAACCATGGGCACCCAAAAACCATAACCCTGGGTTTAAACCATGGGTCATTTACAAAAAGAGGGGCTTCGACCCAACCCCGACACCCCTAAGACTATTTTGCGCCGCAACTCCGCTTACAAGCTTCCACAAAAACTGCGGAGTTACCAAAACTTAGAACCTTGAAGGTCGGAGCCCCAATATGAAGTAGAGTCAACAGGGACACCTCCAACCACTTCTGATGGTCAATTACACTTCATTTAACCCCATCGGGGTTCATTGGAGTCATTGATGTGCTACCACTTGTTGGTTGGCTTGCAGTGACATGTGTCTGAGCTATTTTTAGTTAGACTTAGTCATTTATTGCACTCTGACTTCAGTTAGGGATTAGTTGAGTCAATTAGAGTTTTGATCAGTGGTTAACTTGAGTGTTCACTGTGGCTTACATTTAGTTAAGATAGACTCACTCATTTAATTCGAATGACCTCCTTGGGAATTCGAATTGTCTTGGCATTCATGCATCTGGCATGATCATTGTATTGTATTATTCATTATTCATTTATTATACAGAGCTTCTACTCCCATTGTAGCACCATTTTGCCAATTTTATGCATATTTGTCTGTATTCTTTGTGAGACTGTGTTTTCAGTTCCTAGACCACTGTGACAAATTAATACCATGTTTAAAACATAAGTGCAAAATATGTTATTTTTCCAATGTTTAACCATAATTCACATGAAATATGAATAAAATGCAAATGGAAACCACCTTAGGTATAAATCCCACAAATAAGCATAAAAATGGATTAGTAAGCATTAATACACGGTCATGGGAATGCAATAAGGGATTGAAAGTAGGGAAACTATAGTGTAAAATAGGGACAATTCCATGTCCCAACACATACTAGATGAATATCTTTCCTCTAGTCTTCCTACACTTCTCTTGCTCGAGGAAGACAGATGTGACAAATACTTGTTTGGTTCTACCAGCACCATGGGATAAAAGTTTCAATGTTTTGGATTTGGATTACACTAAGAAAAATTCAGTGGTGGCCTTTACATTTCAATGGTATATTTCTTAGCTATGGTTGTGATTGTTAATTTTCATTTATCAAAGATAGACATATCTCAAGAGTATGATGCCTTACCAACTTGAATATTAGATTAGTTTGTCAATAATGTGGAACTGAAAGAAAGGGAAGCCATTCAAAGCTGACAAAGTGAGAAGTTCACTACAAATCACTCACACTTTTATTTACTGTTCTGATATGTGGGAGGACAAAATTTTCCTCGATTCTATGAGATTTGTAACCTTTTCCTAGAGTCGATGTATCATAAAATATTCAAGGCTGATGCTCTGTCATTTTATGAAAGAGCCAGAGCATTGATTGTGTTGCACGGTGATTGGTATGTTGGAGAGTATTTTTCCTACATTCAAGTTTGGGGCAGCAACACAGTTCATTTGCTACCAGGAATAGTTCCAGACCGCATGGTATTGGAAGAATTTTCCTATCAAACTATCATTGATGGGTGTTATTACCAAACTTGTATTTGCCTATGTGAGATGGATCCAGATGGATGGTAGAGGCACAAGCAACTAAGGAGGTGGAACCAAGATTTCCTCAACTCCCAAATGGATGGTTGGCATGCCAATCGAGGCAGTCTTCACTTTATGTTATCTTATCCCAAGACAACAATTGGGGAGACCCAGATCTATTCCTGACAGGAGAGATCAAACCTAGACACCTGATCAAATCAAATGGACTTGAGGTACGTAAGGTTTAAGGTGATGGAAACCTTAGATATATGGATGACATCACTAGGTGGACCAAGGCTTTGGATCAGGGTTTAGGAGATATGATATTTGATCCAAGTTGGGAAACTAATGACCTATGAGGTAAATACTAGATCTAGGGTTAAGGTACTAGAAAGAGGTAAAGATATCCATTGCCTTGGGAAACATGGCCAATGCAGAATAGGTGAGAATGAGATTGATGATATCTAGTACCAACGGATAGACCCGAAGGAAGGTATGACAGTGTTAAGGCACTCGAATCAATAGGAGAAGGTCAAAATGCAAGGGAAAAAGGAAAAAGAGGGGGTAGCGCTAGGGTTGGAGATCAGTGACTTTCAGATCTAGGGAAATGGAGTCATTTTATGCCTAGTGTTGAAGAAGAACCACCTTGGATTAGACCTAATCTACAAACCCAAAAAGTGGTTTCGCCGGAAAAGATCAAATTTTGAGAAAATAGGGCAACATGCAAGGCAGCGCTAGGGTTTGAAGATCAATGTTTTTCATATAGAGGGAAACAGAGTCACTTCTATCTCAACGTTCACTACTACATTTCGACCCAAAATCCGACGGCCGTCATGTCGGATTTTCGACACTTTCCTGTCGCATGTACGACACTTTGATTTTTTCTTAAGCGTCGGACACGTGGCGTCGGTTATCCGACACTTAACTAACCGTCGGTTAGGCAACACTTAACTAACCGTCGGTTAAATGTCAACCGTCGGATAAGCGACAGGTATAACCGTCGCTTAAACCATTGCTTTGGAGAGTAAGCGTCGCAAAAACGACACCAATAACCGTCTCATTTGCGACAGATAGCATCACCGACCGTCGCAAAAACGACATCTATATCTGTCGCTCAAGCGACGGAGATGAAGACGAGGCGTCGCATTTCCGACACCTATGACTAGTTTTGGAGTGCCACGTATCACCAAAAACCGTCGTATTTGCAACAGATGGCATGGGAAGGCGTCGCAAAAACGACAGAGATAACTGTCGCTTAAGCGACGGTGATGAAGACGAGGCGTCGCATTTGCGACACCTATGACTAGTTTTGGAGTGCCACGTATCACCAAAAACCGTCGCATTTGCGACACCTATGACTAGTTTTGGAGTGCCACGTATCACCAAAAACCGTCGCATTTGCGACAGATAGCATGGGAAGGCGTCGCAAAAACGACAGAGGTAGCGGTCGCTTAAGCGACGGCAGTGAAATTTAAAAAAAATATATATATATATATTAAATATTTATAAGCCCATTTTTCT
>LPNX010056382.1:145713-157654 GCA_001517045.1 Pseudotsuga menziesii | reverse complement strand
TTCATCTTCTAAGTATTTTCACTTAGGTTGTTAATTTTTATAAGCCACAAGGTGTTGTCTTGGTGGGGCCTTGGCCTTGAGCTCCTCACCGAGACAAGTACATAAATATGTGAATTTACAAAATATTAGAGGGCATATGAGAGGGATATTACACCCTCGAACTGTTTCCAACATGCAAGTAGCTTAGAGCTTCTAAGGTAAGGCTTTCCTAACTGGGATATCAGGTCTGAATGAGTTCTCCTTTTTCCTCTTAGGGAAATGTTCTCGAAGAACTCTCTTGAGAATAATCAAGCAGAATAATGACTCCAAAAATATGGAAGAGATCCTAAAGCCTCTCTTTGGCTTGGAACTTTATAGACAGACTTTTCAGTCAAAGGGGCAATTAAATCAAGAAACGTTTGATTTCTTGATTTAACACTTTTATTTAATTTTAAGTACTTTTAATAATTATCTTAGGAACTTTTAGCTAGTTCCTAATTGTACTTTTATAGGTATTATAATATATATATAATAGATGGAGCCTTTCCTTCTTTCTTACATTATTAATATTATTACTATGCTTACTCTTTATACATACCATGTATAAAATATATAATAATAATATATTATTTTTTAACATTTGTCTTTAGGTATCCTATGTTATGATCCCTAAACTTATGACATTTTCTTCATTAAGGCCATCACGTAGGTGGTTAAGTCTACTAGGCTAGGCAACTCTAAACATCCTTGCATGTTGGATTCCCTTGTATAACATGGCAGTTCTTCACTACTTGATGAGATACATAAATTTGAGATTTCATTTAATCACTTATAAATAAGTGATATGAGATCAATATTTTACTCGAGTCCTTTTCACTCAGAATCATTAATTCTTTTCAGTAGCTTCTACCGCTTATCTAGAGCCCATACTCAAAGCTAAAAACAGGGAGTTACAAACTTAGTGAAATTCTAGAACTCCTCGCTTAATAGTAATGCTAGGATGTACTTGTAGGATACACCTAGGGATACAATGGCCAAGGATCCGATGTTCCAGAGCTTATGCCCAACATCAACTTGGAAGACTCTAGAGCTTATTCCCAACACTTCCAATTATTTTTTCATGTGCTTCAGAGCTTCCTGCTCAACACAAAGGTTTACATAATTCATGTGTTCCAGATCTCCTCGCTCAACACAATAAAAACACTCATGTGCTTCAGAGCTTCTCACTCAACACAACTTCCACACTTATGTGCTTCAGAGGTTCTTGCTCAACACAAACATTCAAATACTCATGTGCTCCAAAGATCCTTGCTCAACAAAATGCATCTCATGAATCATGTGTTTTAGGGTCTACGCCCAATACATAAAATCATACATAAAACATATGTAACTGGCTTATGCTCAATATACCAAGAAAATCATCATGTTCATATACAGTGGGATCCTAGACCCAATATATCAACATAAAACATCAAAGTAACATCATAATCAATGGGGCTTATTCCCATAAGTGTTAGGTCAAAATTCACGATATTACATCTAGTCTAGACTAAGCATGGCTATAAAGTGTTGAGATAATGTATAAACAACCCTTTATTTTAGGACAATATTGGACGAGAAAGGATCTTTAGTACATTCTTTCTTGCAACACTCGTAATGGTCTCTAATAATGGTATCTCAATGTGGTGAGTATGACTTATAAAAATTGGGACCAAGTTGCAACATGAATGGATTGAATAAAATTGAAAGTGTTAATGCACGTGATATTGAACTAAAATGATGTTTAACATGAATGCAAATTTGACTACTTGAATTAGGATTAAGAGCTACATATTTGCACTTGCAAGTACTATCAAATAGGCATTTCCCATATCGAACTTCTCAGAGTGAGCATCTAACTTCTAAGAGTGAGCATAGTTTAGGACGATTAAGGAAAAGTAACATATCCACTAATGTAGCAAGGTGAGATAAAGTATTAAAGGTCAAAAGGTAATAAGAAAATTTCATAAACACATGGAATTTGTTTGTGCTGAAGAAAGGACTTCTCGTTATCATGATAAGACAAAATATGGCAATGAGGTCCAATGACTTTTTGTCTCGAAGAAAGAAGCTATCACATTCTCTAATCATCCATACATGGAGGCTTGAGTTATTTTCCATGGATAGTGCATAAAGATCCAATATGATAGTAACTAAATTGATGGACTATGTCAATTTTTTTTTCTAACTTATAGTTGTAAATGTATACTCATTCTTAACAAGACACTTTAAATAGTAATTTTAAATACATAATAAAAAAACTCATGTTTTATTAGTGACATAGTTTTCTACATTACTTTGTAATTCTTTCCTCTTTAATATAAATTTTATTAACTTTTCATTATTAACAATATAATAAAGATACAAAGACATAGATACTTATTATAGACATAGATACTTTTATATCATTTTAAAGATACAAAGGCATAGATACTTATTATTGATATTTTTTAATAATATTAATAATAAAAAAATTAAATTAAATTATAAAAATAAATTATTTTTATAATTGATTTTTTTTACAGTTTATTAACTCATAAAAATGAAAAAAAAAATTTATTTTTATAATTTATGTTTTTCATTTATCCATGAAGATGAAAATTGGTAACTCATTGCAACATTCATAAATAACCAAGTGATAATAGATAATTAGAAAAATATAAGATTAAAAAAAAATATATAATTTATTTTATTTTTTATTAAAATCAATTAGTTTAATAATAAATCTAAAAACAATGATCATTTTTATCCTTAATATTATTTTAAATAATTGTGAATTAAGTATAATCTAAAAACAATTCTAAAAATTTATTGCTTTAAATTTATTGTAACGTCACACTTTTAAACCCCTTTCCCTAATAAAAAATATTTTTTTCTAATTTATTATTTAATTAAAAAACTTTATTCTTAATATGATATTTTGTAAATAAAAAAAGTTTCTTATAAATATGTTTTTAATAAGTTACAAATGAATTATATTTTAAGTAAAAAATAAATATATTTTGGCTTACTTAAAACTAAACATTATTAAATAATACATTATTCCATTTAAAATAGCATTAAACATTGAATAATGATTATAAAAGTATTAAAATTGAACTTATTTTTTAATATTAAAATAAAACTTAATATTATTTTTAGTCCATCTTCCATTTATAATCCAAATCTTTAAAAAGCTTAAAAAAAGTTTAACAAAAGTTAATTTTCATACTTTATTTGTACACATAAATGACAACAGAAAATTAAACATACATAATACTAAATTACTTTTTAATATTAAAATAAAAACTAATATTATTTTTAGTCCAGCTTCTATTTATAATCTAAATGTCCAAAAAACTTACAAAATTTAACAAAATTTAATTCTTACTTCATTTGTACACATAAATGACAACCTAAAATTAAAAAACACTATATCAGTGAAAAATTAAGATAAAATTATTTTATATCAGTGAAAAATTAAGATAAAATTATTTTATTACAAAATGAGTTGGATTCCATTATTTCATATGAGTTGGATTCTATTAATTCAAAATGAGTTGGATTCCATTAATTTTCTTACTTTATTTGTACACATAAATGACAACAGAAAATTAAACATACATAATACTAAATTACTTTTTAATATTAAAATAAAACCTAATATCGTCAAAATTATTTTATATTGTCAAAATGGACCATTACAAAATGAGTTGGATTCCATTATTTCATATGAGTTGGATTCCATTATTTCAAAATGAGTTGGATTCCATTAATTTTCTTACTTTATTTGTACACATAAATGACAACAGAAAATTAAACATACATAATACTAAATTATTTTTTAATATTAAAATAAAACCTAATATTATTTTTAGTCCAGCTTCTATTTATTATCTAAATGTCCAAAAAACTTACAAAATTTAACAAAATTTAATTCTTACTTCATCTGTACACATAAATGACAACCTAAAATTAAACAACACTATATCAGTGAAAAATTAAGATAAATTTATTTTATATCGTCAAAATGGACCATTACAAAATGAGTTGGATTCCACCAAGGAGGAATAAACATCCACAAGCTAATATAGAACCGAATCATGCAAGTTAGATAAACTGGGGATCAAACACGTCCCAATAAGCCATAAACATTACACATGAAATACTAATTGCACCCACAGGCTACAAGCATTTACATGAATAAATATTTAAACAGAAAATGAAATTGTAGACTGAGCAATCAACCAAATTAGAAATGAAAAAGTATGACATGTAAAAGGGCTTATCAGTTTATATATAATCAATAACACTCATCCACTTACATAAGAGTTATAAGTGCTAGCTTGAGATATCAAAGCTCCAAAAGCCTCTACTTGAGTGAAGATTCCCACCACAAAACTGTATGTTTGTCTTCATTTTATCATTACAAATGTAAAGTAGTTCCATAACTACCTTGTAGGTCGAAATTTGAAACAGTTACATCAATTAGTTACATGATAACTCAAAATATTTCATGACAACTAACCCAAAAACAACAAATCGGATTTGGGGAAATTTGACGAATTAATGAAAATTTGGGTTTCAAAGACGCCTTCATATCTCTCGATCCGGGACACCTGTGAAAAACCTGAGAGAGGTTGTTTTAAATGAGTATGTTATGAACAGAAACCTCTCTTGTTTTTTAAAAATTCCCCTTCAATTGATCGGAATACATTCTGGAAATTTGTGACTAAAACAAGAAATTATTAAATAATTCAAACCGTGAAAATATGTCACAAAGATTAATTCGAATCTCTCAAATGATAATAGTTGTTGCAAAACTGAGAGAGGTTTTTGTGAATGAGTCTGTTATGGACAAAAAAATATTTTGGTTTTCCAGTATTCGTTTCCATCACCTCGTAATATGCTCCCAATGATAATGAAAAAAACAGGAAAAACTGAGCTGCTACAGGAATCTCCTCATGAAAATATTTGACAAAGGACTCAAAAATGAGGGTTAGACTATAAAAAAGACTTGCAATAAACTTTTATTATAAGTTTTTGAAAGCTTAAAGATATACATATTAACTAATAATCCCAAAATACAAACCTTAAAACTAAATTAATGAAATCATTCAACTGTGAAAAGCATTAAATCGAGCAAAAATTATTGATTGTCAAAAGTTCTTAAAATCAACATAAAATGTAAAATCATTTTAAACCAACGATTGAAAATTAGGACAAAAAGAACAGATAAACTAAGAACAAGATCTAGTTATAACATGTGGCTCTTGTTGCGGGATGAAGTCCTCCTTGTGAGGCTTCAAGAACCTATAGAGCTTGTGCCTTATTCATTGGGTGATGGAGTCATTTACCAAATCTCTTCAAATTTCTCAAACTCTGAACACATACCTCTCAAATGACAAAATATTACTATAAACCAGCATACTGAAAAGAATCGACATGCTCGTATAGCGATTATTCTACTATTTACTCCTACTTCTAATTGGAGGAAACAACTCAATCAAGTGTAATCAAACTTCTAGTGAAGCCAAGAAATCATTTGATTGAGAATCATAATTCCATGCATGTCACTGTTTGAGAAGACCCACAAAAGATGCGATAAATGCAATAAAGAGTCTGTAGGCAGCTGATACTTATGACTGGAAATAGGAAGTATGCCAAAAGCTGGAGCATTAGAAACCTTTGGAAAATACAACTCCATCCAAGAAGCCATGGGATCATTAAATTTCTGAGTTAAAACTTCAATGTCTTCATTATATTCATCATAAAGTGAAGCATTCTCTTCCTCTCCACTGCTGTTCTTTTTAAACTTTGGCTCAAGAATGGAAACCAAGGGCTCTTCAAACTGCTTCTCGACCTTTAAATAAAACCCTTGATCAAAACTTGAACAAATAAAATTCTGAAAGTGACCATAAGTCAAGAATGGTACCTTATTTCTTATATCAATAGTAAGAGGTTGAAGAGCAGCAACTTCTTCTTCATAACATGATAATCTCATAGCATGAACTAGGAAATTTCTACTATAATCCACTGAAAGTATATTATCATTGAAAAAATCAGCAAACTGATATGAAGAATCAACACAAGCATCATTTATATCCTTGTTTATATGAAAATATGAAAATGATGAAGAAAACCGTCTTAAATTTGAATGAAAACCGAGAGAGTTTTTTGTGAATGAATCGGTTTTGGAAAAAAAGATCTTTCGGTTTTCTAGAACTCGTTTCCATCACCTCATAATCTACTCCCAATGATAATGACAAAAACAGGAAAAACTGAGGTGCTACAGGAATCTCCTCATGAAAATATTTGACAAAGGACTCAAAAATGAGGGTTAGATTATAAAGCAAACTTGGAATAAACTTTTATTATAATTTTTTGAAAGATTAAAGATATACATATTAACTAATAAGCCCAAAAGACAAACCTTAAAACTAAACTAATGAAATAATTCAACCATTAAAAGCATTAAATCCAAAAAAATTACTCATTGTCAAAAGTTCTTAAAATAAAGATAAAATGTAAAATCATTTTAAACCAACGCTTGAAAATTAGGACAAAAAGAACAGATAAACTATGAACAAGATCTAGTTATAACACTATCTACGTAGTAACACTTAGAGGACATACACATTTAACTACCAAATTGGCCTAGTCTAGACTAAGCATGACTATAAAGTGTTGATATAATGTATAAAAAAAACCTTTATTTTAGGACAATATTGGACTAGAAAGGATCTTTAGTACATTCTTTCTTGCAACACTCGTAATGGTCTTTAATAATGGTATCACAATGTGGTGAGCATGACTTTTTAAAAATTGGGACCAAGTTGCAACATGAATTCATTGACTAAAATTGAAAGCGTTAATGCACATGATATTTAACTAAAATGATGTTTAACATGAATGCAAATTTGACCACTTGAATTAGGATTAAGAGCTACAGATTTGCACTTGCAAGTACTATCAAATAGGTATTTGTCATATAATAAGAAAATTTCATAAACACATGGAATTTGTTTGTGTTGAAGAAAGGACTTCTCGTTATGATTATAAGACAAAATATGGCAGTGATATACAATGAATTTTTGTCTCAATGAAAGAAGGTATCACATTCTCCAGTCATCTATACATGGCCTTGAGTTATTTTCCATGGATAGTGCATAAAGATCCAAGATCCATTTATTTTAACGTCTAATCCTTTCTCACATTTTCTCATTAAACTTAGATGTGATAATATTTTAATGTTACTGATATTTTGCAAAGTGGCATTTTTGTCAATATCCCAATGAATTAACCAAGCCATGGCATCTTTATACCACTCTCTCTTAAGGGGTAGGTGGTGTTGAATCCATTTTAAAACAATTTTAGGAATTTTCTAGTCTTTCGTGTTATTTATCCTATGCTTGTACATCTTGTACATAGTTAGAGCGATGCTCTAGATGGGGGGGAAGACCCACTTCTAACAAGAGAATATGGTATGGTGTATTGATTTTAATTTTTAGGTTATACATAATAAAACACTTATGGATTCACTCAATATTTCCCTAAAATTCTCTACATATTTTGAAACCCCGAACTTCACAACCATAGAAGATAATGGGAGTGACGAGAGTTTCAAAAAGAAATTTATTTTTATCCCACATCACAAGGTTCAATGACTTACAATTATTTTCAAGCCAAAAATAAGTTTCCACCCTCCATTAATCCTTTTCTCAATGTGATAGTTCCATTTGAGCTTGTGATGAATATAAATTCCAATATATTTGTAAGAAGACACTTCCTCCAAGTTTCTAAATTGTCATATACAAAATTAGCATAAGTTACCTTCTTGGGTTTGATAATCATAACATTTTTTTGTCGTTGTTAACAATCCTACCCATACTAGACCATAAATCATTGGGAACTCTTAATTTCTTATCAAGATCAAAGGTATAACTTTCCATAAGGACAATATCATCAACATAGAGAAGGAGGATGATGAGTATTCCAGCTAAGGTCATGCCAACACAACCTTCTTCTTTTAAGCATCCTTCTGGCTTATCAATGTATATAGGAAAAATGGTAGGGGAGAGGGGGAAACCTTTCTTAACTCCAATATTACAATTAATATATTTCGAACACACCTCGGTGCTCTTAAATTTGGCAATGTTAGTATCGTGCAACCTTATCATGACAAGTCTCAACTCAAAAGGAACCTTTAGCTCTACTAATAAATTCCATAAGTTATTTCTAGGAATTGTATTGAAATTTTTTCTAAAGTTCAAAAGGAAACAAAAGAGATTGTATTTATTATTATGACATCCATGTGCAATGATCCTAAGCGTAACAAGGTGGTTTGTCGGTGAGTGATGCTTTTTGAAGTTCGCCTCACCTTTAGCTCACTTACCTTATTTTTCTAGCCATATGTTGATTTTCTTTTCTTAAATGATACTGTAAAGCTTGGTTAAGAGAAGGCTAATCATAATAGTACGGTAATTAGAGGGATTGTTTTTATCACCACTTTTAAATATCAGAATAGTGAGGCTCTAATTTTAAGGAATATGGAAGCCTTGCTTAATCGCTAAATTAAATATTTTGTGGATGTGAAGAAGAGGATACGCCCTCCAATTTCTAAGATTTCTACTTGTTACCCATGAATGTCCATAGCTTTTCCATTTTCTAGGAACTTAACCCCAAAGACAGAAAAATATGTCCACTGTAAGGAGGGTTTGAAAGTTGTCTATGACATCCGAGGATTTGTAAATATTTTTAGCATAGGATTTCCAATATTTTAAATAAATCCTATTATTATTTTTAGTTTTCCTAGTTAGAATTTTCCTCCATAATATTTTAGGAGCTGCCTTAGAGAGGTGTTAAATATTTTCCTATTTTTATTTATATAGTGTGTTTTTTTCTTTTATTTAGGGATTTGTATCTATTTATCTTGTCAATTTTTAGAGTCTCTTTGATAGCTTCCATGATGGCTCTTCTTGCATTTTTACATTATTTATAATAATTGGGGTTGTTTCTTCGATTTTTCTTTTTACTTCAAACTTCAATAGAGCACTTGTTAATCGAATATGAGAGTATCATAGTAAAATTATGATAGAGGTATTCTATATTGTCCACACTTAATAGAGGAAAAAATTAATCTTTTATCTCATTTATGAAAAGATCATCCTTATTTATGTCGAAGATCACATGTTTTTTACTATGAGAATTTTCTTCTATGGGATCGCTATGCATGAAAAAATTGAGGGTTACAATTAGAGGTCTATGATTTGAGTCAAGATTATGGTCGTTTAATATGTTTACATTTATCGCTATTGTATAAAGGGATATTAGATATGACATAATATACCACACTACTTCCAAACCCATGAATACAAGTCCTCTTGCTAGAATTTGTTCACTTCATTAGACCATTACAAAATATAAGATCTTGAGCACTATGGAGATTGATTAAATGAGAGCCGAACAAAATTTCACTTAGATATGCAGAACTTATTTTGTACGAGTTACGTAGAGGAGTAGGTTCTTTATCTAACCAAAGAATATTTGTGTTGGAAAAATTGATTAGCAAAAAAAATTGGTTACTCGTAGTTTGGATGTTAATGTCACCCATTAAGAGGATATTGACTTCATTCCTTAGACTAGAAATATCAATTTCTAATCCATTGTAAGGGTAGTTTTTATCTAAATTGTTTTTCTTATAAAAGTTAGAATTAATAAGGGAAAAATAACAAATTAATATGTAGGTTGTTTTAGCATTAATGTATTAAATATCCATCCAAATAACTAGTTGTGAGGGTATTTCTTCTAGAGCCTAGAATGGGGAGAGATGCTTTTCCTTATGTGACAAGCTATACCACCAATACACCTACGACATGAAGAAATCGTTGGAAGGATGCAGTGGCACATGCCATAGAAAATTACAACAACCGATTGAATTCAACAAGTAGTTATTCCAAGAAGGTCAAGGTCTTCCACCCAAATGAGAGGTCAAGAAAGAGATTCAATTGTTGTCAAAATGACCACTGAAAAACGTTGGGTTTTATAGACAATTCATCATCGATGTAGATGAAGAGAAGAAGAATTTATTGGAGTAGGGAAATATCAGGCCATGTATGTTTCCATGTGGTTCACCCATCATCATGGTGCCAATCAAGAACAAACACTAGAAAATGTGCATTAACTATCACACCCTAAACAAAATCACAATTTGATATGATTTTCCAATAATTGATGACTTATTGGATCAACTACAATAGGCCAAATTTTTCATCAATATGGGCCTCAAATTATGTTACAATAAAATAAGGACTACACAATAATACGCGTGGAAGACAACAATCGAGATGGGGCAAGGATTTACAAGTGGTTAACGATGTCATTTACTCTATGTAATGCACCTACAACTTTCATGAGATTGATAAATGATGTGATACAGCTATTTATTGACTCATTTGTAATAGAGTATTTAGATGACATACTAATATTCAATAATGCTTGAAATACCACATATCACATATAGTGGTACTAGATACATTAAAGAAGAACCAATTGATCGCTAGTATAATGAAATCTGAGTTTAGGGACACAAAGTAGTCCTTAATTTATGTTGTACATGTGATTGATGGAGGAAACACATTATACAGCTTGATGAGAACTATATACACAAAATGAGAACTCTATCCATAACAAATCATATTTTTTCATCAAAAACACCAAAACAACCCCAAATTAAAAAGTTGATTAGTTTTTATTTTTGGATGATGTAGGTAGGTAAAATATTCTAAAAATATGAGTACTTGTTGTGTTTAGGGTACATTATAGATTCATTCTCGTCCTTTTAAAAAAAAAATTCTATTTTAGATTCAACATTTGGTTTGGAATTAGTCCCTTTTTTCCTTTATTGATTTAGAAAAGGTGATTAAGAAAAATGATCATTTTTCTCATCTTTACTACTGTTTGCTAGTTTTTATTGCATGTGCATTTCTTGTATTTGCATGATATTGTTGTTTATTTGAACGTTTAGTTGTGGTACACTACCTTTTAAATAAATTCATTGATTTTAGTTCAAGAAAGAATATCATATATTTCTAGTGTTGTTATCATCTATATTTCTTTCATTATCTTTACTTTCAAGAGATTTCATTTTCTAGAATTTACATTTTTATGGTGTACACACCACTTGTACACACACATTCATACCCTTAATTTAAACATCATTTGGTTCATGAACTCGAGTGTAGCCTAAAATAAAACCCTAATCTAAATCACTAAAATTCCTCACTTATGGAACAAAAGAATATTGTAATTAGGTTATGACTTTAGAGATAGGAATCCAGATAAATTCCCTCAATCATCTTCCATTCAATACATATTGCTTGTATTTTTAGGTAAACTATAAAATCATTTTTCAATTGACATGGTTGAGACTATTCTACTTGTGGGCCCGTCCTTTCATGGTGGTATGTCCCAATACGAGGACTGGTCACTTGAGGTTTGATTGGGACACCTTTCCATTTTAGTACCAAATATCCCTTGGATAATGGATTTCTTCCGAAGGTGAAGGAAACCTATTGGATGTGTATGTGAAGAAGGTAACCTATTAGCCATTCTATCTAGAATCTTACTTAGAGATGGCTCTTAGAAGTGGGAGGACACCTGGGGTAGATAGTAGTAGGAAAATTGGAGTTGCTCCCAATATCGTGCTCTATGAATAACCCATTGACACCCTCATTTACTTACGTGGTGGTATTGAGACCCCCTATTTTCACGTCCCCATGCCTCCGACCGGCGAAGAGGACGTGACTACAAGCTTCAACCACATGGGCTAAGAGCCCCCATGAACATGGACATGCATAAAAATCCTAAAATAGAATGCTGAAGCAAACGTATTGAAGTAGAAACATGCACACATGAACATTTATCATGCACAGATGCAATTATA
>LPNX010056382.1:133038-145658 GCA_001517045.1 Pseudotsuga menziesii | reverse complement strand
TTCAACATGTCCATTATAGTCATTAACAGTAAATATAGTTGCGGAAGTAGAAATGGACAAGAGCACTTATCTTATGAATAACTTGATCCACAACCAGCTACATCGCTGCAACGTTCCACCCAAACATAGGCCAGCGTGCTCCTTAATCTCTCTATAGCACTGCCACCCCCAAGCTGGGCATGATTCTCCAAGGAATAAGGGAACTAGCAGGCTTACACATAGCCAAGGATACACAAAACACAGCCAATCCAACACAGTTGGGTTTATCAGGCCATCCAGGAGTTAGGGAAAGGCTAAATGCTAAGCTGGTGAGCTCATTACAGAGGCAAGAACACCCACACCAGAACTAGCCTAATCTCTAAGACACCCACCGCACCCAACACAAGGAATCAGTCCCTTCTCTGGTACATAGTCCCTCAGGCCCTGCATTCCCTTCCAGTGCTATTCAGGGGTGATGGAGAAGAAGGCCAGCCCTCTAGCTCTGTCTGTGTGGTTTCCAACCACCAATTTTATCAAGAAAACCAAGACCCCATCCCTGCTCCCAATACAGTCCGAAGACCAACTATTGCACTCATGCAATCATCTAGTTGTCATAGCTTAAACAGGGAAGACAATTCCAAACCATCTATAGCAATTCCCAAAATGTAGCAGCAACGCAGCTCACAGCCTGGGGAAATTAACACTCCCTGAAATGCATCAGTGGACGCGGCTCACAACATGGGGAAAACAACAACCCGTCCTTGGGAAATGTAGTCACCAGGAAAACCACATAGACCATGCTGAGGAATAAATTACAGTCTCCCAGCCTGTGCATGAGTGAAAAAACAACGCAGGACTCGCAAATCAGTCCGTGAGGAAAGGATACAGCCAAAACATCCGCCGATCCGCAGAGGAAAAAACTACTTGGGTGAAAACCAGAAAATCCTGGGCGTGAGCATGAGAAAAATTCCACTCCTGCATGAGGACGAACAGCCTACAGAGAGGACGTGAAATTGGAAGTGCGTGAGCAACAGCAATGTCATGGGGAGAGTGGAAAAATTCCCCTTTGCATGAGGAAGGTGGTTTCCTCCATTGTGAAGTCAACCGTGGTGGAGTGTGCGTGTGGGGGAGGACTGACAGTCCTGCCACCCCACTCCCAAAGACCATTAACTACCTCAACCACCACCAGCCATTTTTAATGAAAGTGGTTGGAATAAAATAAGGGAAGATGCCACATGGGTTTTTCTCTCATTGGCCAAGGTTTAGCAATTTCCCCACCCTTATCCTTGTGAAAATCATGCCCCTTTCTCATTTTAGTTGCCGTGATCGTAGCTGGTCGAGTTCATTTAATTAATTATAGATGCATATTTACATGGTGACAAGCATAATATATGCCGCATGCCCCGATATACCATCGGTGACAAATATGAATCCAAAACATAGCATAACCGATCAATGGTGGGGCCTTGGCCTTTAGCTCCGCACCATGATCATTACAATATATAAATCATGTACTTTTAATGCAACGTGGTCAAAACTGGGGTGTTACACCTATGGTTTAGTGTTTGGAACTATCTAGCTTGGATTTATACTTCTTTATCAGTACTAGATTTCACCACCATTTCTTTAAAGAATATTTGAGAAATTTTTACTCCACACCATTGCTTTCTTTTAGTTCTCCTTTTAGAACTAGTGAGTCTTTTCTATTTCTAGGGTGTTCAAAATTCATTTAAATTTACTCTTTGCTTGGATTAGATAAATTGATGAACCCACTATTTGCACTTTTCATTTGATTGTGAATCTTGTTTGGATTTAGTGTTGTTGATTTGATCATTTCCTTCATTAGTACTATTTTTTTAATATCCAATTAAGTTAGTGGTCTTATCCCTTCCACCATTTCTCCTTTGAGGTACTCTTGTAAAATTTAAGGGCATCCCTTCCCTCTCTATGGGATTTACTATTTAACCATTAGTCCACCCCAACAAGTGAGAACCAAACAACCTTCCTCCCATGTCAATTCGCCTTTCGATCCTTTAATTCAGGCTCCTCACAACCTATATCACCACCTTTTCCTAGAATTTCCAATTTATTTAGAAATCCATCTTCCAATATGTCTAGTGCTCCCCTTCTTCTTGCCCTTCCCTTGGGAGGAAAAAATTATGGAAGAACCACCTACCTGAATGATGATGGACACACCTCTTCCACTATGTCGATGAGCCTCCAGTTCATGGATATTATTAACCTTATTGACTTGGATAGAATAACTAATGATATCATTAAACATTACCCAACATGGCCTCAAATACCCACCAAGTTTCATTTGATCTTCCCAAATTTTGAAGGAAAGGAATGCGAGGATCCCCAAAATTATATCATGTCCTTCCATCTATGGTTCTCCTCTAATATCATCATCATGATTCCATTCATTTGTGTTTATTCCATAAAAACATTACTGCAATAGACACTAATTGGTATATTGAGTGACCATATGGGATACATCCTAATTTTGTGTCCTTAACTTCCACTTTTTTGACCTCCTTTTATTTACCTATCTGAAATAATGAGGGCATAAAGATCCTTATGTCATGCCATGAGAACTTATCCTGCACCCATATTATAAACCACATCCCTGAATAGATATGATGAAGGATTATTTTCAAGATTAATCTTGATGAACATATCTTTCTAGACAAGTTCTTGAAATCTTTACTCCCTATCGTAGTTAAGGATGTTTCCTCCAAGTGTACAGAAACCAAATAGGAAGTAATTCTAAAGGATCTATAGTATGGAATTATACATGTCCAATTTAGTTACCTATACAATATCATCCATGGAAATCCTTATAGTGACTCCACATATTTAGATCTGTTAGGGGCATCTCACTTCGTGGATGGTGTGATTAGTGCCATGCATTCAAGGAAAATCCATACACCCTCTTATTTCTCAATACAAGTATTTATTCATATGGTAATTCCTCTAATTCCCATCAACCTAACCTAAGCCCAAATTTGGCATCCGACTATCCTTTCAACCATTTACACCATCCTCCCATGCAGGAATTAGTAACCTTTACTCGACTCCTCTGACAACCCCCGGCATTCATGGTCCCTTGTGTAGTATATATATTTATGGTAATAAGGGTTAATATAGATGTGTATCCTCCAACACTTTAACCCTTATTACCCATTCCCCATATTCACCAACAACTCTAGCTCAACCACACCCCATTGATCTCCCATATCCTCATGGGAATGTCTATCCTAAATATAACATGCTTGCCCAACCTGCACATAATGACCAATAAGAGAAACCCAACACTATTAAGAAAAAAAAAGGGAAAGAATAACTAAAATGATCATTTGATATCAATAGGGTGGAGTCCAAACCCCCAATCCTTATGGTAATATTGGAGCCAATTAGAACCCACAAAATTATGAATGTAAAAAATCCCCAAAGTAGGGAAAGAACCATGAGTTATAGATTAAACATTTTTGTTCCTTTTGTGTATTTTATGGACACTACACTCACCATTGTCCACAACTTGCTAAGCTACACCAACTAGGAGATGAGAGAAATAAATGTGAAGCTACCAATGCCTCTCTAGGACAAAATGGTCCTCCACCCTTTCATATTTCCACACCTTAACTAATGGTACTAAAAAACCTTTGAGGTTGGTACTTCTAATTCTTTGTCGCTCATGGTTCTAAAAGAGGCCACCGTCTCTATTCAACTTTATTCTAAAAATCAAGATTGGGGGGGGGCATCATATCCCAACCTTCCCCAGACACTACCATGAACCCTCCCCTCTCTTGCACCGTTCAAATCCCCCACACTTTTTTCAATGTGAAATTTCCTTGTACATGCCATCCAATAGTGTTTAGACAATTACCTGTTTTGTGTAGTCAAATACACACTTGATGATAAAACTGATGAAAACACCCCCATTTTTCACATTACACAATTTCATTCTAATAAGAATCAAAATAAGGAATTACATACTAACCACCCATGTGCATTTTGTATAATTTATGGTCTACTCACACCATTGAACAAATATCCAAAAAATTCATTCTATCTTGGCTGACCTTTGGCATAGATCTCCTGAATATCAGGTCAACGTTATTGAATAGGTACCTCCACCTAACCCATATTTTGAAGGAATGATTTCCTTTTATTACATGTCTTCCTCTAACAAGACCTTTTCTTCAACCCGTTCTTTATCCACAGCAACGCCTGAAGTCATGAAACCTTCGAACCTTTCTAATTCCAACTTTTGAAGTGATGAGGAAATTATCGAAGCCCTTACCAATCTTGTACTCCTGTGGTATGGTATGCATCATTGTTTCTGCTTCCTCCCATAATAATCAATGTTGGAAGGTCAATCTTCAAATCAATTTACCATTGAATTGAAATATTTTATCTCCCCTAGGACATATTGGTTGGTTTAAGAATCCAATTCCTACCTTGGATTCCTTTGAGGAAGGTAATATTTCCAACATCTCTTTGAGTATTCAAATGGATATTTTAGTTAAGACTAATGTTGTTAACAATATCTTAATTGGTGCTTCTTGTACTCCCAAGGAAGTTTCCACCTATAAATCTTTGTTTTAGGAGTTTAGTGATGTATTTTCCTAGTATTATGTTGAAATGTTAGGTTTTTAACTTTCCATCATTGAACATCGTATTGAAACTTGGCCATAGGTTGAACTTGCATGGAAAAATATAAAAAACCAATTCACCCTTCCAAAGCTTCATACTTCAAAGATGAAATCGATAAACTTTAGAACACAAGTTTCATTTATATGATTGTATATTCCATATGGGAATCAAACCCAATTCCCATATACAATAAATAGGGAATTGTTTATGTTTGTACTAACTTCCCAGATTTGAACAAATCTTGTCCTAAATACAACTTAACCACCCCTTCATTAACCTACTTATAGATGCATATACGAGGAATGAGGTTTAATCCTTCATGGATGATTTCTCTAGGTATAATTAGATTCACATTCATCCTATAGATCAATATAAAACTACCTTTACCACCCCCTCAGGGACCTTCGCTTATTGATTCATGCCATTCAGGATCAGGAACATTGGAGCCACTTTCCAATGTGCCATGTCATACTGCTTGCATGATATGTTTGATATCATCCTAACATATAAGTAATACTTCACAATTCATTCAAAGGAACACCTACAAAACCTAAAACATATTTGTAAAGTGTTCATTAGGTGTTGAAGGTATAACATTGAATTGAACCCTCTTAAATGTGCATTTTTCATCCCTGATGGTTGTTTGTTAGGATTCATTATTTATAAGAAATGGATAAACATTGATCCTTTTAAGGCTCAATCCATCCTTGAATTCCATCCTCGTAATATTTTGCGGCAATTGCAAAACCTTCGAGGTAGGGAAAACTTCCCATGATTCTTTATTTTTAGATTATGCCACTACCATTCACAAATTTGTGTGTTTGTTATTTTATAACATTCCTTTCACATCGTATGAGAAATATCAAGTTCCTTTTGAATCTTTTATTATATTTATAATTTTATAACTTTAGAACCCTTGATTAGCCCACAGGAATTTGTGAAGGATTTTATCCTTTTCATTTTATCGTTACGAAAGTACTTGTTTAAGAATATGCCAACCGACATGGAATGCCATCTATTATATTAGTGAGAACCTATCTAGACCCTCCTTATCGTATTTCCATGACATGAAGTTTATCTATTTCATCTTTGAAGTATGAGAATGCATATATGAACATAACAATCTCATGGTGATGTTTATGAATGGTGATGTACTGGTGATGGTGATGTTATTCATGTTTGTATGGTTAGCGATATAAATATGTGTGTCTTTAGTTATATAGAGATCATCATGTATGTTATCCTTATCGGTAATATACAAATTGTATGCGAAATTAACCAAAATAGTAACTTATTATCTAAATTAACCAACTTTCTATGCTTATATGTGAAATCAATCATAATTGTTTGTTTTAAATATTAGTGTTTTCTTTTGCATAATACAATTCCAAATTACTTGCCAATATAAATCATGATTTATAAGAATGTATTGGGAGGTTTTTTGATGAATATGAAAATGATCATTAGAGGAGATATGAGGACAAAACTTATGAGTTTGTAGATAAATGAGGATATCACCATACCAAAGGTCTTCCAAAGAAATGTTGAACAAATGCTCATTTGGAAGAGGATCATCAATAAAGGGTGGTTACTATTACAGTGTAGGTATAATTTGAACTATGTCAAGGATAAAGCCTTTTTAATCTTGGGAGTAATGAAGTTGAGGTCATATTCTTAAAGGATAATGACCTAGTTAGAAACCTTTCCTTAGAAGAGGCCTCAACTCATAGGTACAATATAGGGTTTAAATTCACAATGACATTGGTTTTTCTCATAAGGATGTAATGGTGATGTTTATGAACAAAGAAAATGATGGCTAAGGATAAATAGATAAACTTCTGAACATATGAGAATGCATATATGAACAATAAATATCAAAATCAATATGCAAACCATACATAAAAATCTGGAATATATACATGTGATCAATAATTGTTATAAGTTAGTTGGTCCACCACCAGAGCCATAGCAATCCGTACCTCCAACACGAGAGCCAGAGGCATCCTTACCTCCACTAAATAAAAATGGAGAGCGAAACAATTGGTATGTCTCTCCAGCAAAATTTATATCACTTGATGCAATCATCACATCTAGAGATCTAGCGAGTGGAGTGAATGGCATAGTTGCTTAGTTGGCTCATTTGGCATTATTGTTGCTCTTTTTTTTAGATATATTAGTATACCCACACATTAATTGAAATTGAATTATACTTAGTTTTAATTTGGATTGAGGTAATATTAAAAATATATAAGAAATATGCATTGTGGTATGAAATTAATACTAACAACTAATATTGATTTTTTTTTAGATCACACCAATTAATGACTCTATAGATAATAATCCAAATTATGTTGAGCCTGCATTGGATATAAAAGGATAAGAAGAAGATGATGGTGATGATGATGATGACGATGGGGATGAGGTTGATCAAGATGATGAGTTTGATTATCATGAACATTATCTGGATGATGATGTTGGTGGTGCAAGTTAGATATTGGTGTTATGCATGAACATAACAAATTTTGGATTATATTTACATATAATATTGTTGATATATAACTATGATACATTTATAAATTTGAATTTTATATCTATATATAGAGATCATACAACATTTTTTTGTTAGATTGGTATTTAAATCACATATATATTTGACTTATTTTTACTTTACTATAATGATATCCATGAAATATTTTGGTATGTTGATCAAACATTTGAATTTTACTTGATTTGATTAAAGAACATGATATCTTTTAGATTATATTTACATATATTATTGATGATATATAACTATGATAAATTTATAATTTTGACTTTTATATCTATATATGGAGATCACACAACCTTTTTTTTGTTAGATTGGTATTTAAATAATATATATATTTGACTTTGTTTTACTTTACTCTAGTGATATCCATGAAAGGTTTAGATATTTTGATCACAGATTTGAATTTTAGTTAATTTGATTAAAGAAGATGATGATATTATTAGTAATGTCTTGTTTCTTTATTTATATTGGAAATTTCCAATGTTCTTTTGAAGAAGAATTAGTATGTATATATGATGATATTATTATTTTTGGATGGATGTTAATAATTTTCAGTAAACTTCTTTAGAAATGTTATGTTTTAAATTTAAATTTTTAATGATATTTGAGAATTTTGGTATATTTCAATATTTAATTGAAATTGATAAAATGGTTGCAAAAAAAAAAAAATTTGTTATATTTCACTACGAATAACGGAAATTTAAATTCTTAATTAATAGTAAATGCAAAACAAAACACAAAATGGATGCAATATTATACACAACACTAATTGCAAAATTGGATGAAAAACATGACGCCAAAGTAGACATCATACCAAATGAAAAAGTGGACATCATATAATACAAATGTGGACACAAAATGGATGTCACACTAAACACAAATTTGGATGAAAAATTGGATGCAAAATATAGACATGATTAATGGCTCAAAACTAGATTCAATACTAGGCCCAAAACTATATGCAATAGTAGATGCAAAAGTGGATTCTCTGCTCGATGAAAAATTGGATGCTAAAGTTGGCATAAAATTGGGCGGATCATTCAATGTAAAACCAGGAACAACACTAGGCGCAAACCTCTAAGAAACACTTGGCACAAATAAAGAATTAAAATGAGATACAATATTGGATGTAAAATGGAATGAAACATTGGATGTAACACTAGATGTAATACTGGATGTAAAATAGCACACAACATTAGACACAAACATGGGTGCACCACTAGGTGCAACATTGGGTGCAATCCTAGATGCAAAAAAATACATTAACCAGGATGAAATGGTAGGTGAAAACCTAGATGAAAAAGAAGATGTGAAATAGGATGATATTTTGGGCACAAACATGGACGCAAAAAATATGTAAATGGAATGAAAAATTAGAAGTAAAACTAGATGAAAACCTAGATGCAATATTGGGTCAAAAAAAGGATGCAAACCTAGAAATAACATTAGATGCAAAATTGGGTGCCAAACTCGACGTTAAATTAGGAGAAAATTTAGACGCAACATTGGATGTAAAACTGGGTTCCAAACTAGGTGCAAACAAGGATGTAACCAAGGGGACAAAAAATATGCAATAAGAGATGAAAAATTGGGCACAAATAAAGGTGTAAAAAAAGACACAAAAAATGGGCACAACAATGGAAGCAAAAATGGACATTAAGAAGGACAAAAAAATAAGACGCAATAGACGACATTGCACAAAATTGGACAAGAAATCCCAAGTTTAGTGTTGGATTGTTCACCACAACTGGGAAAAAAATACACCAAAATACGGTGCTTAGAAATTCGATGCTAAATCTAGTTTTTGGTGTAGTGAGATAAGCTAATACAAATGGGATCCCTAAAAGCTTCTAAACATCAGTCCCTCCTAGCTGAGGAGGGTAATAATGTGCAAGAAAAGTGGAAGAAGAAAGGAAAGGAAAGTAAGAACAATGATTTCAAGCCTAAGAAGAAGCAGGACCCTTTAGAAGGAGCCTCAAGTTCCAAGAAGTACACACACAAAATATTTGACAAGGAAAAGTTCTCATATTGAAAGAGAGGGAATCATCTAGAGAACCTATGTATGAAAAAAACCATAAACCAACTTTCTAGACTCCTTGAACATAACCATATTTCCCTTCTTGAAGGTGCAAGGAAGCTTGATCCTGGAAATAAGACTAAAGATCATAAGAGATTCCATGCACTGAAGGAAGACTTCTCTCACTCACAATATTTTCTCATTGATTCTGGAGCTTCAAACCACATGGTTGCCTCCAAATATTCATTCTCTTCTATGGATCTCTCTGGTCGACCAAGCATTCACATGGAAGATGACTCTCAAATCCCAAATGTTGGGAAAGGTTCAATCAAATTTAAGCATTAATTGTTAAGAATGTCCTCTATGTTCCCTCCCTGGTAGCACATATGTTGTTTGCATACCATATGAACCATATTGGCTCACCCAAATGAGTCATATTTGATCCTGACTCAGTGTATATCTCAGAAATATCTACTGCTATTTTGATAGTGAAAGGAGCTACAAATCATGCCTTCAAGGCTTATGCATTTTCTCATTTTCTTACTAACTCTTACATGTGCCCTATTGAATCATTCTAATGATACAAGAAGTATTTGGTATGAAATATTTGGCCATATGAATTTCAAATATCTCTAGCAGCTGCAGAATGAAGAGATGCTTGAGGGATTTCCTCTCATCAAGTCCTCGGAAGGTGTATACAATGGTTGCTTGGTAGGTAAGCATCAAGAGCGAAGGTATGAGGTTGGGAAGGAAAGAAGAGATACCTCTACACTTGATTTGGTTCACAATGATTTATTCGTACCAATTCCTACATCATCTATGAATGGATCCAGATACTTTTTGACCTTCATTTATTACTACTCAAGGTATTGTTGGATCTACTTCCTGAAGTAGAAGTTTGAGGTCTTTGAAACCTTTAAAATTTTAAAATCTTTAGCTGAGAACACTATTGGGAAGAAGATCAAAGCTATGATATCAAATAATGGAGGAGAGTACATCAAAAGATAATTCCAAGAGATGTGGGCTTCATTAGGTATTCAAATGCAACAGTCGGTCCCATACACACCACAACAAAATGGTTTAGTTTAGAGGAAGAACATATCTTTGAAAGAGATGGATACATGCCTCCTTGAAGAAATAAATATTACTTCATATTTTTTGGTTGAAGCAGTGAAATATGCTTCGTACATCCAGAATAGACTTCCTAACAAGTTAGTGATTGGGGTCACTCCATTAAAAGCATTGATGGGACATAAGATCAATGTCTCACATAAAAGGGTTTTTGGCTCCAAAGCATGGGCCAGAATTCCATCTAATAAGAGGAAATCCTTCCAACCTCAAAGTAGAGAATTCACACTATTGGGATATGCAGATGATGCAAAATATTACAAACTAATGGATATTGCAACCAGAATATGCTTCATAGAGCAGAGTGTCCAATTCAATGAACATTCATTGCATGATCTACGTCCAGTTGAAGAGGAAGGCATAATTACTCAATCAATTACATTTTCATATGATGATGTCTCAACTAATATTTCAGATTCAAAGTCCAAAGATGAGGATTAAGATGATCAAGATCTTGATATTGAGAATTAATATCAACCCTATCTAGATATAGATCCACCACATGCTCCCAATCCAAGACCTAAATGGGCCAAAAAACGCATTAAAGCTACTGGGAACAATGTCGGGGATCCATCTGACAAAAGATGAACAAGATCTCAATTTCAGGATGAAAATCTTGCACTTTTCCATACAGATCCACTTCTCCCAGAGAGGTACTTCATGATTATGGGGTTTGATCCACAGTGATACATAGAGGATTACCATGATCCAATATGGAAGGAAACAATGGATGATGAATATGATTCACTACAAGACAACAATACATGGGAGCTTGTCTCTTTATCTCCTAGGAGAAAGCTAGCTCAGTGCAAATGAATCTACAAGAACAAACTAGTAGCAGCTGGATCCACTACAAAGTAGAAGGATCGATTAGTGGCAAAGGGGTAATCACAAGTTCATGGGTTAGAGTACAATGAGACATTCTTTCCTATTGCAATAATGGATTCCATAAGGATGTTTTGTCCATTGCAGCTTCGAAAAGGTGGGAGGTACATCACATGGATGTGAAGAGTGATTTCCTCCATGGTGACCTAGAAGAGGAGATATACATTAGAAATCTCAAGGGGTACACTGAAGATTCATCCTTGGTTTAAAAACTAAGGAAATATATGTATGGGCTTAAAAAATCCCCAAGGGCATAGTATGCCAAGATGGATGAATTCCTACTCTCACAGAAATTCGAGAGGAGAAAATATGACAGCAATTTCTACATGAAATAGAAGGGAGGTTACTTACTATTGATTTTTCTATATGTGGATGACTTGTTCATTTCTAGTGGCTCAACTACTATATTGAAGGATATTAAGTCAAATTTGAGCAAACCATTCTCCATGACAAATACAGGGTTGCTAAGGAAACTTATTAGCGCTAAAGTAAATAAAAAATATTTGGAGATCATGATTAATCAGTCCAGATACATATGATATTTTATCAAAAGATTCCACATGACTGATTGTAAATAAACATCCTTCCCCTTCTTATCTGGCATCAGGCTAGAAGAAGGTGGTTCTACACCCGTGTTTGACAATGCACTCTACAGATAGCAAATTGATAGCCTATTGTACCTCAACCATTTGAGGCCAAATTTTTATTATGTTGTGAGTGTTGTTTCTAGGTTAATGCAGGATCCACGTGATCTGAATTGGAAAGAAGCAAAGCACATCTTGCATTATGTGCAAGCTATGAGAGAGTTTTGGATCCACTATTATGCTAGTTCTCAGCTAGATCTGATAGGATTTACTGATTGAGACTGGGATGGCGACAATGCTGAAAGAAAATCTACATCAAGATTTGTGCTCATGTTAGGATATGGACCAATATGTTGGCCAAGCAATAAGCAAGTAGCTCTTTCTCTCTCTTCAACTGAAGAAAAATATGAGGGGGATGTGAATGCATTTATTTAGGTAGTTTAGCTACATGGGATTCTGACATAGTTTAGAATTCACACTTCTCCTTCAGTAGACATCCTATGTGATAATCAAATTGCAATCAAGATATCTACTGATCCAGTACAGAAGCAGTGTACCAATCATATTGAAGTTTACATGAAGTACATTCGGAAACTAGTGCATAGTAATCTATCATTTTGCACTACTTCCCTACAGAGCAGCAGGTTTCATACATATTCACCAAATATTTCACTAAAATTAGATGTTCATATTGCATATCTCTTCTTGGTGTAAAGGTTTGATTCAATTATCATTACTACTTTTGCTACTCATTTTGAGGGGGAGGTTCCCATGAGGTTTTCCCCATTTCCTCGGTTTATTAAGTAGCTATTTTTTGCAT
>LPNX010056382.1:78694-132807 GCA_001517045.1 Pseudotsuga menziesii | reverse complement strand
GGGGGGGGGGGGGGGGGGGGGTGCTAGGATTAATTATAATCCTCCCTTGACCACCATAGTCTAAATGTCATTTCTTGGCTTAGGAGTATGTTGGAACTTCACTAGTTCCATGGGAAACTTATGTGGGTCCCACTTACCACTTGATGCTCCAATTTGGATGAGTTTTGGAGCGTGAGAGGCCAAACCCTATAGTTTAGGAACCCACACTAAGTCACGGGAGTCCCATCATCAGTTCACCCTAGTCTATGTTGAGTTATCATCCAATGGGCATCAGTTAGTTCATCTCCAGTTACCCTAGAACCCATTCTTCATGATTTAAGGAGGTTAGGTGCCTATTCATACCTACATTGATTAGTTAACTAATTGTGAACTGATTTAGTTTTCTTTAATTAAACTAGTGAGTCTCCAGTGGTGGTTTTTCCACAGTTAGTGAGCTCTGGAGTCAGTGCAAGTTGTGGAATTTGAATCGCACCTAGTGTCTTTTAACATTCCCTATTGTACCATCATTTTATTACACAAATAATAATGGTAATGAGATTAATGTTATCATGACCAATTTTTTTCTCTTCAGTGTTCAATTTCACCGTTATTGTTTGATCATTGTACTAAATTTCTTCTTCCTTCAAAATTTTTTCACAGCAAGGTTCAAACAGAATCCTGAAGATCCTAAGCTTTGATAAATTAAACATTTCTATGCTAACTCAAACCATTTATCATCTTGAACAACCCATTCTCACAATTATTTCCATTACCTCCACCATTGGTGTTCTTCAATGCAGGATCTACGGATTCTCAAAAGTCAGGACTTCAATGGAAACATTGTGGTATCTTCTAGTTCAGGTAGATTTTTTCATCTAATTTTATTAATCTAGTTATGGCGATACCTTTTTTTGTATACATTGTATGTGAGATTTCCAATAGAGGATCATGATTACTAGATCTTGACGGGGATGACTCTAAATGAACTTGCTCAGTTTCTCATCAGAAGTGTTCCCAATCTTTCTCTAGATCTGTATTTATAGGAGTGTTTCTTAATGTTTGATTCTGGGGTGCAAGTGAGTGCATTAACTATGGATTTTATTTGTGCCATCTTCCTCACATATGTGAAGTGTCTTCCCCATCAATATTTTTGAAAATGTATTCATGGATTCGTCGACACGATCGGTCATGGAGTTGTGTTATGGGTGATGTTTTCTTCGTTGGTCAACTTGTTCAATGATGTGATGACTGCTTGGTTATAGGATGAATAGTAGGTACTTCTCTTTAGTGAGGCATGGGTGGGTTTCGATGGAAGCTCCACATACTTTTATCTTACTCGTTCTATTCTTACATGTCAACAGTCATTTTGTTAACATTTCCTACCATCAACTATTTTCGAAAGACCGCTCTTTATATTGGTAGAATTAGTTGTCTAACATTTTTTTTCAAATATATCAAACTTATGTACAAATAATTATGATTCTAGCACAAACCTAGGGCACGACAGTTGACCAAATCGCAATATGACCATTGGTCGATGTCGTAACTGTTTTATGCCTTGTATCTTTTTAAATTGGTTCCATTGATAAGTTTTGAGAAAAATTGTCCATGTAGAGTCTTAAGTTGAATCAAAACATTACTGTTCAAATCTTCAATAATATATGGGCCAAAGCAAGCAGTGTGCACCTTTTTAGGTTTTCCTTTAATCCGACTATTGTGCAATAATGTAAGGTCACCTATTTTGAAATCCCTTTTCTTATGTTTCGGTCATGCCAGGATTTATATTGTTTCTTTTGAACTTCTTGATGGTGAATTGCAATTTTTCAATGCTCTCTCAGTTGTTTAGTTCAAAATTCCTATTCTCCTTTACTTTGGTAGTGCCTAACTGAAACACATATGCTGTAATTGGGTCTTTCTATTTGAAATGCAATGGAACAATTACTTCTTGTCCATAGAATATATTGAAAGGAATCTGTCCCATCGACATTTTATATGTTGTATGGTAGGCCCATAAAATAACATATATTTTTATCATCCCATTCATCTTTATCATTACTGCATATTTTTGTTAATCTGTTTGTCAAAATTTTATTAAATGCTTCAATTGCTACATTTGACTCTAGGTGATAAGCTATACTTTTCTGATGGTCAATCATGAATTCCTTTAATAGCACTTTTATGTTTTTGTTGACGAAATGCATTCCTTGGTTACTTATTAACATAAGGGGGAATCCAAATATTGTGACTATGTTTTCATAAATTTATTTAGTTTCTATCTCACTTGAACATGTCTATACTAGTTCAACTTAGGCCCATTTAGTAACATATTCAATAGTTGTTATGTACCATGTTCTTGTCTAATGACTAGGAACTGGGAAGGGGTCAACGAATTTGATAGCCCAAATTTCAAAAGTGGGAATCAGATTAACAAATATTAAGGGAATTTAATTTCTTGGTAATGGTCTCCCATCCTTTGAAATTTATCACATTTTCTTACATTTGTTTGACAATATTTGTTGCGTTGGTCACCATAATCCTGATTGTAGAATTTTTCTTGAAATTTTGTCAGGTTGGTAGTGTCCTCCTATGAGTCCTATATGTGCTTCATCAATGATTTCTTGTCGCTCATGCTCTAATACACATATTCAAAGTATCTCATCTAGTCCCAACTTGTATAAGAATCCATTTATTAAAGTGTATGGCATAATGTAATACCCTAGTTGTTAAGCCCTAGACTTATGATCCTTCATGTGACTTATGTTCTCTTGCATTATGGACTTATAATATTTTATATGATTGTGGAATTTTTCTCCCTTTCATGATGAATTTAATTAAGGACTTATTATTAATGTTTGATAACATGACCTTGTACTTTGGTGTTATTATTAATGTTAATGTTATTACTAGAATCTTTGTTATCTCTGAATGTTGTTAATGATTGATTAAATAAACAACTGGGTCAGCAAAGGAAACTAAAAGAGTATGGGGTCCATGGGTTCCACAAAGTGAGGAATAATGGGGACATCCCTAGCACCTTATAACTTATTGTTTACTTAACTTTGTCCATCCCAATTCATATTTGCACCTTGGTGAGATTAATAATGTTCATCACCCAAACCTTGTACAATGAACCCTATTCTCAATAATTATGGACTGTGGAGATGATATTTTTGCATATTGTGCACACCTTAGTAGGCCTATATTGCATAGGGAACCCTTCTTGGGAAAATATTCCCTCACATTTATGTGTTTATAGTCATTTATGAGCCCTTTCCTAGTTTTTAGGACTGTAAGCTATTTTCTAGCTTCCACTTTTACACCATGCATTGATGATCTTATTTTTGTGCTTCCATGATATTTATGACCCCAATGGATGCCCTCTCTCACCTATTTCGACCTCCTTTATGTTTTGTAACCCCCTTTGTGCATTAGTGTGCCTCCATGTGCTCTTCATGGCTCCACTCCTTAGTTTTTGGTAACTCCTCCTCATGGTGCTAATTCGGGAAAGGGAATGTTATACCAAAATCTTGTCACCGTCATGTGATAAGACATTTGACATACCTACTTGCCCTAAATCCCATCTTCTGGAGTGGAAACTCATATCATTTGTCAATCTTTTCATAAAAATTCCCAGCACCACGCTTGACACTTTATCCATAAGCGGTACCCTTGTTCACAGCACCCATCCCTTGTTGCCCATAAGCGATGCCACCACTTATAGCCCTTGGTCCATAAGTGGTTATTACTAGAACCGCTCTGTCAATGAAGGAGAAACGTGGTACCCTAGGTAAAAAGAGAAAAATAGAAGCTTCTCAAGGCTTCTAGATGTTAAGCCTCGAGATATCCCTTATCCCTACTGTTGTGGGTTAGTTTAAGCTCAATATGCCTCATCCTAGGATATTAGAGTCCACCTCACCCACTAATCTCTCAACCATCCCTATCCATTAAGCCTTATAAATACAAGCTTATGGCCATGGTACACGGGGAGAAATCTTAAGGTATTTTTTTGATGTTGGATTGATCACTTGGTCCATACCATTGGAGAGCATAGAGAGAGTTAGAGTCGGAGCTTATGGGGATGAGAATGCTTGGTTTAATGGAGATGCATGTCAACACTAAGGCTTGGTTGTAAACTTCTTCATATTTCTTTAATGCAAGTTGATTTCTATCACACATATATTGTTGATGTTTGATTTCACATGTATGTTGTTGGATTCCTTAGTCACTAACATAGATTAGTAGATTATATTCTGGTTGCTTTGATCTGTTTCGTGTTGATCCGATTGTAGGTACACAGGGTGACTATCAAATCATTGCATTACATGTATCTATGCCATCTAGGGAGAGTCTTCAACCTCTATCCTCTATTTGTTCTGGATCTGAACCATTCACACCAGTAGAACACCTTGCTGTCTGCAGGAGGTGAAATATTCCAGCTAACAAATCTGGCGACTCTGCTAGGGATTAGTTATATCAGTTGTTTTGATCTTCCTCAGTATCCAACTCTTGTCCGAATCCAGGCTCCTTCTTCAACTCTCTTCAATCAGATCTACTTTCTGACTTACTTCGTTTGGGTTTGAAACCTCCAGATTTGTTTAGATCTGAGTCATTTTAGTCTTTTATGCTCTGTTTCCATACTCAATTCAATAGTATTTTCCCCGATCTAGTCTTTTTCTGACTTGATCCATTGTTCTTCTTGTGTTTTGGTTATCTACAGGGAACCGCACCTATGCTATGTACGAGAAGCGATGCCACCACCTGAACAAAGTGGGAAGTACACAGTGCCACCACCTGTAACCTGTTGGAAAGAAGTGGCACTGTCTTGGAAATGCTCTGTCAACACCTGAGAAGCACAGTGCCAGGTAGGCATCATTCCATAGCCTTTTTTCCTTATTTTTCTTCACAAAAATTTGGATTTTGTTGCTTTCAGTTCTGCTTATCAGACTTGTGTTGTTGAATCTGATGCTTGTGGTTTGAGATTTTATGGTTTAAGATTGATTTGAGTGGAGTTTCAAAAGTTTGATTAGGTCTTTTTATTTTTCATCCGCGTCTATGCTTGTTGGTTTTGTTTACGAAAGGATTTCTTGTTTTCTAAAAAGCTTAGGGTGTTATTAAAATCCCTTTTCATTTCTACTACATAGACTAAAAGGACAACACTAGATTAGCTTACAGGTTTCATTTCTTATTTGCATAGTAAACTTCTTTTTCCTTCCTTTAAAAAAGAAATTTTTTGACTGAGACTAGGATATCATCATTGAGCGTTGGAAATTGGTTTTCTGATTGGCTTTACAAGCTTTCGGGACCTTTATTATCTCTCATCTCTCATGCATTTAGAACTATCTTGATCAGAATAAAAAAAAAATGGTAGTTTTAAGTTAGATTTCCTTATGTTTTGAGAAAATTGAAAAAATAGAGTGCATTTGCATATAGGTGTGCTTCTTGTTTTTCTTTTAGGAAAAGAGATTCTTCCCCTTCTTTTTTCTTTCAGAAAAGAGAAATCGATTTGGTAAAGTGATTTCTTGTCTTTGATTTGATGTTCATGACTGTTGCATGGAAGTATTTTTGGTTTTTGAAACAAAAGGAAAACACTCTCTTTCCCCCCCGTAAGTAGGCATACTGAACGGTAAAGTGAACATTTTGCACCAACATACTGCATGGTTTTACTTTTCTGTCAAAACATCATGCATTCGCCTAACCATACAAGTTAAAATCGACGGTAGTTGTAGG
Source organism: Pseudotsuga menziesii (assembly GCA_001517045.1). Lineage (NCBI taxonomy): Eukaryota > Viridiplantae > Streptophyta > Pinopsida > Pinales > Pinaceae > Pseudotsuga > Pseudotsuga menziesii. The sequence goes on along the minus strand of LPNX010056382.1, from coordinate 127,101 downwards.
TTAAAATTTACATAGTAACTTGAGTGATAGGTTAGATATGTGTTCACGCATTGTTAAGCATAGGAGGTGTCGTTATTTGTCAGCATTACATTCCGGGACTTGCATGGTTCTTCCACGTACCATCGGTATATCGAACGACCTTTCACATACCCTTGAGGTATATAGAAAGGTACTTCATGTACTTGATTGTATGTCAGAAGGCCCCTTGTGTACGATTATGCATTAGACAACACTACTACCGATTCGAGCTCCCACGTACCTTGAGTATACCGGGGGACCCCACTAGGGTACCTTATCTATCTGAGAAAATCCCTTTGGCCATCTTGTTTGGAGCCATACACCGAAAACAACATTTGGGGAGATTACTACGCACGTACCCTTGAGGTATATCGCAAGTGGCACCTTCTTGACAATCCTAGTGAGAGACCTGACTTTTGAACTCCTCCTATCATTTTAAGTGTGCTTGTTTTGACCTATAGCTTGTGTAGGGAAATAGTTTTTTGGTGTGTTTTATAGATTTTTAGATCCTAGGTTAGTTAGGAACTGTACAAGCTGGCTGAATTAAGACAGTCCAGAAGAGTACGGGGCTTTCCACCTGATTTTATTCCTGGTTCAGGAGAAAATCCTATGGAAGCTATCGACTAAGGAGCTGCTACCACCTCCCAAGTTGGAGACAATGTGGCTGTGGAAAGTGGAGTACCATATTCTTCACGCTCGCCTCCCTTGGTTCAACAGCCTTCTCGGGGAGATACATTGTTCCATTCTCCCATGGAAAGTCATGTTGGCAATACAACCCGTCTGGATTTTGGTCCCAATGCTTTGTTTTGGGAGACACCTATAGGACAAGCCATTGCCTCATTTGGAACATAGGAAATACCGTGCTGCCATTCTCTGTGCATAGGAGATTGACAAGCAGATCAATGACCTATTAGGCTCGACACCAACACGTTCCACATCTCTTCCTGTGGTATATCGTTCACTAGTCGATTCTATGAGACCCATTGAACCAATTATAGATCGTCCAATAACAACCCACAACCCAGGTCAAATTACCACCCCTATCACCTCTCATGTTATGTCTGTTCCTAATCCTCCTAGGTACTATGCACCTGGGGCCCAACCTTCAATTCCCATTTCTTCAGTACCTTCTAGTGCCGGGGGGCAACCCCCGACACAACCTACCTTATTTGACACAGGAATTGTACCTCGTCAAGGGAAAACCTCTAACATAGAACCATCTATATTTTATGTCCCTCCCACCCATACTAATGTGTTTAACCCCCCATCTAGTTCAGGTCAGCCCTTAGGGGCACAAACTGTAATCGTTCAGGCTTCTGGAGGTTATGGTTATCAAATAGCCGTAGGTAATATTAATCATCCACCCAATCCTACAGGAATCCCATACCCTAGTAACACTTTTATGCCATGGGGGCAACCCAACTGTTCTTACATGCCAGCTATGGGGGGGATACCTATACATACTGCAGGAGGTGTCGGAGGACCTCCCTATGGACGTCCTCCCCCTAGGGGGCCTAACGGTCCTGGAGGATCCAAAAAATTTCCTCCTTATGGTCCTGGTGGCCTGGTGGTCCTGGGGGACCTGGTGGCTTTCCAATTTCTGTCCCTGGAGGGTCTAGTGGCCCTCTTCCTAGTGGTTCCGGTGGCTTTGGAGGTTTACCACCTCCTGGGGGCTCCGGAGGGTCTAGTGGTCTTGGTGGTCCTGGTGGTCCTGATGGTTTTAGTGGTCCCGGTGGCCCTGGTGGTCCTCCTCGTGGAGGCTCTAGTGGTCCTAGTGGTCCTAATCCAGGAAATCAACCCCCTGCGGGTGGATTTTTTGGTATTTCTTCATCACAGCAACCTGTTTATCAGTCTACTTATGGTCCTACTGGTAATTATATGCCATATCAATATTACAAATATGTTCATCCCAACTGACAGTTACCTCTCCTAGCAACTTTGTACTTACCTGATTTGTCCAAGTTGATCAATGACCCCATTCGACATAATCCCTCGTGGCCTCCCATTCCGGTAAAGTTACCATTATACTTTCCGAAATTCGATGGGAAGCATGGAGACAATCCGAAGAACCATGTTATGACATTCCATTTATGGTGTTCTTCGAACTCTGTCATGGATGACTTTGTTCGGTTACGACTCTTTCAGCGAACTTTGACCAGTATGGCCGTGAAGTGGTACATTGAACTCCCACAACATTCATTTGTGGATTTTGGCTCGTTGGAAATCATTTTTCTTACACACTTTCAGCTCCCTATTCTTAATGAAACGGGCACTGATATTTTAAACTCTTTGCAGCAGAACACCTCCACCCACATTTTCGATCATATACATGAGTGGAGAAGGTAGAGAAGGCTTATTAAGGCCCCTATTCCAGATCAGTTACTAGCTGATTGGTTCACTAAATCCTTGTTGCCTCTTATTGCCCGAGATGTGGCTATGGGTGGTGTTGCTACCAAAGAGCAGGCGATTAGTTAGTCTCAGTACCTAGACTTGGTCTATTCCTAGTCTGGAACTCTTTATGACCTGATTCCTCAAGCTCCTTGCCCCAGCACTAATCCTTCCAAGCCACCAGGAGAAGTACCTATTGATGGGATTGTTGGTTCAATATAGTCTCCATCCACAGCGAAACCTGCCAAGCAAAACCAGACTGCCACTCCTACTCTTTCAACTCCTAAGGTTTCAGCCGAGGTCAATTCTATTCAAAGTATTCAAACCTCGAGTAATAAAAAGAAAGGTAAAAACAAAAATAAAAAACCTAGAAACCAACAAGAGACTCCACAACCAACCAATGGTGATAAAGACAAAGGGAAAAGGAAGCAAAAATATCCCTGTCTGCTATGCGATGGTGACCATTTTTCAAAGGAGTGTCCTCGTCGGGACAAAATCTCCCAGTTTTTGAAGTCCAACCCTGCACCTACAGTACTTACGGATCCTTTTCCCTCTCAACAACAACTGATAGACCATATGTCTAATTAGGGTAACTCTAGTTTGTTAGAGGAAATTCGTATGATGTCCTTAGAAACCATCCATCTGCAAACTCGAAGTCAGAATTATGATAAACCCATAGATAAGCAGGAAGATCAATCTTCTTCAGGGAAAGTTCCTTCTACTAGTTCTCCAGAATCCTCATCTACTGTCCCCTTATCTATCAAAAAGCCTACTCTCGACATGATTTTTCCCCCACCTAAGAGTACTCTTCAGAAGGCTGTCTTTAATCCCAATGCCCGATCTGGTCAATTTTATAATGTGGTCGAAGATATCTCTTAGGCACCTTGTGTAATGTCTACCCTAGAAGTGCTCCAAAGTTGCCCCACACAGCGCAAGAACTTGTTGACTGCATTAGGAGCTTTAGACCTGGATAACATTAACTTGATTCATTTCAATGTTGAGAACTACAAACCTAGATTACTGCATAAACTTGCTTTTCAGATTATTACAAAAGTAGTGGGAAAGAAAGTCTTTCGAACGGTACTAGATGAAGGAGCTTCGACCTCGGTGTTATATTTGACTTGTTGGAAAGCTCTTTGCTCTCCCGAGCTTGTCACATCATCTACGACCCTTAAATCCTTTGACAGAAGGGGTTTCCAACCCCATGGTATCATATCAGCCCTTGCGATCGAGCTGGGGGGAAAAACTGTTTCCATCCAAGTAGAAGTGGTAGATGCCCCTTTAGATTACAACCTCCTTCTAGGAAGGAATTGGTTCTATGCCATGACTGTTGTTGTGTCAACAGTGTTTCGAACAATCCAATTCCCGCATCTAGGGAGAATTGTTACTATTGATCAGCTTGATTTCTGTACACCGGATGTTACTTCCTCCATGGTTAATAACATCCCCATGTTAGGCCATTCCCCTCCTCCTTACTAGTCGATTGGCGTAGGCATGTTGAAGGATTCATCCCTTATGGGGATCTTTCCACCCACTCCTCCTAGCATGGATACCACGACAGTCCATATGATCACCTCATTTGATTATGATCCTAAGAGAAAAAATGTTGTTGATTCCACCTCCTTGATTCCACACGAAGCTATGTATGAAACCATTCAAACCTTTTCTGATGATCACACTGATGACCTTCATCTAGTGGCTTCGAACCCTTACCATTTACCGTACTGGTTAGAACCTTCTCTTCCGGTTCTGGACTATATCTTTGAGACTTTTCCTTCTGATGAGTCCATTATGGAGATCATGAATACAGATGAGCCCATTTGGGAGGATCACTCTCATAGATCCATGTTCCTCCCCAACACCAGTTCGGTTAGCCATGATTTTGCATCCTTGTTTCCTACTGATATTGTCAACATTTCGCAAAGTCCTATATTGTTGCAAGATATAGATTCTAAAGGAAATCTTTGCAACATTACTCAGACGAACCCGATTGACATATCAGCTAAGCCTGATAATATTGAGCATGTTCATGTTGGGAAGAACTGCTCGACAGATGAATCAGAAGCATATAAGGCACTTTTTAAGGAATTCCGTGATAATTTTTTCCTGGTCTTATGAAGAGATGTCGGGGATTGACCCTTCCATTATGGTCCACGAGATTAAAACTTATCCCACGGCTAAACCTGTCAGGCAGAAACTTAGGCAAGTCCATCCTCGGAAGGCCACAGCTATTAAAGCTAAAATTGAAAAGCTTCTAAAAGATGGGTTTATTTATCCTGTACCCCTAACAAAATGGGTATCGAACATTGTCCCTGTCAATAAAAATCATGGAACCATTAGAGTCTGCATCGACTTTAAAGATTTAAATAAAGCTTGTCCTAAGGACAACTTTCTTACCTCGCAAATCGATTAGATTATCGACAACTGCACTAGAAGTGTCATCTTCTCATTCATGGATGGTTTCTCTTGCTATAATCAGATTGAGATATTACCCTTCGATCAGCATAAGATGGCATTAATTTTCCCATGGGGAACCTTTGCATATAAGAAGTTACCTTTTGGCTTAAAAAATGTTGGAGCCACATTCTAGGGTGCGATGTCCTATGCATTTCATGATATTAAACACATTGTTGAACCGTACCTTGCAACCTCCCTGCTCATTCACAGTGGCAGGAGGACCACCCTGGTCATCTTAGAGACACATTCCTAAGATGTCGTCATTATAATATACGGATCAATCCACATAAATGTGTTTTTTGCGTTGATACAGGATGTCTACTAGGTTTTGTGGTATCCAAAGATGGCATCCAGATAGATCCTTTAAAAATTTCCTCCATTCTTGATCTACTGGCTCCAACTAATCTCCTTGAACTCCAAAGTTTGCAGGGGAAGGAAAACTTTCTTCGTCATTTCATGTGCAATTTCAAAGGACTTTCTCTTGTATATTGTTGCCTCTGCTACTACCATCGTTGTGGCTTTAGCCCAGGACAATATCCATGGTCAGGAGCATGTGATTTATTACGCCAGTAAGAATCTCCCGGATTTTGAAACCCATTATTCACATGTGGAAAAGTTTGCATTGGCCACGGTCATTACTGTACAAAAGTTTTGTCATTACATTCTGCTCCACACTACCACCGTATTGGTAGATCAGAACCCAATGTACTACATACTGAATCGTCAGGTACTTAGGGGCAAGTATTCTCATTGGATCATCATCCTTCAGGAGTTTGATCTGGAGTTTTCCAAGGCCACATCAAAGAAATACTTGGTTTTTATAGAGCTTATGTGCGATCTTCCCTGTTCTGCAATGGAATCTGAGCCCATTGATTCATTTCCAAATGAATTCTTGTTCCTTATTAGCACTATTGATCCTTGATATGGATATTTGCTGATCTATCTCCAGACGCAGCATTTTCAGCCGCATTTATCTCATGATGATCACTGTCGTATCCGTCACCAAGAGAAATACTATCTCATCCTGAATGATACTTTTTATAGACATGGGATTGACTCTATTCTCTAGCGATGCCTCACTCATGAGGAGGCTGAACTTGTGTTGAATGATTGCCACTCTGGAGCATGTACGGTCATTTATCTAGGATGGGTACAGCCCAGAAAATCCTTCACGCTGGCTATTTCTGGCCTTCTGTCTTCAAATACTGTCATGAGGTTGTTAAGAAATGCCCACCTTCTCAACATTTTTATCCTAAAAAGCGCACCCATATTGCTCCGCTACACCCCGTGATTACCGTTGGCCCATTCGCCAAATGGGGGATTGAATTCATGCATTGTAAGCCTACCTCAGCTAGGGGGCATGGTTACATCATCGTAGCCGTTGATTATTTCACTAAAATGGGCTGAGGCCATGCCTACATATGCGGAAAATGGTAAGAGTGCTGCTCTCTTCTTGTTTAATCATATCATAGCTAGATTTGGATTTCCGTAGTCCATCATTACTGATCATGGATCCCATTTCTGTAATAAGATGATGGAGGAAATGAGTGCCAAGCTAGGGTTTCACCATGAAAACTCTATGCCTTATTATCTGCAAGATAATGTTTAGGTAGAGGCCATTAACAAAGTTTTGAAAACTGTGCTTCGTCGGATGGTTGGAGATCATAAATCCAACTGGAACCATGATCTTTTCTCCGCTCTTTGGGCTTATCGGACTTCTATGAAAACAACTACTGGTTTCATGCCATTTCATCTTGTCTATGGACTTGAAGCTATCTTACCCATCCAATGTCATATTCCATCTTTACAACTTGTCATCGAACTTTTCCCAGACACTTCCGCAAAGGAAGAAATATTTGTGTACTTAAGTTACCTTGATGAGACTCGCAGAGATGCTGCTTTGGCTAATGAGGCACATAAGAAACACGTCAAGGTGCAGTATGATAAATCTGTCCAACCTCGTGTCTTTAACGAGGGCAACCTAGTCTTGACTTATGACCAGAGATATGACAAACTAGGGAAGGGTAAGTTCGAGTCCATGTGGTATGGACCTTTCGTTATTTCTAAGGTGTTAGAGAAAGGAGCTTACAAGCTCATTGATTATGATGGAATCCCTTTGGGATGACCTTGTAATGGGGTGTACCTAAAAAGGTACTATGCCTAGGTTTTCTTCGGTAATATCTTGTATATATGTATATTGATTGGCTTCTTAGTGTGCTTTTAGTATTTTCATGATGGTTTTGAGCTTCGTGTCCACATCTGTTTATACCATGTTTTGGTCATGCAGATGGCTTTCTATGGTTTCACTGATGGTGCTTACCGCCACACCTTGAATCTCGCCTCAGCTGCTTGGGTTCTCTATTCCTCGGCTGAAGATTTGGTTAGTTCAGGAGCGATTTGTATAGGTCCCACTACTAATAACATCGTCCAGCATGAAGCAGTCATTAGTCTTCTAACCAAAGCTGCCTCCCAGGATGTTTGTGATCTAGTAGCCTTGATGGACTCGCAGCTCGTGGTTCACCATTTGAACCATGTCTACACCATTAGGAACCCGGTACTCCTCCGCCTCTTCCGAAGAGTGCGTTTGTTAGAAAGATCATTCGAAACTATTACTTATAGGCATATCCCTAGGGAACATAATGTAGTTGCTGACTCATTGGCTAACTACATCCTAGACTAGGATATTTCCCATTCATGATGGTAAATAAAACATGGCCCATTGTAAATAAACATTTAGAGACACATAAAACTCATAGAAAACACATTTACCATTTGAAACATATAAACACTGTGTAAAAGTCTGTATATATATATATATATATATATATATATACGAAAAAGTTTACAAAAAATAGGTCCCGAGACCTCATTTGAAGCACGTATGCTTTCAGGCAAAATCATCATACAAAATCCTGAAGCTGTCAGCTTTCAGTACATATCTCATACACTAGTGGTGCTCGTGATAGCACATCACTGCTCGAGCTACCCTACGTAGAAGCCTACTAAATCGACCCGATAATCCTGTTGTGGATCTCTGATATCTCATCGAGAGGTCATCTATGTCAGCATCTAGGATATCCAGAGTCAATCTCTCTAGGTTTCCCTCCAGCTGCCTGATGATATCATCACCCTATGGTACAAAGTGAGCTCCAGCTCGCCTATCCAACGGAGATGCTCCTCCAAGTCTCGCTGCTCCAACATCTACATGAGTAGAAGTCTCGTCACTTAACATAAAAAATATAAAAATTTAAAAAACATAATCTTGCTTCTAACCGATGTCGCCCCACTGTCCGCCAGGTGGGAGTGGTAGGTCAGGATCTCCTGTGAAGTTTGTACTTATGTAAGCATAGTTCTCGATCATGAGGATCTGATCCCATAGCCATCTGAAGAACAGAGCACCAAACTTCACCCTTCCCCTACTTGCTCTTGTGCGAGACATGACCTAGACCCACCTCAGCATACAGGGGTCCTATGCTCTCAGACTCTGGAAGGTCACCTGTGGCCTCATCTGTGGAACCCAATCGAAGAAGAAGCAGGATAATATGGAACCAAAGCCAAACTGCTTCAGCTCTCCTTGTCGACACTTAGTCAGTTGATCCTTGAAGATTGGAAACATGGCTTCCTCCCACTTGAACACCGTGGGTGCCATAGCCTCCATGGCATACAGCATGTGTGCCCTGGAAGCTTGGTGCACACCCTGACTCCTGGCCACCCTCTGCATGGTAAACAGGATGGTCTGTAGAGCCCTATCCATCACTCCCTTGATGGGGATCTTCTTCCTTGATGTACATTTCCCTGGTGCACAGTGTCCATCTATAAGCTCTCCGGTAGTAATGTCCCCAACACGGGAACCTGTCAATGAGATGGGGGCACCCCGTATCGATAGACCAGTCAGGAAGTAGATATCCTCTACCTTCACTGTAAGTATGTGATCCCCCACCTCGAAGTACTGCTGCTCTGGATTCCACATTTGCAGTTTGTGTTGCAGTAACCAATCATGCAACACCATGCTTGGGGTCTGGAATAACTTCAAGAGCCCACAGTCCCGTAATGCGGCAATACAACCCACATTTTTCTCAGTAGTAGCATCCTCATTGTCATGAGTTCTTTCTTTCCATATCACCATATTTTGAGCAACCTAGACCTGCCAAAAACAATAATGGTATGCATTAGAATCATCCTTAAATCATTGGAAATCAAAAGAATGAAGTTATATTGCCCATACTATTAGTTTAAATTATCCACGGTCAGCACCGCCTGTCCACTGTGTTGTTGGCGCGGTTCTCGGGTAGTACTGCGTATCCCGCAAGGGGTATCCACGGTGCCTGCATTTTGAGTTTTAGGGATTTCCATATGGGCCCAAAAACCCACCAAACCTCAAAATAAATGCTATGAAATGGAATATAAGGGTCTTAGCTGTTACCTACAACTAACGATGCTGAAAACAGACGTTGAAAACTCCTGGTATCAGCTGTGGAAGATCTGGCTAAGAAAATGCTCCAAGTGCTCTCTGCTAGAGGTAAATAGTGAAATGATTTGATTTTTTACTATTTACTTGACTTATATAGGAATTTTTGGGTCTGACTTACTATAGTTTTAATGTAAAATCATGTTTTAGTCAAAGTTTATCTGTCGTAATCCCTGATGCTAGTTTTGAAGTGCATTTAACACTTGTTTCTGAGACTATTGCAGGATAGGATAACTCTAGAAAAAAAGCTTTGAAAGTTTGTTTATGGCTTTTTCACACTTTCACAAAATGGAAAAGGTCGTTGAGCGTTTATTACGATGCTTTGTCACGCTCGTTAAAATCTAGTATCAAAGGTCCGAGTCCATTTCAAGTTTCTTTCTAGGCTCGTAAAAATCAACATTGTGTAAAGAAGCATCATGGAGTCCTCTTTTCACCTCTTTTTCAGGCTCCTTAAATACAAAAAGGTCGTCCAGTCCATTTTCGATTCTTTCCAAGCTCGTAAAAAGTGACATTGTGCAAAGAAACCTCATGGAGTCCTCTTTAAACTATTTTTAGGCTCCTTAAATACGAAAAGATTGTCAAGTACTTGTCTCCTTCATACTCGTAAAAGTATTTGAAGAGTCATCCTTCCGACGGTAGGTTATCTCTTTTTCGGTTCGAATAGGACTATTTACGAAAAAGGAACACTCCAGCCAATCATGACTGGAAGAGTTCTCTAAGGTATGATTTTACACTTTTTCGGGCCTTAGAGACTAAATCATACGAAAAGGGACCCCTTTGGAGTCTTCTTCCGTATTCATTCAAACTCTCTAAACATGAACGATATCGAGTTTTCTTTCAGTGGACTCGCTAAATTAAACATTGAGAGACCCACTTTGGGAATGAACCCCTCCTCTCTTAGGTTCGTAAAACATATCAGTCTGGACTTGTCTTCCAATAAGCTATATCGAGTGTTTGTTACCCTATTTGAACTCGTAAAATTGAAAAGAGGCACTCATCAATCATGATGGGGGAAATGGGAAGGGAATCATTTTGCAAATAATGGCAATTGTTTGTCGTTACCTTTGAACATGGCACTTATCTGCACAATCACATCAGTCAATTGGGTATTCAGCTGATCTTCATGACGATCCACTTTCATGAGTCATGTCAATCCTTTGAGTCTTTAAAAATAATGCATTTTCTACTGTCGCATTGTGTGTCTGTCCCATTCAGTCATGTTGCCAAGTCTTTTATCGTGCCACCCAATGTTCAAAGGGGATTTGAAGAATTTTTACCTCTGTAGTCTACACAGTCTTTGTGTCAGTATCTTTGAGTCAGTCATATGGTTACTATATTCACATAATTCCAGAACTATGTTCCAGGTTTTGTGTCATTGATGTGGGACTCATCATGGCCCTCCTTCGACAAGACTATTCCCGTCGACATCAGCTCATCATCCGAGAAATAGTCTTAGAAACAATATTTAGTACCTTGAGATCTGTATGCCTTAATGACAGATTCTCTTGCTCTCAACATAGGTTCGCATCATTGACCTTTGATTGATAGAATCGACTGGGTGTTTGACATCAGGACATCTATTCACACTCAGTAGATTGTACTATAGTACCTTGGGAATCATTGACATTAATGGTGATCTCCCTCGCACTTGTTAATGGTTCACATCATTGACTGGTAATCAAGTGGTTTCTGCCATGTTCAACTTCAGATCATTGTAATCACATGGATAGAATCGTACTTCATGGAAGACGAGACGAAGACCGTGGGTATATTTTTAAATCACTCATTGCTTTCCCCAAGTTGCGATGGAGTTTTGTATATCTAGCATGGATCCCCATTTATATGGTCGTGTCTATGCTCAAATTTGCATATGTATGACATAGATATACATTGTATGTCTGGTAGCTATGTCGAAGTTTGAGTCCTCTATCACATGGATTTACGTTGTATTCCAGTAGCCATGCTTGTTTATTCCTCTCATGGATCTTCCTTGTATTGGTCTGCAACCATGAGTTTGGTTATTTGTGTCTATGAGTCAACATACTGATGTACTACAGATGCCTACTTGACAACATGCTCCGATCAAGCCAACATTTTCATCTCATGGCGACGACTTGTTCTCTCAAAGCTCTCGTTTATCATATCCCTCTAAGGCTCATGCTTTGGGGGGCATCCTGTTATACCAAAATCCTGTCAACATCATGTGATAAGACATTTGACATACCTACTTTCCCTGAATCCCAGCATCTGGAGTGGAAAATCATGTCATTTGTCAATCTTTTCATACAAATTGCCAGCACCGCGCTTGACCCTTTATCCATAAGTGGTACCCTTGTTTGCACTGCCCATCCCCTATTGCCCATACGTGGTGCCACCGCTTATAGCCCTTGGTCCATAAGCGGTTATTACCAGAACCACTCTATCAATGAAGGAGAAACGTGGTACCCTGGGTAAAAAGGGAAAAAAGGAAGCTTCTCGAGGCTTCTAGATGATAAGCCTTGAGATATCCCTTATCCCTACTGTTGTGGGTTAGTTGAAGCTCGAGATACCTTATCCTAGGATCTTAGAGGCCACCTCACCCACTAATCTCTCAACCATCCCTATCCATTAGGCCTTATAAATACAAGCTTATGGCCATGGTTGAGCGGGATAACTCTTAAGGTATTGTTATGCTATTGGATTGATCACTTGGCCCATACCATTGGAGAGCATAGAGAGAGTTAGAGTCGGAGCTTATGGGGATGAGAATGCTTGGTTTCATGGAGATGCATGTCAACACTAAGGCTTGGTTGTAAAATTATTCATATTTCTTTAAAACAAGTTGATTTATGTCCCACATATATTTTTGATGTTTTATTTCACATGTATGTTGTTAGATTCCTTAGTCACTAACATAGATTAGTAGACTATATTCTGGTTGCTTTGATCTGTTTCATGTTGAGTTGATTGTAGGTACACAGGGTGACTATCAAAGCATTGCATTCCAGGTATCTATGATGTCTAGGGAGAGTCTTCAACCTCTGTCTTCTATTTGTTCTGGATCTGAACCATTTAGACCAGTGGAACACCTTGTTGTCCGCAGGAGGTGAGAAATTCCAGCTAACAGGGAATCTTTTCACTAAGCCACCACTCCACTAATTCAAGTTAATTCTCCATGATGAAGTTTAAACCTTACTTATCTCTAATTTGGGTTGATCCATTTGGGTTAGAATGGTCCTCCTTATGCTATAAATCCATATGCCATCTCCTTGTTGAAGTTAATCTTGAGCTTTAGACCATGTGATTTATGCTATCAACCCGTGTTGGGAAGGTTAATATTATTGGTACTGTGTTGAGACTTAGAGGGAGTCTATTTGTTCCTTTTTCTTCCATTATATCACTCTACTAGTATAGGTTCTCACACAGGAAGCCAGGAAATGGGAATGGCGAGCTAGGTCACATCCCATAGGCAGTGGAGAAGGACAGGAAAATAGTAGTGGGAAGCATTGTGTCCCTCGAAAGAGGTAGTTTCGAGAGTAGTGAGACTACGAGAGAATATACCCATGGATCCATGGTCTCACCTTGGGGGTGAACTGTTTAGGTGAGGAAGTCTTGACGGTCTCTACCTCTGGGAGGAAAGTTGTCCTGCTACAGCCACTTGCTTATATTTTGAGATAAGTATTTCTCTTATGTTGTGTTTTCATTACATTATTTTATTTGGTATATGTGTGATGATGGCTGATTGGTTGTTTGAGTGTTCATGTATTTAATGTTAGGATCTACATGGAAGAAGGATGAATATCATGGAATTTAGTTTCTATTCTTGTTACCTTCTTTCTATTCTTCTTCTTCATAACCAAAAATTGTAATTTTGGCTCTATTTTATTGAGAGGGGCGCAACCATATAATCTGGTTCAACCATCTACACTCATTTTTGGGTTGTGAGACCTATTCCATTGTGTGTGGAGTAGCATTTCCAATAAGCAACACCTTTTGTTTCATTGAAAAAGCTTTTCGGATGACCAAGATATGTTTGTTTTGGTCCGATAGCTTTCTGGTGCCCAGATGAACGCACCTGTCATTTTATTGTAAATCATTTGGTTGCATAATTGTTCTTACTTGCAGATCTGAGGATGAGAGAGGTGTTATATATGTAAAATTAATTGATGTCTGGAGAGTGGAAGCCATATGATCTGATTTTTATTAGTGAGAGATGACTGTAGGGGATAGTCATCAGGAGCCGATTTTGAGGGTTGTAGTTGCAGTTGGTGTTCTTGCTTGCTATGGTTTTGGTGTGGCTTTAGATTGTAGCCTATGTATGCTCCATGATAATTTTTTTCCTTAATTTTTATGGTCACTAAAAACACACACATAATAACACCAAAAAAGTAGATTAATTTTCAAATAATCAATGACATCAATACTTGGTTATTTATAAACTATGCTATCAAACAAACCCAAAATAAATAAATTAGTTATTCACAACGATTATGATGTTTAGCATGTATTATTGATGTTCTTGTTTCAATTATGACCTTTATCTTTCACTTTGGAAATTATTAATTGAGTGTCACAATTAATTATTTAATTAAGTGGCGTAATTAAATAATTAAGTGTCACAAACTTTAGTTATAATTGAATCTCTAGAATTTAATTTATTTGGGTGAATGGTTAGTCAGATCAATAGTAATTTATCTATATCCATTGTTCTTAAACCTTAGTTAGTCTTAATTTAGCACCTTTGGGCTTATCTCAAGGTTCGAGGACATCACACATAACTTTCATTTCTAGGACCTTATTTTTATTTTTCGGCATACCTTCTAGTTCTTGAACCTATTGAAGATACTACACATGTCCTCCAATTACATCAGTATAGATTCAACTTGAAATAAGTGGTTGTTAGGTAGGTCATCCTCGATCCCATCAAGTTCTTCACCTGTTTCTATTGTCGATAAGTGGTCGGGCAATTATTTCAAATTCAAATTATTGGAATAGAAGGATCCATCGACATATCCAGCCATGGTGCAGAGGTTTTCTAACTAAATACTTCAAAGCTTGATTATTAATGTAAAATATCAATGGATTAGCCAATAAATAATTCCTATAATTTTGCAATCCAAATATTGTCGAGGTCTTCTCGCTTTATTGTCAAATAATTCCTTTCATATTTGTTGAGATTTATGCTAGCATATGCATTAGGGTAATCAAATCCATCATCTTCAGTTTGACAATCTTTGTTGAGCATTGGCCACCATAATCCTGATTGTAGATTTTTTCTTGAAATTGTGTCAGGCTAGTAGTGTCCTCCTACGGGTCCTCTATGTGCTTCGTCAATGATATCTTGTCGCTCATGCTCTAATACACATCTTCAAAGTGTCTCATCTAGTCCCAAATTGTATAAGAATCCATTTATCAAAGTGTATGGCATAACTTTAATTTCTAGGACCTTATTTTTCTTTTTTGACATACCTTCTAGTGCTTGACCCTATTGAAGATACTGCACAATGCCCTCCAATTTCATCGGTATAGATTCAACTTGAAATAAGTGGGTTTCAGGTAGTTCATCGTCGATCCCATCAAGTTCTTCACTTGTTTCTATTCTGGATAAGTGGTCGGACAATTATTTCAAGTTCAAAATATTTGGGATAGAAGGATCCATCGACATATCCAACCATGGTGGAGAGGTTTGTTAAATAAATACTTCAAAGCTTGATGATTAGTGTAAAATATGAATGGATTTGCCAATAAATAATCATATAATTTTTCAATGCAAAGATCATGTCCAGGCCCTCTCACTCTATTGTCAAATAATTCCTTTAATCTTTGTTGATATTTATGCTAGCATATGCATTGGGATAATCAAAACCATCATCTCCAATTTCAATAAGGATTGTACCAAATTCTACACTAGATACATCGATATGGACATGAAATTTTATCAACCACTTCGGGATCCTAAGAATGGGGTTTTGACTAATTTTCTTTCCTGGAGTTCAAATGATTCCTCACACTCTTGTGACCATTGGAATCCTTGACTTTAATTTAGCAATTATTCGAAGGGATACATGCTATCTAAATCATGCTTGATAATTTTTTGATAATACCATGTATATACAAGGAATATTCTTACGTGCTTTGGATTCACTAGAGCCTTCAAGTTGAGTATACATTTGATCTTTGCAAAATTGACTTTATTCCTTCTTTGCAGATGCTGTGACCTAGGAGTATTCCAATTGGCATTGCAAATATGTGCTTTTTAATGTTCATGGAAATTTGTATATGTCGACAACATTCTAACATAAGTCAAAGGAACTGGATGTGATCGCAGAGTAAGGAGTATATTTTCCAATTGTCGAAATAGGAAGCCATCATTATATATATATATATATATATGTATGTATGTATGTATGTATGTATGTATTCCTGGAATGCTTTGACGATGATTCTTGAGAATACCATTGGTGCATACTTTAAATCGAAAGGAATCACTTTATAAGTGAACAACCCAAACTTGCAGACAAATGTTGTTTTATGTTTATCCTCCTTGGAATTAGGGAATTGATTATATCGAGAAAATCCTTCCATGAAATAGTATCATTTATGTTTGAATACTTCATTAATAATCTCAGCAACAAAAGGTGTAGGAAATGGGTCAAACAAAGTGACATTATTCAGTCCTATGAAGTCGTCGAAAATACGTAGTTTTGTCAGATCATGTTTCTTTGGCTTAATGACCATAGGATAGATGATTATGATTTCGAGAATATTTTATATTTATTTCTTGGCTATATCTTTGTATTTGTGTGTCAATTTATACAGTAGTTTTTTCATTGGTTTAGCTTCTGGCTTGATGTCAATTTTTATATCTCTCATTTCTTGCACTAATATCTGTAAATATTTATAATATCTTGTGAAAACATCTCAAGATATTCCTTTAATAGGCCATTAATCTCAACAGTTTGTTGTTTAGTCCAATAATCTCTTATTTTCTCCATTTTTATCAGTTGTCATTTGATATATTTACCTCTTTGATATAGATCTAAGTGTGCATCCATTATGGTTCCCTTGCTTCTTTAATTGGTCAATATATTTTTTTTTAATTTGTAAAGGAACGAGGGAAATATTTTTCTATAAATATTTCCAGATCAATTTTATCCTCTCTAGCCACTTTTATTATGGATTTTATAAGTTTTCTTTCCGACGGATGGTCTAATATCCAACGAAAGATTTTACGGAAAGTTGTATCATTTTCTAATTGTAGTTGCATTGAAAAATGAAATTATTTAGTCATAAGATTTTTCATGTCGATGGCCTTTGTTCTATGCGTTGATATTTTCCATCTCTATGGACTTCTTGATTTCTTCAATTGCCTCCTTATGCATTCTTCTTTCAGAGAGAAGCAAAAACCTCTTATGAAATTTTATTTTAGTTCCTTCCAAGTAAAATTTTAGCCTCTTGCTTCCTCCATCTTATAATATTTTCCAGGGATATCTTCTAATGTACTAGGAAAGAAATCTCATGAAATTTTCTAGTCTTTGAATATCCTCCATTGTATTTGACATATGTCGATGTGGATATACAATTCCATGCCTTGTACGAAATTTGGGATTTCATATTTTTGTTGTCAACTATTCCCGTCCAAATATTTCAATAAAATAATTGAAAGAACTTGTCCACGTGTGCATTTAAAACTGATGTGTATCCCACCATCTAGCCACTTTCCTAGTGAAGGATTCTACTAGGCTTCGTAATCTTCCTTGTTCTCCAACATTTTTAAAAACTTGTTCAATGTGCATTACTGGACAATCTTCTTCTTTATAGTGTAGTGGCAGAAAAAAAGTCGGGTCCACTTTCATCGGTGCATTACTAGAGAATATTTCGTTGTTTTTTTCTCAAATATTTTTGCTATTATAGAAATTGAAAAACATTGTTTCTTTTCCCGATGGGGAATGGCTTGAATCGACCAACACTCTCTTGCATGCATCTTTTGATTCTCTACCTGTTGGTTGTATAAGTCGTTCTCAAAATTTCGTATAAGTTGATGTCGAAATTTTAGTTGACTAACATGGGGGATCCCAAATGGATTTATCCATATTCTTTTGGTTCTACAAAATCTTCATTATTACCCATTATATGATATAATGTTCTTATATATCCCTCTTGATCATCTCGTTCCTCCCACGACTTTTCCATTAATGGATAGATAATAATAATTACTTTATTCCCATCACCTTTAATCTTTATTCGGTCCTTTTCAAGTGAAATAGATGCTTTCGTTTTCCTTCCCCATGGTCGACTGACTAAAGCAGGAAAATAAGTCACTCCATATTGTGGGTTGATGATTTCAAAGTTGACTTGTGCTTCAATTCCCATGATTCATGTATTCAAAAATTTGCAAACACCTATGGTTTCGATGAGACCTTGGTTGTAAAGTTTGATATATATACCTGATTCTTACATTCACGGCCAACCAAGTTGTTCCCAAGTTTCTCTTGTCACAATATTTTCTTATGATCCAAAATCAAAGACAACTTGTGAAATGCGATACATGTCAATGTCTAGATCGGCCAAAGGATCAATATTAGTTTTCTCTTTTTGTTTTAAGATGCACAAATTTTTGGAAATTCTTTCATTACTAGTGTCCTTGTTTATGGTGTACATAAGATTAATAAGGTGTGCAACTGCTTCCTCTTTTGTAATTAATTGCAATAGTTCATTCAATGTTTTATTTTTATAATCTTGATTTATTTTTATAATCTTTATTGTCCTCTTCTTTTGATAATTCTTGAAAATTTCTTGAGGCATCATTAAATATATCTTTTTTCTCATTAATTTGAGGGTAATTGCAATTCTTACTTCTCAAATTTGTTACTTGTGTGTTATCATGATCAATTTTTTGTTCCTTTCCTTTAATAATTTGCAGATTCTTATGTTTAATTACGTCCTTCTTAGGAACACTAGGTAAAATATTAAGATTCTTTTTATTTAGAAGTTTTTCAAGCATGATGGGGTAATATTCTAGAGAATGCTCTCCGACGCCGCATTTAGTTCAAAATTTGAGGTTTATTTTGTCTTTCTGGGGACAATTGGGATTCAAATGTTCTTCGCTATAGAAAATGTAACATCACGATCTTCCTCGACCACTATTATTATTTAAGAGCCCTCGACCATGATATCCACCACAACCTCAATATCCTTTGTTTTTGTGGTGATCATTCTGTTGGTTATCTTCCTATCGTCTTTGATTATTTTTCTCCCTCATTTGTGTCTGATATATTGTATGCTGGTTATGCTTGGTATTCAAGATTTTGATACAGTCGGTTGTGTTGTGTTGGGTGTTTTGATATATTATGCACTGTTTTAATTTGATCGCATCAAAATCATATGGGCATTTGGTTGTCGTATGCGGCTCAAATATTTCAAAAAATGTCAGAGAAGTACAATGTCAGAGCATTTGTGAAGTTGTCAATGGGACTAGAACTCCCAACCCAACTAATCAAGAGCGACGAAGACAATTTCAACTAGTTGGCTCATTTACTGAGGAAATACTCCCATTAGTGTTCTTGAATGAAACTTTCCTAGTCTTTCTACTTCTGGTCCCAGTTTGAAGTTACTCCTGAGTCGAACGTTGGTCGTGCTTCAACTATGTGGCCGACTTTATGTTGAATTGAAAATTTAAATAACAAATTTGGTATGCTGACAAAGAACAAGTCTTGGAGGTCATCATAAAATATTTGATTAATGTTGTCAAGGGGAGTTCTTTATTCAATAGATTTTTCTTCAAATAATTCTTCACATATATTTTATAGCCACTCATAGAGGTTTGTCCGCGCGTCGTTGGTGATTTTGAGCATTAACAACCTTTCATTGACTAGGTCTGTTTTATTCATTAACATGGTAAATAACTTCTTCAATTCATGTGGGACAGATTCAATAAAATTCCGGTGTGTTTGAGTAAATAATCCTTCTCAAGTTTTCACTATCGATAAATTATTTCTCTTGGCATAGTTTTGTATGTAATTTGTCACTTTTTACTTCTACCATTTTTTGATATCTTCTTCTCTTATATTCTATACATGTGCACTCATCTTCTAATCCCCAATACTACAACTGGAAATGGAACCATTGTTTAACAAGGGATTAAATGGAATATAACATACAAATAGAATATAATGCATTCATAAAATCATTCAAAAGAAGATACGAAAGTAAAGGGAACATCAACAAAAAAATATATTATATCAGAGCCAAAATATGTACAAAAGTAATAGAACTCTTCTTGAATCATGACTCACCAGCATATATATATATATATATATACATATTGTTATTCAATTACAAAAGAATTTATGCCGACTTAACCGATCGAATGTAACTGCAGGACTAACCTAACGATGATCGGTCAGAGGACCTAGTCGGCCAATCAATTAGGCTCCTCCAACAATCAACACATGGAGAGAAAAGAAGGTAAGTAAGCTAAACGTCAAGCAGGATTTAGAAAACATCACTCTACCATAAAACACCTTGTTATGCTTAGGATCATTGCACACAAATGTCATAGTAATAAATCCAATAATGTCACTATATATATGTTGTTCATTATTGGAATGTTCATTGTATGTTGATCCTATGTGTCCTCAAGTAACGAAACGATCTCTCCCTTCGCTTCCACGACAAGGGGTCGCTCATTTCCACCATGACATGTTCAAGACTAAAACCCGAGACTCAAATTCTCTACCCTGTGAATGCAAAGGCTAACAAGAAGAGGTACTAACCGAGAGAGCCTAAAAAACTTATAAAGAGATGATGATAAATCCAAGGATTCTGGACCTTCCAAGAAGAAAGGTTTCCTTGATACGCTCAAAGAACTCTACTAAAATTTCTAAAACCAAATGCATGAAACTAGTGATTATTCCTAGTAAGAATTCATTGATAATCATCCGAAGGGGTTATTAATTCACATAAAATTATCATGATTACCACAGAATTGAGGGAAACTTTGCATTCAATTCTATGGGACACAAACATCAAGTTAGCTAGGGACACCGATGGAGGCATGTTAATATGCTTGAGGCATAGGTTGTGAGTGATCCATGTGGAGGATCATCGTGGCTTCCACTCTATCTATTGGGTGTGTTGGATTATACTAGAGAACCGTCGCATCTAGGAACTTTTGATACAATTCCTAGAAATGACTTATAGAATAGATTAGAAGAGCTAAGGTTTTCTTTTGAGTTGAGAGTTGTCATGATAAGGTTGTTTGATACTTATATTTCCAAATTTAATAGCACTGATGGGTGGTCGAAATATATTAATTTTAATATTAGAGTTATGTAAGGTTTCCCCTTCTCCCCTACCCTTTTTTTCCATATACATCAATAAGATAGAAGGTTGCTTAAAAGAAGTAGGTTGTGTTTCCATGACCTTAGCTAGAATAGTCATCATCCTCCTTCTCTATGCTCCTTATATTGTCCTTACAGAAAGGTGTCCCTTTTATCTTGATAAGAAATTAAGAATTCTCAAGTATTTATGCTCCAGTATGCTATGATTCTTAACATCGACAAAAAAAGTTATGATTATCAAACCCAAGAAGGTCACTTACGCTATTTTTGTATATGACAATTTAGCAACTTGGAGGAAGTGTCTTCTTACAAATATCTAAGAATTTATATTCATCACAAGATCAACTAGAACTATCGCAATGAGAAAAGGATTAATGGAGGGTTGAAATTAGCTTATTTTGGAGGTGAAAATAATTGTAAGTCAGCAAACCTTATGATGTGGGATGAAAATAAATTCCTTTTTGAAACTCTTGTCACTCCCATTATCTTGTACGATTGTCACTGCAAAATCTATAGAGAATATTAGAGAAATATTGAGTGAATCGAGAAGTGTTTCATAATGTACAACCTCAAAATTAAAATCAATACATCCTACCATTTTCTCCTGTTACAAGTGGGTCTTCTCCCCATCGAGAGCATCGCTCTGACTAGGTATTTGATGTACATGTATCATGGGAGACTAGAGAGTTCCTAAAATTGCTTCAAAATCCATTCATTACCACCTATGGCTTAAGAGAGACTCGTATAAAGATGCCATGGGATGGTTGGGTCATTGGGAAATTGACAAAAATGTCACTTTACAAAATATCAATAACATTAAAAATATTATTACAACTAAGTTTAAAGAGAAAATGTGGGGTGAGAAAGGATTAAAGGTTAAAAGAAAATTAAGATATTACAAGAAGGTCATTAACCCTCATATGGAAGACCGAAAATATCTCTCTATTTTAACTAGCTTGAGAAGAAAATTATTATAGACAAGAAAAGAACAAACTCTCATGAGCTTTATAGAGAAACATGACTCTAAAACACTGTGGGTGGAAAGGATTTTCCATCTTTGTGAGACTATGAGTGTCGAGGATGAATTCACTTTCTCTTAGAGTGCCCCACATAGACCAACATTAGAATGAAGTTTCATAATATTTGCTACAATACAAACCTCCCTAACCTTCTAACATGTAAAAACTATGACAACCTATGAATACTTATTTTCTAAGATTTTTGAGCATATGAATAAAATTTGGTCTCAATGGACATTAACCACCACCACCATCATCATTGTCATCATCATAAAACAACATATAAATCAAAAGATACATTATGTGTGTATGACTAGCATGTTTTGATTAAGAAGTTAATTATTAATAAATATTTTGTGTAATTAAGAAGTTTTCATAATAAATAATTCAATTAAGAAGCTAATTATTGATATATATTTTATGTCATTAAGAGGTTTTCATTAAAAAAAATCTTAAATTAATAATTAATAAATATTTAATTAATAATAATAGTTGAGTTATCTATAAATTATTATTTGTTTGAGTATTTATGAAGTGTTTATCTTATCCTCTATTTCTTTATTTTATTGCACTCAAATTGGTTCTACATTGTATCATAACCAACATTTGGTTTAAAAAAAAATTTTAAATAATATTTTATAAATATTTTAGTTAAAAAATTAATTATTAATATATATTATATATAATTAAAAGGTTTTGATTTAAAAAATTAATTATTGTTTAATATTTTATTAATATTTATAAGGGAAGTAACTAATAATGATTATTTATTTGTTTAAGTATTTATGAAGCATTTATTTTTATCTTCTATTTCTTTATTGCACCTTGATTTAAATTAAGAGATCAAAACTGTTGTACACTTAAATTAAGTAATTGGTGTATATTAAAGTATTATAATATATTTTAAATGTGTTTTATATTTTAATTATTTAAAAATATGAATAAAATTGTTGTATATTAAAGGATGAATATTTAATGATGATAATAAATTTTAAATGGTTTTTATATTTTAATTGCTTTAAAAATAGGAAAAATTAACATCCAATAATAACAAAGAATGAGCTGTGGAAGATGCGTGCTTATTATTAAATTTTTGTTTATAACAAACACCTCCATTTATTAATTTTTTAAATTTGTTCAGTTAGGAGGTTAGTCTGGTGCACAATCGACCATATTGTGGATGAGAAAAAAAACAAATTAATAATAGTTCCCGCGTATTTGAACGATTGAAGTGATTCCAAATCCCAACAGGAAGCTATATATAGTTTTATCTCCAAGGCTTTTGAGGATCGTGTATGATTTTTTTCAGTCTGAATTTTTGAAGAACTAGGTTACCTGAAGAACTGCAAATATGAGATCTACAGAATGTGCATTTATTCTTGTAGTAATTGCCATTACAATGGCACTGGCAATAGATGCAGAGTCCAAAGTGGGGCATTTGTGGCAACAAAAGAGTTCTCACAGCTTTTTGGTTCGTCCAATGGAATGCTTTTAGTAGACATCACTGTGTTGAAGAACGCAGTAGCCAAAGGAGCTGGTAAGTCTATTTATGTGTCTGAGGGTGGCGGGGGATTCATTTCTGCATTGTAACTAAATATGTAGCTTGCAGTCTGTTTAGATGGAAGCCCACCAGCTTACCATTTACACCGGGGATCTGGATCAGGAGTAAATAGTTGGCTCGTTCACTTGGAGGCAAGTCATTTTTCCTGTTCTTTTATGTTCATCTGTTCTCCAAGGCTGTCTTTGTCATTTTAAAAGTGATGCTCTGCTCTGTGTTATGGTGGCTTCTTGATCTGATAACTGTTCCTATTCTTTTATATTCATTTGTTCTCCAAGGTTCTCATTGTCTTTTGAATATTCATGCTCTGTGTTATATTGGTGGCTTATTGATCTGATCAGTGATAATTGTTCCTGTTCTTCACAAACTACATGGTAACACATGCTCTGTGTTATATGTGTTTTATTGAAGTCTTATTTACTGAAAACGTTTATGCAGAGTGGAGGGTGGTGTAGCGACATACCCTCGTGTTCGCAGCGCGTGCGCTCTGCATTCGGTTCTTCTCAGTACATGGAGAAATCAATAGCATTTACAGGCGTTTTAAGTGGCATTCAAACAGAAAATCCAGGTATATCAAAGCTACACTCTTACCCATCTGATTATAATTTCTTTTTAATAGTATTCTGATATACCCTGACATTGAAACCACTGAAAACTCTTCAACAGATTTCTATAACTGGAACCGTGTTATGGTTCAATATTGTGACGGATCGTCATTCACTGGAGATGTGGAAGGGGTAGACCCGGTATGTTAGTTTGAATACCCAGTTAACAGGATTTTAAAAATCTATCAACTAAGCACCTTGCAATTTCATATCAGTTGAAACTTTAGTAACTAATTATGAATGAGCAGCATTTCAGGGTAGCAAACTGTATTTGAGAAGACAAAGGGTGTGGCAAGCTATAATGGAAGATCTTTTGGCAAGTATTGGAAGCTATGAAAATGGAATTTGATGTATGAATTGGTTTGTTACAGGCTATTCTTACAGGCTGCTCAACAGGTGGCCTCGGCACATTTATTCACTGCTATGATTTTCGTGATCTTCTGCCCAAGACTGCTAATGTCAAATGCATGCCAGATGCCGGATTTTTAATGGATTCGTATGTGCTCAATAACATCTTATTTGACTTGCTGCACATCCCTATTTTATTTTATCTGTATTCTACAGTTTATGCATACTTTGATAAATTACAATTACATACCGTTGCCTTACAAATGATGCATGATGGATTTAGTAAAACAAAAACGATTTAGATTTTTCAATAATCAGATCGTCACATTTCATGTATATATATGACTCTTTTCTCTTTTGTTATTTTCACATGTATTTTTCATTAGAAGATTAAAAGATTTCATTTGTTTTTTGCGTATCACATTCTGTTTTTATTAAATTTGGTATTTTATTGTAGGGATCTCTAAAACACTTGCCAGAAGCTTGCACATCAATATCCAAGTTTCATCTTTGTAGCCATATATGTATTTTGTTATACATTTAATCAAACTTTATTGAGAACTTATTGACATATAAACAAAATCTCATTCATCTATATTACACAGGATTGAGGAACGATATGATCAGTGCATTAGCACCAGTGTCCAAGTCAACAACGGGAGGGCTGTTTATCAATTCATGCTATGCACACTGCCAAACCACTGTACAAGTTTTATGGCACTCACCAAATTCTCCAAGATTAAACTCAAAGGTGCGTCCTTCCCCCTCACTTTTATGGCACTCACCAAATTCTCCAAGATTAAACTCAAAGGTGCGTCTTACAGATCATCAAAACACCAGTTTTGGTTGTAAATTCTGCATATGATCCATTACAGGTAGGTAGAATTTGTTCCTGCTGTGTCACTGATTTTCTCTGCACCATATAACATGTTGAATGCCATTAAATATGTTTTATGGCTCGGATTTACTTTTCTACAGATTGGAAATATTTTGGTACCTGTTACAGTAGATCCGGATAATAGTTGGGACAAGTGCAAGAGGAATATCACCACCTGCGGTCTATCCCAATTGAAAATAATGGAAGGTAATTAGTTTCAGCAATATCCAAGTTTCATCTTTGTAGCCCTATATATATTTTGTTATACAAAATCAAACTTTATTGAGAACTTATTGACATATAAACAAAATCTCATTCATATATTTTACACAGGATTGAGGAATGATATGATCAGTGCATTAGCACCAGTGTCCAAGTCAACAACGGGAGGGCTGTTTATCAATTCATGCTATGCACACTGCCAAACCACTGTACAAGTTTTGTGGCACTCACCAAATTCTCCAAGATTAAACTCAAAGGTGCGTCTTCCCCTCACTTTTAAGGCACTGCTTCAAATTAGTTATTTTCAAAGTTAAAATACTTATAAATGTAAGTTTTTGTGCCAGAAATTAGTTATTTTCAAAGTTAAAATACTTATAAATGTAATTCTTATGAGCTGGCAGACCATTGCAGAAACAGCTGGAAATTGGTTTTTCAATAGAAGTATTGTGAAGTACATTGACTGTCCTTACCCCTGTGATACTCGTTGTAACAACGACTTTTACCACTGAAATGAAATGTAAGTTGTCTATAATATGTAAGATCAAATAGCATATTAAATAATGGAATCCAACTCTTTTTGTGACGGTCCATTTTGACAACATAAAATAATATCATCTTAATTTTCACTGATATAGTGTCATGTATGTTTATGTTAAATTTTCAATGTAGTCAGTTGTGGACAAATCAAGTAAGAAAATTAAATTTTGTTCGTTATATTTTGATTTTAATTTTCACTGATATAGTGTCACTTATGTTTATGTTTAATTTTCAATGAGGTTGTCAGTTATATGGACAAATGAGGTAAGCAAAATAAATTTTGTTAGTTATTTTAAGTAAAAAAAATAAATTTTGTTAATTTTATTTTTAAGTTTATGCAGATTTGGATTATTAATGAAAGATGGACTAAAAATAGTATTAGGTTTTATTTTAAAATTAAAAAGTAACTTCAAGTTGAAGAAAGCTAATACTTTTTATAATCACTGTTTAATGTTTGATGTTAGTATTAATATTTTTTATAATCACTGTTTAATGTTATTATAAACTTTATAATACACTATTTAATAATGTTGAATTTTAGAAGAAGAAAAATTTATTTGTTTATTCAAAATATAATTTATTACAAATATATTTATAGCCAATTTTTTTAATTTACAAAATATTATATTTATAACAATAAAATATTGTTAAGAAAATAATTATGTTAAAAAAAATTAAATGCCTTAATATTATACTGTGATTAACATATAAGAAAAAGTTTCTATACACCACTCTTTATACACTACTTTTCGAGTTATTATAAGTGTTATAGTATTTGCCAAAAAAATGTGACCAACCAGATAACTACTACAATCAGCTTGATCCATCCCAACTCATGCTCATACTTTTGTTACTCCTTATTATGATATTGACACTCTTGCATATAGTTGTTCTTCCACTGCTACTTAGATTTCTTATACTTGCATTGTTTTACATGTTACTTCTAGATCTAGATCCCTTAAGGTTTTGATAACCTATGTAGTAAAATCATGTTTAAATAGTTCACTTTACATTTATTACATAGTGTGTGACTATTAGTAACCTATATAAAATACATTTATATATTTTATTAGCAAGGTCTTTTATATAATCTCATATATCTTTATAAAAACCATTTGTATTTTTTCACTTGCTTTTGTGGTTCACCTATTATTCATTTATAATCCATTAAAAAACTGTTTTTGTTGTTATTGTCAAAGGTGGTTTTCGATGTTATTGACAAAGGTGAGTATGGGATTCAATTGGTAAAGGAGACTTCTTCTTCGAATTATAATCAAAAGGTTCGTGAGAAATCAATCTATAATGACATGAACAACTTTTACTATATCATTTTTTTTTTATTACTAGCTTATAGTTGTAGATGTATAGTCATCCTTAACTTCTTATAAACAATGGATCAACGAAGACATTTTAAATAGTAGATTTAAATTAATGTAAGAGGTAATATCTTAAACATAATGATATATTTAGTGTGATGCTAGAGATTAGTGGAACTTTGATGTAGTTGACATTTATGTTATTAACATGTTATTGAAGGATGTGATCCATATTTATGAAATTATTTATAAATTATATAATTGTATTGTGTTGACATGTAATTATTTGGTAATTTTTTAGACTTATTGCTTGTCACAAAGTGTGTGGGGGATTTAGAGCCATTGCTTCCTCATTCTTTGAAGTGTAAGTGCTATAAATTTTAGAGTGGTAGAGGAAGGCTTAGTTATACATCCTCATCTAACAAAAATAGAAGATGGTCAGGGTCATAACCCCTTAACCCCATAATAGAGTTAATTATATATTATTTAGCTCAAATAAGGTTTAGAGTGAGTAATATTTCTTTGAATAAGTTATTGTAATGGTTAATTTCACATATAAACATAGAAAGTTGTAAATTGTTGATAAGGATAACATACATGATGATCTCTATATAAATGAAGACAACATATAGAAGTTGTTCATCTTTGTTTGGTAATTTACATTGATCAAATAAAAGTCGTGTTTTAAAATTATATTGATAATATTCAATGCAAGAGAAAACACTAAGATTTAAAACAACCAATTATGATTAATTTCACATATAATCATAGAAAGTTGGTTAATTTAGATAAAAAGTTACTGTTATGGTTAATTTCGCATACAAGTTGTAAATTACCAGTAGGGATAACATATATGATGATCTCTACATAATTAAAGACACACATATTTATGTCACTAACCATACAAACATGAATAAATTTTTTTGAAACATTGTTTTAATTTGCATGCCTTCACTATTATTGTTTCAAGAATTTTGGTGTTACAACTCTTTTTATGAGCATGATTATTGCAGAAAAATGACATTAGATTATCTTAGAAAGAATTGAATTAATGCATCTCTAATTTAGATAACTAATACAAAATACATTTTTTAATTCAAAGAAGACCAACATGACATGAAAATGCATATAAATATACATGAATCATAACAACACGATATGAGAATGCATATATGAATAATATATATCAAAATCAATATACATCCCAAGTCAAATATATATGCAAACCACACACACACACACACACACACACACACACACACACATATACATGTGATAAATAATTGTTATGAGTTAGTTGGTCCACCACTAGAGCCATAGGCATTAGTACCTCCAACATGAGAGCCGCAGGCATCCTTACCTCTACCAAATAAAAATGGAGAATGAAACAAATGGTATACCTCTCCACCAAAATC
Source organism: Pseudotsuga menziesii (assembly GCA_001517045.1). NCBI lineage: Eukaryota > Viridiplantae > Streptophyta > Pinopsida > Pinales > Pinaceae > Pseudotsuga > Pseudotsuga menziesii. The sequence continues at coordinate 98,552 of LPNX010056382.1, read as the reverse complement.
TATATCACTCCATTCAAACATCGCATCTATATATCTAGTGAGTGGAGTGAATTTCATAGTTGCTTAGTTGGCCCAAGGAGTGGGAGAGGGTGGTTGGTCAACATGTGGAATATGAGAGGATGGTTGATTGACTCAATTAGAAGAGGGAGGTGGCTTGGATTATGGAGGATAGGATGATTGGTCAACTTAATGAGGAGAAAAGGGTGGTCTCTCAGATTATGGAGGAGAAGCAGGAGGAAATGGAGGATGTGGATGGTCCCTCCTCATTTAGAGCATATTAGTTGCACTCACAATATGACACATCAATGTCATCATATCACAGGGGAGGATCACTCATTTAGATATGAACTCGAGGTCCTCCATCATCCATGAAACTCATGTAGGGTGTAATCCCTCCCAAGACAAAAGTCCATACAACTAATATGTATGATCCTAACAAAGTCTATAATCTAACCTATATTGTAGGCCATGTATGTATAATCTGACCTATAATCCTAATAAAGTATGGTGAGGAACCTCCCCACCATACTTTCCAATATATGCAAAATAGTAAACAACATTGATTAGACAATTTGATAATAAAAAAATTACACAGTTTAAAGAAAATGTTACAATAATTTAAAATTGTGCATTAAATAAGACAAAAAATTGTAACTAGAATAATTAAACATAACACTAATTTATTACCTTTATCATCTGGTGGATAATCCTAGCTGAATAGGATGTTCACAAATCCTCGCTAGTCCATCTCTACATATGGGTGCTCCATGAATCCATGGTGTGATCTTCCTCACTAGAAAGAATTTCTAGTGCATTTGAATTGATCCTACTACGGAACTCTGATAGGCCCCTCTTGGGAATCATATGTTCCCACATATGCATATAGGCATTGGTCCCAAACCTAGGAAGGAGGTGTTATAATGCTTGTCTACTGACTAAAAATCTTTCGAATTCAAAATTTAAACCAAGTGGGAAGGCCATCCTCCCCCCAAAAATTGAATGACAATAACCCATAGCTAAGAAAAACTATTGCGGAAAATAGAAAATAACCTAATCGGTGTAGGTCTCTCTAGTAAAGAATCTACATAGTGAAATAGAGGGAAAGTAATGCACCATCCATATGAGGTGTAGTGGGAAACCATTATTGTAATATACCCCAATTTTGTAATAAATTTTGAAAAACTATTTTATTTTTGTTTTTGTTTAAATGTGATTTGCAGACCCGGAATATGCCAATGGGTCCTTAAAGGACAAATGTAACTGAAACATTATTCTTGGAATAAAAATATGAATGAAAGGAACATCCATGTTGAATGAGGAAACTATGCATGCACGAGTAGGGGACTTGAAGGGTCACTCTCAGAACTATTACCCTAGGAGTGGGAATGCCAGTATGATGCTAGACTCACCTTGAGGAAATTGAGAGGCAGTGGAGTGGAAATTCCTGGGTGAATTGTTCGTTAGCTGCAAAAAGACCTAGGAAAAAATGAAAAGGAATAAATAAGGAAGCATATGCTAGGAGGCAGGACGCCATTAAGTATGTTGGAAGAAGGAATTGCTTGTTGTGTGTGCACTTTGTGTTAGGCAAGGATTTCTCACTTGAGAACTGGAACAGAGTTTGACTGTCACCGATCTCATCATGCATAGTTTAGCTCGGGGTTGATTGAGGATAGAAAGGTCTGGGCCTAATCTACAGTTGGGTGGAACATGGCTGTGTCCATTTCATTGTGGTTTGAGTTTACCACAGGTTCTATTTTCTGAGTATTTTCTTCTGCAACTTATTGATCTGAGGGTATGTTTTCATCTGTGTTGGTTTAGGTTAAAGTGTGTTTAAACGAATGAAATAGTAGTTTAAGATTCATTGTCATGAATGCATGTTTTCAGTATTGTTGTAATGACTATGGACTATTGTTTCCACACCTAGTTGCCGGAGGATGGCATCTTTCTGGGGTGTACTTCTATCTCCTTAATGACATCGTCTTATAATATTATACCTTAGGACAACAGATGTGATTAATGCCATGAAAAAGTGTGTTTTATGATTATGTGTTTCAATGTTACTGAAGGAATAAATGAATAGCTCTAGCCCTAGTAAAAGGGAATGATGCTTGTGAACTAACATACTCTTTTCTGGTGGAATTATTAATGCCTTGTTTCTGGTATTTGGTCACCTCATTGCGTGATTTTGGTCTAGCATGCAAGTTACCCTTATGCTGTTTATTTTCTTTGATGATCTGGCCTAGAGCATACTCGTACATGCAAGAGTATGAGTCTAAGTGTGATTTGATTAATAATGAAAAACCCTGAATCTGTTGGTGAAAACTTTACTATTGATCTATGCTTGTTTAGATGGTCATGCTTCCTGATTTAGAGTAATGTTTTTTTCTGTTAGTATATTTCCTTAGTTTTCCCCTTGCTCAAAGAGAAGTACTCATGCACTACTAAGGTTTTCCTAAGAAAACACCCAACGAATAGTGCAAGTTCAAGGATTAGCTAAGTCTAGAAAAGGTTAGGATTTTCGCATTCCATGATCCACACAATGGAAAGCAGAAAGTGAAGTTAAAATCTCAAAAGGGTTATGACTTCCGCATTCTGCGATCCACACAGTGGAAAGCAGAAGGTGGAATGGTTAAGTTAAAGTCTCAAGAGTGTTATGACTTCCGCAATCTGTGAACTGCATAGCGGAAAATGGAAAAGGGAAGGTTAAAATTAAGTTTTAGAGAATGTTAAGACTCCCATGATCCACAATTTAGACATGGTAAAGCAGAAAGCGAAAGGTTAAAGTTAAGTCTCAAAATATGTTAAGACTTTCATGATCCGTGATCCGTACAACAGAAAGAGGAAAGTTAAAACTAAAGTATTAAGAAGGTTAAGACTTCTACGATCTGTGATCCATAGAGCGGAAAATGGAAACCGGGAGATCAAAGTTAAAAGTATTAAAATATTAAGACATCCGTGTTTTGCGATCTATACAGTGGAAAGTGGAAAGAGGGAAGTTAAAACTAAAGTATTCAGAATGTTAAGACTTCTACGATCTACACAGTAAAAAATAGAAACCGAAAGTTCAAATTTAAATGTCTCTAAAGATTAAGATTTCCGCGATCCAAGATCCACACCGTGAAAAAGGGAAGGAAAAAAGTTAAAGTTAAAAGGTCTTAAAAAAGTTAAGACTTCCGCGATCTGAAATCCACATGGCGGAAAACAGAAAGAGGAAAGCTAAAGTTAAATTCTAAAGGTGTTAAGACTTCCACGATCTGCAATCCACATTGTGTAAGGAAAAAAGTAGAAAGTTAAAGTTAACAGTCTTAAAATGGTTAAGACTTCCATGATCCATGATCCGCACAGCCGATAGCAGAAAGAGAAAAGCTAGTGTTAAAGTCTTAAAGGTGTTAAGACTTCTGCGATCCATGATCTGTAAAGCGGAAAGCAGAAAGTTAAAGTCAAAGACTTTAAGAATGTCAAGACTTCTATCTTTCACGATCCACACGGTGGAATGTAAAATGCAGAAGAGTTAAGTAAAATCTTAAAAGATGTTAAGACTTGTGTGTTCCACAATCTGCACGATGGAAAGAAAAAAGTGGAAGAAAAAATTGAAGTCTTAATGATGTTTAGACTTCCGCATTCCGCATAGCAGAAAGTAGAAAGAGGAAAGCCAAGGTTAAAAATTAAAAGTGTTAAGAATTCCGTGATCTGCATAGTGGAAAGTTGAAAATGTAAATTAAATTTAAATTCTTAAGGGAGTTAAGACTTTCATGATCCGTAATTCGCACAACAAAAAATAGAAAGCAAAAGAAAGTATTGAAGTCATAAGAATGTAAGTTTTCTATGGTCCGCGATTCGTACAGCGGAAAGTAGAAGGGAGAAGAGGAAGCTTGAAATTCACAAGATATTTAGGTCCTCTACAGTCTGTTGTAGCAGGAGGAAGGTCAAGGGGCAGAATGCAGGAAGCAGAGGTCGGAAAGTCAGTTTCAGTGTGGAATGTCTATTTGGTTGGGAAAGCTGATTTTTTATTTTTTCTAATTTTATTTGTTTAGCTTAAGGATGATTTTGTTATGGAAGGTTTTAGCCAAATTTATGTGAAAGATTAATATGTATGGAATTTTTTAGATATGCATTTTGGTAGGTTATGTGGGTACATATGGTATGAGAACCACATGTTCAACCCTGCCTTCCATTGGGGCATATCTAGTCCTGCTGCATTATGAAAAAACAATTGTGCTAATTTTTTTTTGTTTTTGAATGTTTTGTGTATAAATAAGAATTTTCTGTGATAGGGATACAATGATAGACTCACAAATTGAACTAGGGTACCCACCTAAAGAAGGTATGCCAATACCTCCCCCAACGCAGACAAAACCAACGCTTTCTGAAGCTATCTAGGCACTGGAAACAGTGAAGAATCTAATAGTGGAATTGCAGAGATTGAAGGAAGAAAATGAACAGTTAAAGGGGGCTCAAGAAAAACAACAGGAGCTCAATGAGATACTTTTGCAAATCTTGCAGGAGTGGAACAATGGAGAAAAAACACCCGCAGAAGCAGAGAGGGAACAGGAAATTGGGAACAATGCCGAAAGAAAAGGCAGTTCCTCCCAAGAAACTCAAAATATGGGAATTAAGCCCGGGAAGTGGGTGAGAGGAAAGTGGATCACCTAGAAGGAGAATTCAAGAAGATCAAACCCACCAACTTTGATGGGGAATCAAGGACTGGAGAAGAAGAAGAAGCTTGTTTGTTAGTTATCAAAATGTAATTACAGATATACAACTACTCCAACAACATGAAGGTAAGGATGGAAGTTTACAACCTGAAATGAAAGACTAGCATTTGGTGGAAAGACCTGAAGATCTCCCATGGATTAAAGGAGAAGAATCTGGAATGGTTAGAGTTCAAGAAATTTTTCAAGAAAAATATTTAACAGAAATTTATTATAAAAGGAAGACTAAGGAATTTTATAAACTGAAACTTGGTCAGATGACCATGGAGGATCTCATCAATAAATTTATAGATCTATTACAATTTGTGATGTACATTAAAGATGAAAAGGTAAAGATCCAATGATTCCTGAGCTTCCTTCCCTAGTCCTACAAAGATCATATTGAACTTGATAAGCCCAAGTCTCCAGATGAAGTGTTCAGAAAAGAAAGACTATGCTTTGAGCAGTATAAACAAAGGAATGACCTCTCCAAAACCTGGAAGGACAAGAAGCAAGAACAGTTAAATCAATAGAAGAAGGTCTTCAAACCACCACCCTTTAGAAACATGCCAAAGAATTCTCGATGAAATTCCTACAGCAAGGATGGATAGTCTCAACGTACGAACAATAAACTCGTGCAGCTTGGACCATAAGGGGCTGTTGGAACCCCTAAAGAACCTCTAAAATGCTAGGAATGTGAAAGTCCCCACGTACGAAGGAACTACCCACTCCTCCGTGAATCCAACAAGGATGTACACAAACTACAAGAAGCTTCCATTGCGGGAGATATTGGCAGGAGTTTCCACTGAATCAATGCAACTCTTGAAGATCGACGGGAAAATCATCAATCTGCAATCGCTGAAATTGAATGTACTATATCTAACCTAAAGCTCTCTATATTAATTTATCCAGGAGCTACCTTAAGTTACATCACTCCTAAAATGATGGAGAATTGTGAGCTCACCAAGGTAAGGCATGCAAAGACTTGGTCATTCCAACTAGGCACTGGAGTAAAAAGGAAGGTAACTGAGTTTATTGCTAATTGTGAAATTTCAATACATAATCATGCAACTAGGATAAATTTGAATGTTTTTCCTCTAGGGTCATATGATATGATTGTTGGCATGGACTGGCTAGAAAAGTAGAAAGTAGTACTGAATTTCTTTGATAAGACCTTTCCATATATAGATGAAGATAAAATTCTTAGGACGATAAATGGTTTTAGTAAGTTTCCTTAAGGAAGATATCTTCCTTGCAATTGAGGAAGTGTTTGAGGAAGGGTTGTAAGCTCTATGCAGTAACAGTTTATGACCTACTCCTTAATGAAAACCCAACATCTGTAAGGGACCACCTGATGCTGAATTAATTCATGGATGTGTTCCCAGAAGAGATACCTAGACTTCCCCCTCAAAGAGAAATAAATCTCTCTATCGAAATCATACTTGGTTCTGCTCCAACATCCAAAGTTCCTTATCGATTGAGTATCCCTGAGTTAACTGAATTAAAAATATAGTTACAAGAACTACTAGATAAGGGTGATATTAGGCCTAGTGTATCACCTTAGGGAGCCCCATTTTTATCCTTCAAGAAGAAGGATGGGACCTTAATATTGTGCATAGACTACAAATAACTGAATAAAGTGACCATCAAGAACACGTATTATGTGCCTAGGATTAATGATCCGATCGACCAAGTGGGGGGAGCAAGAGTCTTCTCCAAGTTGGATTTGAGATTTGGTTACCACCAGATCAGGATTAAGGAGGAAGATGTTAACAAAACAACCTTTAGGACCCGATATGGGCATTACAAATTCGTAGTAATTCCTTTCGACTTGACCAATGCCCCTTCCACTTTTATGTGTATGATGAATAGTATATTTAACAAGTAGTTGGATCAGTTTGTGTTAATTTTCATTGACGATATCCTGATCTACTCAAGGAAAAAATAAGAACATGAACAACATTTGAAAATCGTACTACATACCCTAAGAGACCAGCAGCTGTATGGCAAGTTCGAGAAGTGTGAATTCTTCAAGAAATAAATTCAGTACTTAGTACATGTCATCTCTGAGAAAGGGATTGTGGTAGATTCGCAAAAGATAAAAGCAATTCTGGAATGGCTTTTCCCTAAGGATTTTAGAGACATTTGATATTTCATGGGACTCACCAGGTACTACCGAAGGTTCATCCAAGGGTTTTCAAAGACAGCCTATTGTATTAATTCTTTGCAGAGGAAGGGGATAAAGTTTGTCTGGACTGTAAAGTGCCATGAGAGCTTTTAAAATTTAAAAATACTGTTAACCATGGCCTTGATCGTGAAGGTGGATGACCCCTATAAATATTACATAGTATGTACTAATTCTAGCAAGGAAGGATTGGGAGGAGTAAAATATCAGGAAGGGCATGTGGTATGTTACAAATCTCACAAGTTGAAGGATCATGAACGGTAAAATGTAGTGCATGATCTAGAATTGGAAGAAGTAGTACATGCCTTAAAGATGTGGTGTAACTACCTATTAGGGAAAAAATTCCTTTTATTAACAGATAATACCTGCGTGAAGCATTTGTTTACTCATCTTGGACTCAATGGATAGATTCCTTAAGAGAAATTGACTTTGAAGTGAAGCATATCAAAGGTAAGGAAAATAAAGTGGCTGATGCACTTAGCCGAAGAACTCATGAAGCATATGAGATCATCGTGATTCACCCAGAAGGTGATCTATTGATTAGGATAGAAATAGCTATCTTCAATGATGTTGAATATGGAAATCAACTAAATAAATTGCTGACAGAAGAGGTAAATTTTAATGGGATAGAATTCAAAGTATACCAAAAAGGACTAATTTGGTTTAATAGAATATTTTACATGCCTAATGTTGTAGATTTGAAATTGTTTATTTTGAATGAAATGCACAAATCTCCTTATGCTGGGTACCCTGGTTACAAAAAGATGGTAACATCCCTCATGAAGCAATTCTACTGGCCTAATTTGAAGGAAGATCTAGTTGATTACTTTTCTAAATGTTTGGAATGTCAACAAGTGAAGGATGAACACCAACATATAACAGGATTGTTAAAAACCCTTCCCAATTCTTGAATGGAAATGGGAGGTAATAACTTTGGAAAAAACAACATGATTCAACTATGGTGGTAATTGATAAATTAAGCAAGTCTGTTCATTTTATACCTCTGAAATAAACTTATAAGGCTGACAATGTTGCATAAATATTCCTTAAGGAGATATTTCCACTTCATGGAGTTCTAAAGATGGTAATTTATGACCGAGATGTCAAGTTTACATCCAACTTTTGGAAGTCATTGTTTGTAGGATTGGAAACCAAGATTAACTTCAGCACAAGCTATCACCCTGAAATAGATGGGAAAACAAAACTAACCAACCAAGTCATTGAGGACATGTTAAGGATGTATCTCATGGAGAGACCCACTAAGTGGGAAGACTATCTACACCTGGTAGAATTTGCATACATTAATGGCTACGAGGCCTCTGCCAAGATGAGTCCCTTTGAAATTCTGTATGGAAGGAAATGTACTACCCCTGTTAGTTGTGATAGTCCTATAGATCGGGTGATGATAGGACCTGAATTGTTGTAAGACATGGAACAAATTGTGTGGGAAGTGCAAAAGAATCTGAAGGTGGCACACAATCGCCAAAAGAGTTACGCTGACTTAAAAAGACAACATAAATATTTTTCGATCGAAGACCATGTTTACCTCTGAGTTAAGACCAAAAATAGCTCCCTAAAACTGGGAAGCTACACTAAATTAGCACCATGGTTTGGTGGACCCTTCCAAGTATTGGAAAGGATTAGACCCGTGGCATACAAGATGGCTCTTCCAGCACATCTACGAATTCATAATGATTTTCATGTTTCATTACTAAATAAATATGTATATGATTCCACTCACATCATTGATTGGAATGTGATACAGGTGGAACCAGAGGACGGGTTCCAGGTGGAACCTATGCACATTATGGACAGGAAATAAATAGTGCTTTGGTTAAGGTGCAATGGAAACACTTTATCCCAGAGGAGGAAACCTAGGAATTGGAAGATGCCATGTAGAAGGAGTAACAAGGGTTGTTTCAAGACATTATTGAAGATGACTGAGAATAGTGTGGACAATGTTACATTAAGGGGGAATGGATGTAATATCCCTAAATTTTGTAATAAATTTTGAAAGACTATTTTATTTTTATTTTTGTTTAAATGTGATTGGAAGACTCGGAATATGCCAATAGGTCCTTGAAGGAGAAATCTAAATGAACATTATGCTTGGAATAAAAATCTGAATGAAAGGAACATCCATGTTGAATGAGGAAACTATTCATGTGAGAGTGGGGGACGTGAAGGGTCACTCTCAGAGTTTCTACAATAGAAGTGGGAATACCAGTATGGCACTCGAATCACCATGGGGAAATCAAGAGTTAGTGGAGTGAAAAATTACTCGATAAATTGTCTGTTAGCTGCAAAAATACCTGAGCAAAAATGGAAAGGAATAAATAAGGAGGCATATTCTAAGAGGCAGGACACCACTGAGTATGCTGGAAGAAGAAATTGTTTGTTGTGTCTGCACTCTGTGTTAGGAAAGGATTTCTCACTAGAGAACTAGAAATGAGTTTGACTGACACCGTTCTCAGCATGCATAGTTTATCTTGGGGGTGATTGAGGACAGAGAGATATGGGCCTAATCTATGGTTGGGGGGAATGTGGTTGTGTCCATTTCATTATGGTTCGAGTTGACCAAAGGTTCCATTTTATGAGTAATTACTTCTGTAACTTATTGATCTGAGGGTATGTTTTGATATTTGTTGGTTTAGGTTAAAGTGTGTTTAAAAGAATGAAATGGTAGTTTAAGATTCATTGTCGTGAATGCATTTTTTTAGTATTGTTGTAATGACTATAGACTATTGTTTCCGCACCTAGTTGTCGGAGGATGGCATCTTGTTGGGGCATACTTTTGTCTGCTTAATGATGTCATTTGATAAGATTTTATTGTAGGACTAAGGATGTGATTAATTCCGTTAAACAATGTGTTTTATGATTATGAGTTTCGGTGTTACTGAAGGAATACATTAACATCTCTAGCCATATTAAAAGGGAATGATGCCTGTAAACTAAAATACTCTTTTCTCGTGGAATTATTAATTCCTTATTTCTGGTATTTGGTAACCTCATTAGTCGATTTTGGTCTGGCATGAAATTTACCCTTATGTTGTTTGTTTTCTTCAATAAGCTAGCTTAGAGCATACTCGTATGTGTATGAGTATGAGTCTAAGTGTGATTTGATTAATAAGGGAAAACTCTACATATGTTGATGAAAACTTTATTATTGACCTATGCCTGTTCAGATGGCTATGCTTCCTAAGTTAGAGTAATGTTTTGTTTTGTTAGTGTCTTGTCTTAGTTTTCCCCTTGCTTAGAGAGAAGTACTCGTGTATTGCTAAGTTTTTCCTAAGCGAACACCTAGCGAATAGTGCAACTTCAAGGAAAAGCTAATTCTTGAAAAGGTTAGAATTTTTGAATTCCGTGATCCACACTGCGAAAAGTGGAAAGCAGAAAGTGAAGTTAAAACCTCAAAAGGGTTGTGACTTCCTCATTTTATGATCTGCACAGTCGAAAGTGGAAGGTGGAAATGTTAATTTAAAGTCTCACTATTTTTATGACTTCTGCGATCCGTGAACCCCACAGCAAAAAACAGAAAGCGGAAGGTTAAAAAAAACATCTTAGAGAATGTCAAGACTCCTGTGATCTGCGATCCGCACAACGAAAAGTGGAAGGTTAAAGTTAAGTCTCAAAAGATGTTAATATTTTCACGATCCGTGATCCGTATAATAGAAAGTAGAAAGCGGAAAGTTAAAACTAAAGTATTAAGAAGGTTTAAGACTTCCGCGATCTGCGATCCGCACAGCATAAAATGAAAACCAGAAGGTCAAAGTTAAAAATATAAAAATATAAAGACTTCTGCAATCCATACAGCAGAAAGCGAAAAGCAAAAATTTAAAACTAAATTCTTAAGAAGGTTAAGATTTCCTCCATCTGCAATTGGCATAGTGGAAAATGAAAAATGGAAGGTCAAATTTAAAAGTCTTAAAATATTAAGATTTTCATGATCTGCACAATGGAAAATGGAAGGTAGAAAGTTAAAGTTAAAAGGTCTTTAAAAGGTTAAGACTTATGTGATCCGCAATATGCACGGTGGAAAGCAGAAAGCAAAAAGCTAAATTTAATGTCTAAAACTTTTAGACTTCTGCGATCCGCAATCCACACAATGGAAGGTGGAAAGCAAAAAGTTAAATTTAAGATTCTTAAAAGGGTGAAGACTTCTGCGATCCACGATCCTCACAGTGAAAAGCAGAAAGCTAGTGTTAAAGGTGTTAAAGAATTCCACGATTGGCGATCCGCACAACGGAAAGAGGAAAGTCAAAAGTTAAATTCAAAGACTTAAAGAATGTCAATACTTCCGCGATCTACATAGAGAAATGCAGAAAGCAGAAGAGTTAAGTAAAATATGTTAATATGTTAATACTTCCATGTTTTGCAATCCACATGGTGGAAAGAGGAAAGTGGAAGAAAATATTGAAGTCTTAATGATGTTAAGACTTCCGCGTCCCGCATAGAAGAAAGTGGAAAGCTAAGGTTGAAATCTTAAAAGTGTTAGGACTTTCGTGATCCGCGATCCGCACAGTGAAAAGAGGAAAATGGAAATTAAAGTTAATGTCTTAAGGGAGTTAAGACTTCCGCGATCTATGATCCGCACAGGGAAAAATGGAAAGTAGAAGAAAGGACTGAAGTAATACGAACGTAAGTTTTTTGCAGTCCACGATCCGTACAGTAGAAGGCCGGAGGCAAAAGAGAAAGATTGAAAGTCGCAAGAGCGTTTAGGTCTTCCACATTCCGCAGTCCGCAGTAGCAGGCGGAAGGCCAAGGGGTAGAATGCGAGAAGCGGAGGTTAAAAAGTAATTTTCAGTGTGGAATGTCTATCTAGTGGGGTAAGTGGATTTGTTTATTTTTTTTTAATGTTGTTTGTTTAGCTTAAGGATGTTTTTGTTATGGAAGGTTTTAGCCAAATTTATGTGAAAGATTAATTGTATGAAACTTTTTATATATGCATTTTAGTAGGTTAAGTGGGTATGTTACAATTATGACCATAATGGAGAGGCGCCTAACCTCTTATGCACGAAATGATGAAATACATAACTAGGCACCAACAACCTGAAAGTCACTAAGGGTAAGCATGTCCTTCACTAACATATTGTTGAACATATGCCAGTTGGATTTTTCCTACAATGCCACATGACGTCTCGAGGAAATGGGGAAAATATTACCCTCTCCTTGACAAAACAGTAATGAAATAGATTTCTTATGGGGACGAAACCACATATTGACACCAACCTTGTTTCCTACTCAACATGATCCCAATGATGGATGAACTTCCTTAGTAAGAACGCATGCCTCCTAAGATATGTCACCTCATTATAAAACTTGAGGAGGCCAACATTCCTCAAGAGGGAACAAGTCTCTACTTTAATTGGGTGAGAGTATAAATCCCTCTCCCTCTCATAGGCCTCACATTCCTGTAAAAAGTTGTATGATTCAACCCATTGTTTCTAGTGTTGTTTCCATTGTCGTCAGTGCTCTCTGGGATTCACATATAACCTTCATTTAGGAGCATATATACACAAACATAATTTTTACCACTACCGGTGCACCATAAAAAAAAAAAAAACACCACTTATAATGCTTACAAACATACAACACACCACATAATGTTTACCACTACCGGTGCACCATAAAAACAAATAAAAAAACACCACTTATAGTGCTTACAAACATACAACACACCATCTATGCCACGACATAGAAAATATATCGCACCGATAATGCTATATGGAATTCTAAGTTTTGATGTTGGTGCTCTCTCAAACAGGTACATTGATATCATTAGTGCTCATAAATAAATCTAACACACCAATTGAGTGCTTCATTAAATTCATAGCACCACAAATGGTGTGAAGATTATTTTTTGCCTTTAGTGCACCGTAAACTATGTGGTGTAAAATTGATACTGCATCATTAATGGTGTGTGAAATTTTAATAGGTGTTATCCATTCTCTTGCAATTAGTTGCACCATCCAATTCTAAACATTGTTGATGCATTATAAACATATTGATGCACTGCATACGGTGTGCCAATTGCATGCACCACCACACCATAACTTCATAATTAATTTCTAGGTTTTTTGAGTGTCATTATAATATCCATAAGAATCTTCAATGGTGCTTTCAAAAATAATTAAGAAACACGCCCGAGAGTAAGTTTATAGTTTTCTAGTGCGTTTATTATATCAGGAAGCACAATGACCAATTCTCTCATATAATAAATTGTGCACTGCTACAGACTGCTATATGGATGAATTTTATTCTTTCCCAATGCACTATAATTAGTTAGCATTGTTAATAGTGTTTTAAAAATATTATTAAGAGTACTGGATGGTGGTGGCCCTAATGTTTATTTTTATTTTTATTTTATCCAGTACATTTATAACATTAATAAGTGCCATAAACAATTATTTCATATAGTTAAACAACACAACCTAGGTAATTTTATAATTTGTTGGTAAGTTTATCAAACTAAAATGTGCTATTACTAGTGCTTTCATGTGTTAAATTGCACAAAGATACAACCAACAGATCAATGTATCTCTAATGTATATTTTTATTTTATTCGCTGCATTTTGTTGAGAATCTAATCCTTAGTGTGAGAATTATTAGTGTATTATTGTCTTCCCATTCACGTGAAAAGAAGACAAAGAATCACATGGAATGGGAAGAGTCTTTCGAGACCTCTAAGAGACCTCTTGGAAGTTGAAACCAAGAAGCATTCAATCATGTATGTATATATGTGTACATATCCTAATGGTAAAGTGTGTGTTCACTCTATCATCTTTATGTTTATTATTTATGAGTATGGGGATATGTGTTTTAGCCAATTTGTCTATTTTCCCTGCTAGGAAACCTAACAGTGGTATCTAAGATCCCTTCGTTCTTATGGATTGTACATTACTCTCATCTCTACCATGCACATGGGTGTTTCCATTCCTCTTCTCATGAACATGGGTGTTTCCATTCCTCTTCTCATTTAAGCTACTGCGATTACGTAGACACAATGCAAATGAACTTCTTTTATTTCCAACTGAGTGGCTCCTTTATAAAATGAATGAGTTTCTTCTCTTTCGTTCACCATTCTTTTCCATCTCTTCTTCATTTGAAACGTTGAATTATCATATGAGAAATTTAATCCTATGAAGGCCTTTATATTAAATGTGGATCTAGATTTCGTTACTGCCAAATGAAACCATCCAAATATCCTAAACTTTGTATCTATTTCAGCATTGACCATGGTAGATGCTAAGGTGGATAAACCAGTGGTGTGTTGAAACTATAACCCACACCTTGTGTTGTGTGGGAATTGTAAATAAAAACCCTAACTCCCTTCATTTCACCCACAACATGTGCACTAATACTTGTAATTTTTGGTGTATGCTATCTCTTGAAACTTCTACAACAAACCTTTGTCATGGGTGCTCGCACAAAGTTGGTTCCACTTTTTAGTGCCACTTTAGAAATTGAAAAACACACATGAGAATTGTAAATCTATAACGCATATGAATTACTATGGCTAGGTTTGGAAAACCTGAGCCCAAAATCGAGCCTAAGCTTAGGTAGCCTATATCGCATGTGCGATATATTGCACATGCGTTTTGTAAGAGTTACAAATCGCAAGTGAAATATATTGCACTTGCGATTTGCAATGGAAAAAGAAAAAAAAAACAGAGGCCCACGACCTCAATTTCTTATTTCACAGTCAAGGCCATGAGAACAAGAGTGCGAAAAACCGAAGGTACGATTTGAGTTTGAGTGAATTTGGAGGAAAATTTGGAAGGGTCTATTCACAAGTTGGATACAATGGAAGCAAAGTGGTCATTTCCTTCAAAATTGCTTTCATTTTTCATTTGTGTTTGTTAATTTTATAGCTTTCGTTATTTTTAAAATGAATTTAATAAAAATTGTTGAATTAAATCAAACAATGAAATATTAAAAAAAATTGAATTTGTTGTTTTAATCTTAACAGAGAACACAAATGTTGAAGAAAATGTGCAAAATGAAACCAATGATGACCAAGACCCAAACAAAAACCCAAATCTAAACCTAAATACAGACACAAACGCAAACATGGAGGGTGAAAAAGACCAGAATTCAGAGATTCTGGCTCGTTTGGGTGCATTGAGGCGCCTTAGATCACTGTTTAGGGGGGGGCATTTAAGACAATCATTATCCAAGGCATTAGATACCATAACAAACACTATTTCCAATGCTCAGGAAGAATTGTACAACATTAGCTTGTACAGACAATCCATGAGGCATACTATTCCAATGTGTTAAGCTATAAAGACATAAAAAATCTAAAGATAACCAAAGACCAATTGTTTTCATTATTCTAGTACCCTAGCACCCGATTGGTTCCACCCACTAGTCGACCACACATTTCCATAGACTGGTGCATGGAACCAAATGTGAAATCCAATTAGATGGATCGATGGTACATGGTCTTCGATGAAAACCCTTATGGGAATAGAGACATCCCATTATATTTCCTGGGGAAGTTGTATGTAGAATTTATCTTGTGGAAACATGTGAACTACTTTGATATTTTCGATTTCCAAGGTGTGGTTCATGGGATCCCTCAAGATAGGGAAGGGGCTAGTGATGCAGGAGCATCGTGGCATGCCAACAATGTGATGAGTTGGTCACATGTTGTGGCATATTTTGTAACCATTTTGTTCTGAGTCATAGTCTCATTAGCAGCATAGGAATCATTTTGGATCAAAACTCCCTGCGTGGAGATCAAGCCGCCAGTAGTTTGTTTCAAACAAGGACGTTTTCATCATGCGTTGTAGTGTTTTTTTTCAGTTGCAGGACCACTCACAATAGGAGTAGCATTTTAGCATAAATAAATAGTTTAGAGATGTAGAGGGAGTTCTTCTCTTCAACATTTAAAATTCTGAATTTGCAGAAAAGAGGACAGACCTGTGTCTGATTCCTACTTGTAAATATTTTGAAGAGTTGGAAGAAGAGAAATCCAAGCTGTGTGCCTTTTCCTTTGATTGCTTAATAGAAGGATTAACCGTGTGCTTGTTGGGTTGTTAGACTTTATGCATGTACTTTGTTAAACTGTGTATCTTACAGATCCGACTTCGGCATTTTCCTAAACATTTGTGTATTTCTGAGAAGTTATTTATTCACGCATCAATTTCTTGCTTGAATAGTTGAAGTAGAGTGTAGATTCATGCATAAGAGGGTTAGGCTAAAGAATCAGGATGATTGCAGGATGAATTGATCAATTCCATGATCAATTGGTGCAACCCGTCTATTTTATGCCATTGAAAAGTTTTGCAAAGAATGAATGGTGGAGATTAAGTCTGCAGAGGAGGATTTGACGGTGTAGAGGAAGCCCGCAACGGAATTTGTGAGGAAGTTAACAGATCCGTAGAGATATGAGAGGTCCAGACCAAAATTATATCGATGGTCAGAGTGAAGGATGCAAAGATCAGATGGCTAGGAGAATTGAAGAGGAGAAGTTGTGGAGAGGAAGTTGCGGGGGAGAAACTTTGGGAACTTGGCATCCCACATCCTACATCCTACAACCCACTAGTGGGAAGGCCGCTAAGGAAGGAATGTTGTGGAGCGCAACATTGGGTGTTTGAGATCCCACATCCTGCAACATGACTATGAAAACTCTGTTGTGGAAATAGAGTTCTGGGACAACAATTTGGAGGAAAAATTGCAGGGAGGCAATTTTAGTGCAGAATATGTCCATTGGGCTAAATTTGGAGGTTTTTCTAAGTGTAGGGGCCACCAGATCCTGGAGGTGCTAGTTGGGGTTGGTTGTGATCGACCCACCTGCACCAATTTTGGTATCAGAGCTAGGTTGATATTTCTTGTTGATAAATTCGATAGTTGAGATTGTGGGTAGAATTTCTGAAGGAGCAAGAAGGAACTCATGTGAGAAAGAGGCGTAGCCATAGAAGCCTAGAGAGAGCCAAGAAAGTGCTTAAGAGGTTCTAGATAGAGGACCATCATTTCCAAAATACCAAGGGCTGACAAGAGGCTTGGTGAGGTAAATCATAACAGCATGAAAGAGAACTGATATTGCAGAGGCTTAGTGTGAGAAGATGGCTACACGCATTGGAAGAGAAAGAGGTCGTGACAGAGGTTGACCAGTGGGGAACTAAAAAGTTCTAGAGGAAATGAGGGAGTTAAGGGCACGTCTAGAATCCATGGAAACAGACAAATGAATAGACCCAGAAGGATGGGATGTAAGTGACCCCGAGGATGAAGAGCAAAGAGAAGAAGATGCACCTATGCAGGAAACACTAGAGTTAAGATATTTCATATATATTCTGGGAGCAAATTCAAGTTCGAGATGGGAGTTGCCTACCTATGATGGAAGTCTCCTCGTGGAGCATCTCATTGACTAGATCAATGAGCTAGATAAGTATTTTGAGTATGATGAGGTGGAAGAAGAAAAGAGGTTCATATTGGCTATGACAAGGTTGAAAGGGCATGGATCCTTATGGTGGGATAGTGTGCAAGAAGAGAGATGGAGGAAGAATAAGCCGATGATAAAGAGCTAGGATAGAATGGTAGCAAAGATGAGGGATAAGTTCTTGCCCAAGTATTACCAATTAATTTTGTATAGAAAAGTATAGAACCTTAGGAAAATATTGTTAATAGTGAGAGAGTACACTGAATAGTTCTATAAAGTAAACCTGAGGGATAGGTATGTGGAAGAGTCAGCAGAGAAGGCTACTAGATATGTGAATGGTATAAGGATGGATATCCAAGAAGATATCAACATGATATCACCTAGAAAAATGGAGGAGGCATATCAATGTGCCTTAAGGGAAGAAGAAAAGATAACGAGGAAGCAGATATTCAATAGAGGTTGCGGTTCAGCCAGAGGACGAGGGAAAGCGACTGGAAGAGGAATATTTGGAGAGTCCAGTAACTCTAACCAGCAAGAGAGGCATGGTAGAGGAGGTGACTCTAGCAGAAGAGGACCATACCAAGGAGGTAGAGGTAGAGGAAGAGGTATAGAAGTTGTCGTTAGATGATACAAATGAAACCAGTTGGGGCATAATTCATTTTAATGTCCAGTGAAGGAAGACATAGGACAGAGGGCAGCCTATGTAGCTCAAAATGAGCATCAGCAAGAACAGTCAATAGTAGAGGAATTTTTTCCTAAGACAGGAGAGTCATTGATGTTGAATAAAGTCTTGTTGAAACCTGAGAAGGAGCACATAGAGCCTACTCAAAGGAATTCTTTACTCGGGACTATGTGTAAATTCCAAGGGAAGTGTTGTAAGATGGTAATTGACAGTGGGAGTACTGACAATCTTGTTTCCACAGAGATGGTGGAGAAGCTGAGTTTGAAGAATACCAAGCATCCTGGTCCATACAAAGTATCTTGGTTACATAAAGTACATCAAATCCTGGTGAGTGAGCAATGTGAAGTTGATTTCCAAATAGCTCCATATAAGGACAAGATTCTATGTGATGTGATTCCCATGGACGTTTGTCATATACTATTAGGTAGACCATGGAAATTTGATAAGAGAGTGAATCATGATGGTAGGAGTAAATGTCATAGTTTCGAGCAATGTTGGGGTACGCACCCTAACGGTCCTTAGGATGGGTAACTCCACAGAGTTACGGGAGATTGTAAGTGGAATTACGACTCAAAATAGTCTTAGGGGTGTCGGGGCTGAGTCAAAAACCTTATTTTGTAATAAACCCATGGTTTAAATCCAAGGTTTAGGGTTCGGGGTGCGCATGGTTTAAGTCCAAGGTTTTGTAATAAGTGCGCTGTATAAATAGGCACTCTTGTAAATAAGTGAGGTTAGGCTTTTTATGTAAAAGGAATTGATGTGAAGCTAGGGATAATTTTGTAAGAAAAGGTTAAGTCCCAGCTGAGTGCGTGGACGACCTCTGCAGCTGTGTGCACAGAGGGTTTTGGGTGATAAGAAAATCTGCAGCTGTGTGCGCAGAGGCCTGCAGCTGTGTGCACGGATTTGAGGACTGAAGGGATCTGCAGCTGAGTGCGCAGATCAGAACTGTGGTTTTTTTGTAGAAAGTTGAATAAAACACAGTTCTGTGGACGTAACCCCTACACTAGGGGTGAACCACGTTATATTTTGTGTTGTGGTTCTGTGTGTTGTTTATGTTGTGTTCTTTCATGCATTTATATCTATATATCTGATAAGTAAAGATCACTACTAGATAATAACTTCGCTATGAATTCCCAGTAAAGGGTTGCACAAAGCACTGTTTGTTTATCTAACTGCGAAGCTAAATAAGTGAATGTTAAGCTCTGTGATTTATATTTATAATCTGTTAAAAGCTAAAGGTACAGTAATATCCCTCTTTTGCTTGCAGAAATCTGGTTCTGCCGCACTCCATAGCTGTTTCGGGTGAGACTGCAACATGTTCACAGGTTGTTGCCGAAAGGGCCAACTCTGTGGGTCTTTTGTTGGTGCGAAGTTAAAGGCATAAAACCTGGGTTTGCCCTATAGCCCAACAAATTGGTTCCGTTGCCGGTTGAACTCAGTATCTGCTCAAGAGGGGTTTACGTCGTACCTCGAAGGGCTATGTTCTGGAGGCCCTCTGTGAAGGAAATCGGTGATTGGCTTGATGAGACTTATCTAAAATTTGCTAAGCAAGAGAACAAAGATCCGCATCGTAGTGCAAACGAATTTTTACAAAGGTATGTTTTTTGTGACATTTATGAAATTTTCGTTGGTAGTATCCACATAGAGTTGCACCAGTGGTTATCCAGGTTAACAGAGCGAAGGATGAACTTCCAAGCACGTCAGTTTCCTTCTTGGACCCCCACGAGAATTAATATACTAAAAATGGTGAACAACGAGATATCCCGCGCTGTTGATTTCTAGACAATGCGAACCCTTGAAGCATTTGTGACGGAGTTCGCCATCGACACGAGTACCTCCTTTAGTGAAGCCAAGCGACAGTTTTTCAAAGGACCAAGCGGTAAGTTTTTGAATTCATTTAGTTTGCAAATTAAAAT
>LPNX010056382.1:44439-74348 GCA_001517045.1 Pseudotsuga menziesii | reverse complement strand
GAGGGTCTTCCTGATGCCCAGTTGTTTGCCATCCAGATGGTTGATGAATACTTTTAGGATATTGTTCAGTATTTGTCTACAGGTTTTCCACCCGCCGAGATGACAACACAACAGAAGAAGCATCTAGTGATTCACGCAGCTGACTTTACCTTAATAGCAGGACAATTATATGAGATGGGACCAGATGAAATACTACGCAGATGTGTCCTAGAACATGAAAATCCATTAATTTTGGCTGAGGCACATTCTGGGGCAGCAGGAGGTCATTACACAGGAAAAGCTATAGCACAAAAGATTCTGACAGCTAGATTGTGGTGGCCCACAATTCACAAGGATGCAAGAGAATATTGCCACAGCTACGACATCTGTCAAAGGACGGGCAAACCATCCAGGAGGGATGAGATGCCTCTGGTTCCGTAGGTAACTTTACAACCCTTTGACAAATGGGCTATTGATTTTGTTGGACCTATCAACCCCCCCGTGAAGAAGTCAGGAGCAAGATACATTATTACAACAACTGATTACCTCACCCGATGGGCCGAAGCTCATCCAGTATAGAACTGTAGCGCTGCTACAGCTGCAAAGTTTATCTTTGATAACATCTTGTCCAGATTTGGGTGTCCTAGAGTCCTTATGAGTGATCAGGGCTCACATTTTCTAAATAAGACGATTGAAGTATTGACTGAAGAATTTTAGGTATATCATCAGAAGAGTACTGCCTATCATCCACAAGCAAATGGGACTGTCGAAGATTTTAACAAGATCCTTGAACAGGCTCTGACGAAGATCTGCAATGTTAACAGAAATGACTGGGATCTTAGAATTCCAGCAGTACTATGGGCTTATAGGACTACCTGCAAGAAATTGATAGGCCATACACCTTTTAGGTTGGTCTATGGGAAAGAAGAAGTCATGCCCATGGAATACATTGTTCCTAGCCTTAGAATATATGCTTTCACAAAGATGGATGACCCAGTGAGAATAACAGAAAGGCTGACAAAGATACTAGAACTTGAAGAGGACAGATTTATTGCAGGGTTCCAGCAGCAAGTGCAGAAAGCTCGAGAAAAAGCATGGCATGATAGACATATCAAGAAGAAGCAGTTCCAGCAGGGTGATCTTGTACTCTTATATGACAGCAAATTCATGAAATTCCTGGGTAAGTTTAAGACACATTGGAAAGGACCATACATAGTGCAGAAATTTACTGATGGAGGAGCAGTCCAATTAGCTAAGTTGAATGGAGAAATTTTACCCTCTATGGTAAATGGCAGTCGTTTAAAGAAGTATAGGGATAGGCCAGGACCTCCTAATCAGAAGTAACCCCAGGAAGGACAGTCTAAGTACCAAGAACAGTTGAAATTGGGTGCTAGACTGTCCTCAAAACTACGAAGTGTGGAAGATTGTCAAAGTTCGAAGGTTAATATTGTGTCGAAGGTTCTTGTCAAGGCGAAGCTGAGGCTAGCAGTTATGTCGGAGATTAAAAGTGTGTCGCAGCTTAAAATGTGATGGATGGGACAAACTAGACTTGGCGGTGCCGGCACGAGAACTGCCCTCACTACCTGCAATAATGAGATCTTCGGAAAATCTGGCGCCGTGTGGACAGGATTTCTGCCACTTCATCAGATTCGGCATCATTAATACACTATGATGACAGATTCTGTTTTTGGATTCTATAAGAAGCTACATCGGCCTACGACTCATGCATTGTGCATGTCTTTGCATTTCTGCAGTTAGCACTATGTCGAATGACAGTAAATTCCAGAAGTTATTACAAGTGGCCAGGGAGAGAGGTCTGTTGAACCTTCTGAGTAATCCACCTGGGAATCCATGCTCGACCAAGGCAGAAAGAAAGGCAGAAGTTCACTCTAAGGGGTTGGAAGAAAGGCAGAAGTGCGCTCTATGCTGCACAAAGAACAGCACCGGTCTTCACAGCAAAACTCTGAAACATCCCAACATGTATCCTCTTGGTTTGACAGAACCACGGCGGGTGTTTGTCTTATGCACCTTGACACACAACTCTGGGGACCCTAAGTTGTGGATGGTCAAATGTTCGACAAGTGGATCGAAGGATGGGGTCGCTGATAGATCCAGAAGGCCTTAACCAGCATTTCACAAAGGAAAGGAACAACTAGCCAGCAATCGCATATATGGCTTCAGTAAGAAGCACACCAGACTTTGCCAACAAGATTCTACCACCAGAAAAACAGTTGAGTGTCCCAGGACGGGCCACTGGTGAGTCTTAGGGGCCTATTGGGGCGCGCACCCTAACGGTCCTTAGGATGGGTAACTCCACGGAGTTATGGGAGATTGTAAGTGGAGTTACAACTCAAAATAGTCTTAGGGGTGTCGGGGCTGAGTCAAAAACCTTATTTTGTAATAAACCCATGGTTTAAATCCAGGGTTTAGGGTTCGAGGTGCCCATGGTTTAAGTCCATGGTTTTGTAATAAGTGTGCT
Organism: Pseudotsuga menziesii; assembly: GCA_001517045.1. Classification (NCBI taxonomy): domain Eukaryota; kingdom Viridiplantae; phylum Streptophyta; class Pinopsida; order Pinales; family Pinaceae; genus Pseudotsuga; species Pseudotsuga menziesii. The sequence continues at coordinate 71,890 of LPNX010056382.1, read as the reverse complement.
GTATAAATAGGCACTCTTGTAAATAAGTGAGGTTAGGATTTTTATGTAAAAGGAATTGATGTGAAGCTAGGGGTTATTTTGTAAGAAAAGGTTAAGTCCCAGCTGAGTGCGTGGATGACCTCTGTAGCTGTGTGCGCAAAGTGTTTTGGGTGATAAGAAAATCTGCAGCTGTGTGTGCAGAGGCCTGCAGCTGTGTGCACGGCTTTGAGGACTGAAGGGATCTGCAGCTGAGTGCGCAGATCAGAACTGTGGTTTTTTTGTAGAAAGTTGAATAAAACACAATTCTGTGGACGTAACCCCTACACTGGGGGTGAACCATGTTATATCTTGTGTCATGGTTCTGTGTGTTGTTTATGTTGTGTTCTTTCATGCATTTATATCTATATATCTGACAAGTAAAGATCACTGCTAGATAATAACTTCGCTGTGAATTCCCAGTAAAGGGTTGCGCAAGGCACTATTTGTTTATCTAACTGCGAAGCTAAATAAGTGAATGTTAAGCTCTGTGATTTATATTTATAATCTGTTAAAAGCTAAAGGTACTGTAATATCCCTCTTTTGCTTGTAGAAATCTGGTTCTGTGACACCCCATAGCTGTTTCGGGTGAGACTGCAACCTGTTCACAGGTTGTTGCCGAAAGGGCCAACTCTGTGGGTATTTTGTTGGTGCGAAGTTAAAGGTATAAAACCTAGGTCTGCCCTATAGCCCAACAAGAAGAATGGAATAAAACATGTACTTCACCCTTTACAAGAAGTTAGTACGGCAAGATAGTCAACAGCTAAAGTTCTGATGTTCTCAGGTAAGGAATATTTACAGCAGGTTGAGAAGGAAGAGTTGAACTATGCTATGGTATGTAAGCCAAGAGTGGTGACGATGAAGACCAGTGTGATAGAACTACCTAAGGAAATTCAGGAGATGCTGAGTGAGTTTACTGACATTGTCATGGATGATTCACCTAATGAGTTACTGCCAAGGAGAGGTATAATTCATCAAATTGATTTTATTCCAGGAGCCATCCTACCAAACAAGGAAGCATACATATTGACACCTCAAGATAATGAATAATTGTGGAAGCAAGTCCAAGGATTGTTCGACAAAATATTGGTCCAGAAGAATCTGAGTCCATGTGCAGTACTAGCAATACTAATACTAAAGAAGGATGGTGAGTGGAGGATGTGTACTGACTCAAATATAGATTTCCATTACCAAGGATGGATGACATGATGGATTGCCTAAGTAGGGCCACATTATTTTCAAAATTGGATTTGAAGAGTGGACATCATCAGATCAGAATCAGAGAAAGAGATTAGTGGAAAAATCCTTTAAAACAAATGATGGGTTGTATGAGTGGTTGGTCATGCCATTTGTATTGTCCAACGCACCAACCACTTTTATGATATTGATGAATGAATTCCTAAGAGATTTCATAGGTAAGTTTGTGATAGTTTACCTTTATGACATTTTGGTTTTTATCCAAACAGAAGAAGTATAAATTGAGCACATAGATCTGTATACAAACACACAACTCACAAAATAGATCACACAATTTACTCAGCAATTGAAGAATGAAATAGTGCAAAAATGGCTTGCAACTATGAATGCTTTCATTAATCAAAAGTAATTAGATAATATTTACAATGAAGTACAATGGCTAAATAGCCACAAGCAATTCGAATCCGCATGAGGAAATTCGAATTGATTGCACTCTACTTGACTGTAGGTAACTAAGACCTTGTCTAAATCATTATCGGAGGACTCGATGGTTAACTGACTTTGTCTAAACCATCACCGGAGCTTATCGAAGTTCTAAAACACAACTCAAGTGTTACATTCAGTGTTGACTAAGGATAACTGACTATGGTAGGTGAGAAATGCGCCCCTCCTACATGCAGCCATGCAAACCTAGAACTAAATGAATGTAGAGGACTAGAACTAAATGTAACTGGCTCCTAACTTAGCTTGACTAGTCACCAACTCAACTCAACTGACCTTGGTTGGTATCAGCACTCCCAGTGGCTCCTAAATTGTAGGGATTGGTCTAGCAGGCTCCTAAACTAATGCATGCAAGTGAAATTAGTGGCAGTAGGCCTCAATTAGTGTTCCCCACTTTATTAACTAAAAGATGTGCCCCAATTAGGCCACGGGGACTTCACTTAGTGAACCTGTCACATAGCACGTGAGATCATGGGATATTAAAGAATACCCTTAATTTCGAGAGATATTGACCCAAACTCTTTTTGTTGAAACCCCCTCCCAATACTTAAAACCTCCTCCCCACCCCTTTTTATACCTCAATCCTTATAAACCACCCTACCCACCCCCACCATAAACCCCTCATCCCCCCAATACCTGCAATATATTGGTTCGATTTTTTATAATTTTAAAACCCACAATATGAACTAACGTGATAGGATATTGGCCAACAAGTGAAGCCCCCATGAATTAGGCCAAGTGGACCCAATGGTGATAGTGACTAAAAATAGACTGGATGGACTCCCGATTTAGACATGACTCCTAATTCAGACATATGACCAAATTGGACAAGAGATGATTAATGATCCTAATACCCCCCTTGAATTCTAAGGGCCTTGGTAACTAAGCCATAGGTCACCCATTACATCAAGTAAAATAAAGTAATTGCTTAATACAAGGAGCTGGGGAAAAAAACACATGGGAAAAAATCGCCCCCTCTATCTAACCAAGTAGAATTAGGTCTCAAGTTTGAAAAACTTGAAAATATGTTGCTGCAATCTTGATCTATGTGAGGTAGTGAAGCATCATGCATGGTGTGTTGTTCACATGTATTTTGGGGCCTGGCATGTAGACTTCTCCTTCTTATCCAAAATTGATGATGGAAGGAAGCAGGAATGTAACCTTTGTCTCTTGCTGGATGAAGAGGTGCATGATCACATCTATTCTTGTGAATGTAGTGAGACTGATCCCTTTCCATGTAGCATCTTACAAGGAGTTTGTTGCATCTCTCTGAAGGATTTAAGATTGCATGGCATAGAACAAGGGTCTTTCCTTTCTGAGTGTCAGGTGGGTTTCCAGTCATCTTCCTAGCTTCCAGTTTGGAAGTAGGGACTAAATCTAGATCTGAATCACCCTAAATCTCAATCTCATAAACTGATAAATATGGATCTGCAATACTAGTGGAAGCTGCAAAAGAAGTATATGCAATGTTTTTACCTACCCTTGCAAGTGGCTACTGAGAGTGCACTGGTTCTGAAGGAGGCATGAAATGTGAGAACTTATATGCTTTTGAAGCATGATTTGCAACACCCTTCGCTATGATGTTCCCAGTAGAGATATACGTTATCTCCACTGAGTTAGGACCAAATATCACTCGCTTTGGAGATCCAGTATGGGTCATCTGATAGACAGATAACAAGTTTGAATCTAGGGAGGGAACAAATAGAACATCTTTGAACCTTCCATGTTCAAGCTTAACTTAGCCCTTCCCTTTTGTTTGGAATTTACTATTATTTCCCATCTGAATACTAGTACCATCAAAGGAATAAAAACAAGAGAATGATTCTCTAGATGCAGCCATATGGTTGGAAGCTCCAGAATCAATGAGGAAGACATGTGCTGATGAGAAGCAAGCCTTCAGTGCATGTCCTTTCCTTTGTTATTCTTCATCTTCTTCTTCAGATTCATTCTTCCTTTCTCTAGCAGGTGCATAAATGTTATGTTTCTTCAAAAGAAGATCTATTTCATCAAGTTGTCTTCTCATACAGGAGCTTTCTGAATGAAAGCCCCTTCCACAGTAAGAGCAGAGGACCTTGCCTTTGCCATTATTCTTTCTTCTCTTTGAACCTGAAGGATCCTTTGTCTGATCTTTCTTCATAGGAAACTCATCTATTTGCTTCCCTTTGTCATTCGCTACCCTATCGCCTCTTGCAACCAGAGCTTGATCTTTGGGAGATCGAATGATCCCCATTTGGATCAATTTATCATTCTCAGAAGTGAGAGATTGGATGAACGCATCAAGAGTGGGAATTTTCCAATTTGGAGTGGTAAGCCTTACTATTTGGAAGGTTGATACAAAGATTGAGTAGTCTACATTAAGATTTGTGAGAATGGAAAGGATGAGCTGATCTTCATCCTTCTCCACTTTGCATTGCTTCAACTAATATATCAAGTTCTTGAACTTTGTGAAGAATTCATTCAGTGATTCGAAGTTGGATGGATTAAGAGTGATCAGATCATTTTCTAGCTGATGGACCCTCATCTCATCCTACTTATCAAATAAGGATGCAATATTGTCCCAAATATCCTTAGGAGACTTCAATCCTTGGATGTGGAATCGAAGATCTTGAGAGACTGAGGATAATAAGTATCCATGAGCTTCACCAAGCCTATTCCAGTACTTTTCTTTGTCATGATTCAAAACTTGCACTGCCTCTATTTCTTCTGTGAATCTAAATAGCTTCTTGGTGCGGAGTAGTACCCCCATGTCTTCCTTTAATTGGTGATAGTTGAAGGGAGTGAGAGGCTCTACTGAATGAGCCATTTTGGATGCAGTAAGGAGGACTGAGCTACTGTAGCGAATGCAGTGAGAAGAAAGGGTTGCTTGTAGCGAATACTGTGAGAAGAGATGATAACCTGTCACACAATCAAACAAACAAAGTAAGGTGGACAGTCTGCACTTTTGGAATTTCCTTCACACCCAACATAGTTGAACAAGCAATCTTGATCAACAATTTCCTAACTTGGGATATTAAGTGGTAAATTCTCCGCTTCTGGTGCATTACTGGAAGGAGGAAATTTGCTTAAAAAAATGATCCATCTGGAGATTTGAGGAGGAGAGGTGCCTTGTCTGCTGAGGCTCTGATACCATATAAATTGAGCACATAGATCTGTAGACAAACATAAAACTCACAAAAATAGATCACACAATTCACTCAACAATTGAAGAATGAAACAATGCAAAAATGGCTTGCAACTGTGAATGCTTTCATTAATCAAAAGTAATTAGATAATAATTACAATGAAGTACAATGGCTAAATAGCCACAAGTAATTCGAATCCACATGAGGAAATTTAAATTGATTACACTCTACTTGACTGTAGGTAGCTAAGACCTTGTCTTAATCCTTATCAGAGGACTCAATGGTTAACTGACCTTCTCTAAACCATCATCGGAGTTCATCAGAGTTCTAAAACAAAACTCAAGTGTTACATTCACTATTGAGTAAGGCTAACTGACCGTGGTGGGTGAGAAATGTGCCCCTCCTACATGCATCCATGCAAACCTAGCACTAACTGAATGTAGAGGACTATAACTGAATGTAACTGACTCCTAACTTAGCTTGACTAGTCACCAACTGATCAACTCAACTGACTTTGGTTGGTATCAGCACTCCTAGTGGATCCTAAATTGTAGGGATTGGTCTAGGAGGCTCCTAAACTGATGCATGCAAGTGCAATCAGTGGCAATAGGCGTCAATTAGTGTTCCCCACACTTTAGTAACTGAAAAATGTGCCCCAATTAGGCCAAGTGGACCCAATGGTGCTAGTGACTAAAAATAGACTAGATGGACTCCCAATTTAGACATGACTCCTGATTTAGAAATATGACGAAATTGGACAATGGAGGATTAATAATCCTAATAACAAGAGCATCTAAAACATTTGAGGTATGTTTTAGAGAGGCCGCAACAGGAAACGTTGCTATTAAATGTGAAGAAGTGCACATTCATGAAGACATGCCTAGTATAGTTGGATTTTGTTATCTCAAGAGATGGCTTGAAGATGGATCCAGAAAAGGTGCAAGCAATCATTGACTAGCCTTCACCTAGGAACATATTTGAGGTAAGAATATTTCATGGATTGGCAAGTTTCTATAGGAATTTTATAAATAATTTCAATGGTATTTTTGCATCTATTGTCGAGACAATTAAGAAGGATAGACAACCATTTCAATGGATAGCAGAGGATGAAAAGAGTTTTCAGTTATTGAAGAAGAAGATCACTGGACAACCAGTATTGAAGTTACCATAATTCAACCACCCTTTCCAAGTGAAGTGTGATGCTAGTGGAGTAGCAATCGAAGCTGTACTCAGTTAGGAGGACAGGCCTATAGTGTATTTCAGTGAGAATCTGAATGATGCCAAGAAGAAGTATTCATCTTATGAAAAGTAGTTTTATGCTATTGTTCAAACAATGAAGCATTGGAGGCACTACTTGATGCCTAGATAATTTGTGTTATATTCAGATAACCATGCATTGCAGTATATTATGCAACAACCTAAGTTGAACCTAAAACATGTCAAGTGGGTTGAGTTATTACATATCTTTACCTTTGTGTTGAAACACATAAGTGGACAGTCAAACAGAGTAGTTGATTCCTTGAGTAGGATACTGTTGATTATGTAAGAGAATCAGATCCAAGTCTTGGGATTTGAGCATTTGAGAGATTTGTATGAAGCTGACATTGATTTCTAGGACGCTTATAGGGCTTGTAAAGATCCAGTGGAGATGGACATAGAGCCATGGATGGAGTATACCCTACAATATTGTTTACTCTTTAAAAATAGTAAGCTATGCATACCCAATTGTTCCATGAGAGAGAACTTGATACAGGAAAAACACAATGGAGGTATGGCAGGTCACTTTGGAAGTGATAAAACCTTTAGACAGTTGAGTCATTTCTATTTTTGGCCAAGGATGAGGTCTGAAGTTGAGAAGTTTGTAAGTAGATGCAAAGTATGCGAGCATGCTAAGGCGAGAAGCCAAAACACAGGATTGTATACACCATTGCATATTCCATCTAGGACTTGGGATTCTGTGAGTATGGATTTCATTCTAGGTTTTCTAAGAACTCAGAAGAGGTATGATTCTATCTTCATGGTTGTTTATAGATTCACTAAGATGGCACATTTGATTCCATGTTACAATACTAGTGATGCTACACACATTGATAACTTGTTCTTTAATGAACTTGTAAAGCTACATGGCTTACCTAGAAGCATTGTATCAGATAGAGATGTGAAGTTCACAGGTCATTTCTGGAGGAACTTGTGGAAGAATTTTTGTACCAGGATTAATTTCAGTTCAGCATATCACCTACAGTCTGATGGACAGACCAAGGTAGTAAATAGGAGTCTGGGGAATGTGTTGAGAAGTTTGGTTGGAGAGAGTCCTAAGTAGTGGGACATAGTGTTAGATCAAGCTGAGTTTTCCTATAATGATTCACCAAACATGAGTACAAGGATGAGTCGATTTCAAATTCTATATGGAATGCATCCAAGAGGAGTGTGTGAAATTTGTGACTTAGATCAATTGGAGAAGAGGAGTGCTAATGGAGAATAGTTTTCTACGAGGATCAGTAGACTTTAGGAGCAAGTGAAAACGAGGTTATAGCAGAGTAACACTAGGTACAAGGCCATAGTAGATTCCAAAAGGAGAGAAAGGAACTATGAAGTAGGGGATTTGGTCTTAGCATATCTAAAGCAAGACAAATTTCCAAAAGGAGATTATAACAAGCTAAAGATGAAGAAGATTGGAACCTGTAGAATACTCAGTAAATTCTCAGCAAATTCTTATGACTTAGAGATGCCTACAGGATTTAGTATTTCACCAATATTTAATGTAGCAGATATATATCCTTATGTAACAAGTGACACTGGAACCTTTGTAGAGGTTAAAGATCTTATTGAAGACTTAGAATGGGTGGGGCAGATGCCTTTGACACAACCATTGGAGGTTTAGGCCATTCTGGACACTAAAGTGGTAAAGAGTACAAGGAAGAAGGACTACCTGAAGTATTTGGTTAAATGGAAGAAGTAGTCAACAGAGTATTCTAATTGGATGATAACTGCAGAGTTGGAAGCCAAGGGTTTCACTGTAGCTGATCTAATGAACATGGGTTCATAATTTTTCTACCTTGCGAGTCTGATGCAAGAGCATCGTGGCATACCGGCAATGTGATGAGTTAGTCACATGCTATGGCATATTTTGTAACCATTTTGTGTTGATTCATAGTATGATTAGTGGTGTAGGAATCATTGTGGATCACGACTCCCTACATGAAGATCAAGCCTCTGGTAGTTTGTTTCAAACAAGGATGTTTTCATCATGCGTGGTAGTGTTTGTTTTCAGTTGTAGGACCACTTAGGATAGGAGTAGCAGTTTAGCATAAATAGATAGTTTAGAGATGTAGAGGGGGTTCTTCTCTTGAGCATTTATAATTCTGAATTTTCAAAGAAGAGGACCGACCTATGTATGATTCCTAATTGTAAATATTTTGAAGAGTCAGAAGAAGGGAGATCCAAGATGTGTGAATTTTCCTTTAATTGCTTAATACAAGGATTAACCATGTGTTTGCTGGGTTTTTAGCCTTTATGCATGTACTATGATGAGTTGTGTATCTTACAGAGCCAAATTTGGTGTTTTCCTAAACATTTGTGTATTTCTGAGAAGTTATTATATTCACACATCAATTTCTTGCTTGGATAGTTGAAGTAGAGTGTATATGCATGCATAATAGGGTTAGGATAAATAATAGGGACGATTGCAGGCTGGATTGATCAATTCCATGATCAATTGACGTAGCCCATAGATTTTCTGCCATTTAAAAGTTTTGCAGAGAATGAACGATGGATATTGAGTCTGTAGATGAATATCTGACGGCCCAGAGGACGCCCACAATGGAAGTTGTGAGGATGTTAATAGATCCATGGGGATATGAGAGGTCTACACCAAAATTAGATCGACATTCAGAGTGAAGGCGACAAAGATCAGACGGCTAGGATAATTGTTGAGGAGAATTTGCGGAGAGGAAGTTGCGAGGGAGCAACTTTGGGAAGTTGGCATCCGACATCTTCCAACACGCTTGCGGAAGGAAAGTTTTGGAGTGCAACATTGGGTGTTTAAGATCCTACATCTTGCAACCTGACTGTGGAAACTCTGTTGAATAAACAGAGTTGTGGGACAACGATTGCGGAGGAAAAATTGAGAGGAGGAAATTTTAGCACAGAATTTGTCCATTGGAATAAATTTGGCGGTTTTGCTAAGTGTAGGAGCCACCAGATCCTGGAGGTACTGGTTGGTGTTGGTTGTGATCAATCCACCTACAACAACTAGGACTGATACTAATAGTGTGCCACTCCCTCCATGTACACCAAAACCCCCTCGAGTATATCCTCCTGTGGGTCCCGTGATTGATGATACATAGGAGGCCTTATTTGACTTGGTAGAGACATTGCTTCAACATGGGACTGTTTTCCAAGGAAATGTAGGCCAATAGGTTGGAACTTCTAAGGCTGGCACATCACACACTCAAGATCCACTTACTAGGTCTCTTGACTGTACTAGAGCTACAGATCGCACTGGAGACGCAAATGGTTCATAGCATCGTGTTATTCCACACCCTTGCATAACGTGTGGAGGCATATGCTATGGGCCCACTTCAGAGTTTCTGGATGATGGATTACTTAGATTTGTAAGTAAAACTCATTCTTTACAAATTATATTTTTTAAATTATATCACACTTTTCAATTGTTTTGTAATTTATTTCTATTTAATTATCTAACAATTTATGTGAACAAATATATAGCTGGTGTCCCATGACAGCCCAGATTCGCATAGTCCAGCTGTTGATGTTGATGACATTGATGTAGCAGTCAATGTTGCATATGGTTTTGTTGCTTCACCATTAGCTATAAGAACTTTAATTTTTAATTTTTCATCATTATTTACATATTTATAATAGAGACTCCAACATTCAATACGTCCTAATTTGGATACAATATGTTTTATGCAGGGTGGGAATGATGAGTTTGTGGAATCCCAGCAAAGTCCCTCACATGTAGAGGAATATTCCCAAACACAGGTATTATTTTAATTATGCTTTTAATGATTCAACATGTATGCTTTTAATTATTAGAAATTTTCTAATTATATCTTTATGTTTTGTTATGCAACATGATATGTATGCTAGCCAAATGAACTTTTTGATTGGTGACCCACCTCTCCCCCCCTTAGGTACATGTATGTTTTGTTGTGCGTCCATTGTAGTATATGTCGGTCCATGAAGTATATGTCCATCCATTGTAGTATATCGTTCGTCCATGTAGTATATGTCTCATTTTCTTTGTATTTGTTGAAATTGACATATTTTATTTTATGCAGGCATGTAGTGAGCCAGTGGTGCTTAAAGAGAACCATATCCAGGTTGTTGGTGACCCACCTCTCCCCCCCAGATACATGTATGTTTTGATTTCATTGAAAACATCATTTTTCGTCCATGTAGTATATGTCTCGTTTTATTTTTATTACCTAAAATTCACATATGTTACTTTATGCAGGCTTCTAATGAGGTAGCAGTGCTTGAATAGAACCAAATCGATGTTGTTGGTGACCCACCTCTAACCCCCACCATGTCCACTTATGTCTCGCTTTCCTTTAATTGTGCTTTTAATGATTGAACATGTACTTTTTTAATTATTTGAAATCGTCTAATTGGATATTTATGTTTTTGTACGTAGGAACCTATGTTTGATATAGTTGTCCACTGAGCGGCCTTGATCGCTAATGCATATTCCAATCCTTTTATCCCTATGTCATCCATTCCACCCACTGGATACACACCTCTTCACTACCCCCAGGTATATTTATATAATGCATATCTTGCTTATATTTCTTTTTGTACATGCAAGTATCTTTTTCCTTGATTCCCTCATTGGTATGCTGACATTGACATATATATTATTTTATGCAACTTGATAGTGAGCAAGTGGTGCTTGAAGAGCACCCAATCAGGGTCGCTGCTAGTGAGGCACCATAACTTAAACCACAACCCACCATAACTTACTCATGGACAATAAGTAAAAATGTTATATTGGTTTGGGATTTGAACAAATGTACAGAGAATTTTTATAGGTTGCTAAACTAACTTACAAATTTTGGTTTGTCTGCAGTCTCTGCAAATGAGATCTATCCATCTTGTTCAACATTGACGATCACCACTGAGCAGTCAAAAAACAAATATAGACTTCTCACAAGACACCAACAGTTCCAGTGAAAGGGGAGATAAATAGATTAATGTATAGGGGGGATACATACATGTAATGTTTTGTTTGTATACACACAGATGTATAGTTTGTTCCGCTATTTTTTATTATGGCAATGACATGCCATTTTTGAAAATATTATATGTACATATAATATAAAGCAAGGTTCAAATTTATATATATGGTTTACTTGATTTTGGAACATGATATTTATTATATTCCTTTTAGCTATGTTTACCTATGTCTTTCATTAAGTATGTGTTTAATTAAAATGATAATGTGTGGTTGACTTCTTATGATATTATGATATTATAGACCTTATCATGACATATCATACTAACTATTTGAAGATCTCCAATACTTCAAGTAAGAATGTATGACTCATCCAACTAAGATCAAGTAACCATTAAGTAAGCCATTGGAGATAATCACTAGATCAACACACCATGGGAAATAATCACTAGACACCACATCATAAGTTGTTCATGACATCCTACAAATATAATAAAAAATTCACACAAGACTAAGACAAATGAATTGTATCTATGAAAATAAGAAAGATATATAACTTCAAAACTCCATCCTCAATGAAATACCAAGATCATGGTTCATTTAACAACCCATGTAGGGATATCATCAAAATTTTAACATCATAACCATACCATACACTACCTAAATTTCATACACTAACATCATAACATCACACCATACCATACCATACTAACATCATACCATACAATAACATCATAAAATCATAACCATACCATACACTACCTAAATTATTGCTGGTTGAAAATAATATGTCATAAATCAACTACCTAAAATTCATCATTACCCTCTCATATCATGTCCTAAACCATCCCTAATGAAATACCAAGATCATGGTTCAATTAACAACCCATGTATTGCTATCATCAACGTTTTTAACATCATAGCCATACCATACACTACCTAAATTCCAAAAACTAACATCATAACATCATAACCATACCACTAACATAATAAAATCATACCATACCATAGCATACAAACATGCCATACCATACTAACATCATAACCATACCATACACTACCCTAACCATACACTACCTAATGTCTTGCTGGTTGAAAATAATACGTCATAAATCAGCTACCTAAACCTCATTATTACCCTCTCATGTCACGTCCTAAGCCATCCTAGACTACCCTAGAACCTTATTATGAAGTTCCATTGATTGTACATAAAGGGTAAATCATAAGTCCGTTGAATATCATACATTCATGCTTGAAACTTGCTACAAAACACATACTAATCTGAACTCTATACTGATGATTTCAATTAACAATGGGATTAAATTGTTCACATAACTATCTTAATTTTTCCCTATTCATTTTGTTTCATGGATGTGTATAGCCTAGGTATATGGGTTTTTGGTTTCTACTTAAATTATACTAACCAATCTAATTATATAAACCTAAAGAGGTCATAAAACCCTAGTTCTATCTTATAATTTGTCAACCCTAGTTATAGCATGCAATTTGTAGTTCAGGAAACCCTAGTTGGTTTTCAATTTATAAGTGTATCCTAGGGCTATATGGCCTTTTGGTTTCTATTTCAATGAAAATAACATAGCTTCTTATCTCTATACCCATGGATTTCTTATAATTCATGAAACCTTAGTTGGTTTTGCTTGTTATTCATGTACATGTGTTTCTACTTCTAAGTCATACATGCATGTGAACTTCCACTTGTGATCCATGTTCAACCCTATTCATTTTGTTTCATCTATGTGCATAGCCTAGGGATATGGCCTTTTTGTTTCTACTTAAATGATACTGATCAATTTAATGATATAAACCTAAAGAGGTCATTAAACCCTATTTCCATCTCATAACTTGTCAACCCTAGTTATAGCATGCAATTTGTAGTTCAGGAAACCCTAGTTGGTTTTCAATTTGTAAGTGTATCCTAGGGCTATATGGACTTTTGGTTTCTACTTTAATGAAAATAACATAGCCTCTCATCTATATACTCATGGATTTCTTATCATTCATGAAACCTTAGTTGTATTTGCTTGTTATTCATGTACATGTGTTTCTACTTCTAAGTCATGCATGCATGTGAACTTCCACTTGTGAACCATGTTCAACCCTATTAATTTTGTTTCATGTATGTGCATATCCTAGGTATATGGACTTCTGGTTTCTACTTAAATAATACTAACCAATCTAATTATATAAACCTAAAGAGGTCATAAAACCCTAGTTCCATCTCATAATTTGTGAACCCTAGTTATAGCATGCAATTTGTAGTTCATGAAACCCTAGATGGTTTTAAATTTGTAAGTTTATCCTAGGGTTATATGGCATTTTGGTTTCTACTTTAATGAAAATAACATAGCCTATCATATCTATACTCATGGATTTCTTATAATTCATGAAACCTTAGTTGGTTTTGCTTGTTATTCATGTACATGTGTTTCTACTTCGAAGTCATGCATGCATGTGAACTTCCACTTGTGATCCATGTTCAACCCTATTCATTTTGTTTCATGTGTGTGCATAGACTAGGTATATGGCCTTTTGGTTTCTATTTAAATGATACTAACCAATCTAATGATATAAACCTAAATAGGTCATAAAACCTTAGTTCCATCTCATAACTTGCCAACCCTAGTTATAACATGCAATTTGTATTTCAGGAAACCCTAGTTGGTTTTCAATTTGTAAGTGTAACCTAGGGCTATATGACCTTTTGGTAACCCTACCAATAGAGTAACAGTCGAGGGTTTTTCATATTTGACCCACCAATGCTAGAGTTTCATAGAAGGAAAATGAGCAAAACCCTCGTTTACAAAATCAATACAAAATGAAGTCACTAGGGCATGAAAACATAAGGGAGAGGGCCACCTAGAGGTAATCACATGCCAGGAGACCAACGAAGTTGATGGTTCATCAATTCAACCTTCGGTTTCTGAGTTATGTTGAGTTGAAAGTTGCATGAAAATGATGTTCATGGACACTTGGTGACTTTCGGTCCAGGACAGAAAAACCAAACGAAGTAGCAAAATTTCATGTCATTGGATAGTGCAAGTCTGTATGGGAAAGGCCAATATGGGAACCCTACCAACATAGGAACAGTTGAGGGTTTTGTATAGTTTAACCACCAATGTTATATTTGCATTGAAGGAAATTGAGCAAACCCCTAGTTTATGAAATTAATGCACAATGAAGTGATTGGGCCATGAAAACATGAGGGAGAGAGCCACCTAGAGGTAATCACATGCAAGGAGATAAATATATTCGATGGTTCATCGATCCAAACTCCAATTTATGAGTTATGTTGAGTTGAAATTCACATGAAAATGCATTTCAGGGACACTTGGTGACTTTCGGTCCGGGAGTGAAAAATCAAATGGAGCAGCAAAATTGCATGACATTGGCTCCTGCAAATATGTATGGTAAAGGCCGATATGGGAACCCTACCAACAAAAGAACCATCAAGGTTTTTGCGAAGTTGTACCACCAATGAAAGAGTTGCAAGATTTGACCCAACAATGTAATTAAATGTACATTAATATCAAAAATATCAAAAAAAGTAAATTACAACAACTCGAGAGCATGTTATTTTCTGATTTCTATTTGTTGGTGTCTAAAGACACCAGGTTTTTCTTGGCTTGTCCAATTTTCCATAGATTGTTTTTGTTCTTGGCACATGAAAGGATAAAAATTAGTACTCTCATAAGAAAATAAAGAGAACCCAATGAAAATGTGCAAACATGATTTATAGAGAACACACATGAGGTTGTAGGATCGTGTTTATAGTGTCCAGTATCCTCTGAATAGTATTATGTCTATGAATGGTATCTGTTAATCACAGGTTTATTACATTGGGAATAAACTAAGGCTAAATAATTGAAATTATGCTTCAACATGCACTTTAAAGTTTAAATAATGCACCTGAAAATCTGGCCATAATGGACAATCTAGTAACACCTGACAATGCACTCACTCGAGTAGGCCATTTGGATCATCTCTGTTGTCGATTTTGTCCATCAATATTTCATGCTCTATATGAGGTAGCAAGTATCGTACATGTGACCTATTTTTGTTCGAAAGTGTGCACAACTTTATGTTTATACCAACTACCAGGTTGGTGAAGTGGTATATAATAGATCCTAGTCTATAATCCTGATATACGTACCGACCCTTCCTTTTCTATTATGTTGCTAGTGTCAAGTAATCCCCTTTTATAACCATCAAGCCAGTTGGGAATTCAATATTTTCATCATCTGTAATAGGTTCAAGAATGGTTTGTTTCCCCTCTAGGAATCATGGCAACCAATAGTCAGAACACCATTCATTATTTTTTGGTAAAACCACCGCATATATTTTCCCTATGAAAGGAAATAGGTCAAGTTAACAATACATTTTTTAAATAAGGTCTTGCATGTAACATAAATTAAATTTCTAATTTAGTTACTACTAATTTACTTTTTTGTACCTGCTTGTATGAGATCTGATATCTGATCATAATCTGTAGAAATATGTGTCTGATCATCTTCCAAATGGTCTATTTCATTAACCCCCTTGAAATCAGTGCCAAGTGTCACTTGATCCCATGTATAAACTTTATCTATATACTCACAATCATCCCATTCATTAATGCTATAGGAACTACAAAAGAAATCCTTCAATATTGTCCAAATTTGTAGGGATGAGTTGTCTGAGCTTCTAATAGAATGAAACTGTCGAGTTCCCTACACTTTGTTCACCCGATGTGTTTGGGATTGGTTCACATTTTTCACCTCCCATAATATTCTCTACACTAGGTGTTTCCATGTTTCTTGTTCTCCCATGATAGATGCACACCATTTCACTATAGATGTAGGGTCTCAAAGACGAGCACCTATAGACTCATCTCGTCCCTTCGAAGGGAAATTTTCATGCTTGTACCAGCACCATTGTGCTCTCCTTTTCCATGACCAATTTCAAAGTAGTTCCATATATGTGGAACCTTGCATTTTATGTGCAACAAAAAAAACCATTGAAATACACATGCATTCTTGAACTATCCAACACAACCATCTGACCAAATCAAATGACGATAAAATGGTATATCCATAGCTATCACATGATCATAGAATAATTTAAAGCAATGTTGCATGTAATGGATGTCATGGGTATGGTTGTCACTTACGTAGAAGTGACTTTATTTCAGTATCACACGTTTCTCTTCATTGCTATTTGGCCCATGTTGATACGTGATATGGACCATTATGCCCACTTGCTCTGAGTGATAATATTGAATTTGTATTTTATTTTTTGACTGTAGGGTGTAATTTTATGCAAATTCAACCACTAATAGTATTGTTCCGAGAGGGAATGTGTACCGACATATTCTGAATTGCTCATCTTGCCACCGCACCATATTGACATGTTGAATGTACTATTGGATCTTTCCACGAAACTCTGAAATAAAATCACATACCTGCACCTGGTGTAAAAAAATAAATAGTGTTATAAAACAGCATAATAATATTTACATGAATATTAATATGTTAATATTTAACAATGTACATGATTATTATTTGTGTACATTGTCACCTATGAAGTCACCAATTTAATATTATATTGCATATGTCAATTAAATGAATAGTATTCATGTACATTGTCACCTGTGAATTCACCAATTTAATCTTCCTGCTTTCTTTCCCATTATGTAGCTGATATGTCTCATACTGATAGTTCTTCTTCTCGACAATT
The DNA here is from genome assembly GCA_001517045.1 of Pseudotsuga menziesii. Taxonomy (NCBI): domain Eukaryota; kingdom Viridiplantae; phylum Streptophyta; class Pinopsida; order Pinales; family Pinaceae; genus Pseudotsuga; species Pseudotsuga menziesii. Next base: position 55,126 of record LPNX010056382.1, on the reverse strand, counting down.
GCATTCCCGAATGCTTGATATTCACTCTCATGGATGCAATCAGACCATAATGATAGCCCACCACAATTGTTGAAAGAACCCTCTACACATTGTTTTAAGTAATGTGTCTTCCCATCTATCCTCAGCAACATTATGCTATGGATGTATCTCTGGATGATATTGGCAGTACTATACTTGAGAATTCCTGCACATGGTTAGGATGCAAAAAATGACGTATATGTCAAAATGTATGATACTATAGATCAAACTCTATGTGGTATCTACAACAGCAAGTGTTCCGGATGGTATTGATTCTAGCATACCAAGGATTATATTTTTCAAAAGATAGTTTCCCAATCCTTAGCTCTACGTGGGAAAATTTAAGAATCTCGAACAATTGAGTTTGTGTCATGTCGAGATAATGTTTAAGATAAGGTTCATTGTTCATAGAATCCCTACATATTTTTAACATGTCCTTTGTGTTATAAGAAGGCCTACTATTATCGTTGCAAAAAGTGTGCACTAGTCCCTTCAATGCTTCAACTAACTTCATGTCTTTGCAGGGACACCTACTGCTAAATTCCCATAATGTTTCCATTTCTCCCTCTACGTCAAGGTTGTATCTTCTTACTAAATATTTTTTAAGTTTCTTTGGATGTAAAGGAACAATTTGTGATGTGCATTTAAGTAAACGACGTTGTCTTATGGATCTACATACAATTGATTCAGCCAATAGGTGGCGAGCCACATTACAATACTGTGAACGATTTTTTTTACCAATCAATGTGAATGCAGCGGCAAGAGATTTAACAATGTGACTACTTGATTCAATATTCTTCAATGTTCTTATGCCTAGATTTCTTCTAACAGTTGCCATATTTCTAGATTTAAGCAAAGCTAAAAACAATTGGCATTTACCAGCTTCATATTTGTTATCAAAATATTGTTTCATTATTTGAGAACAATGATGAAGGATAGTGTGTTTAGCCACCTTACCTTCCATGGAATTCAATTGTCTCTCATCCACTTTTATGCATTTATGAGTTCTCTTTCATTTTGGCGGCAATATTTCTTGTTGTTTGAAATTATGGAGTGGTGTTTACATCCACTACATGCTAACAACTTTGATTAGGAGATTGAACCACCTAGAATTGTTGTTTCAGAGTCACATTTGCATCATGAGGAACATAATCATTGAACTCTTCACAAGATTGTCCGCTTAATAATGTGCCAAGAATATCATCTCCCCTATAACCAACTTCCTTTAATGTTGCATTATCCTCCTCAGCCTCTATGTCAGGTATCTGTTGAGCGAGAATGGGAAGTATTTTCTCACCCAATGAATGTCTATGGTTTCTTGAATATTCCCTCTTCTTTTCTTTTTTATTTTCAGCTTCTTCCAGTGTAAGCACCTTCCTTGCTGACTTCCGACCTCTATTACGTACATTCCCTATTGAAATCCACCCAAACTTGTACAAAACCTATGGATTTGTGTAAGAAATGATTAAATTGCAGGTTGAATAGTTCTCTATGAGTGGTTTTAGAAGAATTTTTCCCTTTTCTGCAGTAAACATGGCCCACAGCCCGCAACCCTACATTTTTTATAAAACACATATCGCATATGCGATATAATACATGTCTGTTTTATCACATATGCGATATGAGTACACTACTTTTTACTTAATGGGAAGTTTGTGTTACGTGATCACTAAATCGCATATGTGATATATCGCATATGTGATATATCGTATATACGATATATCACATATGTGATTCAGTGCATATCAAACATTTAAACTTGATAACCTTATAATGGAACCCATACCCATGGTTAAGGTCTCCAGACCTATCCTCAGTGCACATAACCTCATAATGGAACCCATACCCAACCTAGAGGCCAAATATCCCATCTAGAAGGCATGTGTGGTAATTAAAGGACTCATTTATATCTCATGAGCCATAAAAGATTCATTTAGGTCCTAAGAACCTATCTTTTCTTCCATTACATTGCTCAAAGTCCCAAACCTTAAAATCACACCCTTATCCCATTTAGACTCCATTTATAGGGTTTGTCATAGACTGGGACCTTGTGATTTTTCCATGAACCATAAAAACATCCTTTAATCCATAGAAGATTGGATTTATCCTTGGACCATTGTAGTGTCCTCAAAACTATCTCTTTTCTGGAAATATTCATAATGTTTCCTATGTGACCATGGTCAATGCATCGAGAACAATATTCAATGCATAAAATAGTCTAATGGCACATATATCCCATATTAAGGATAAGTATCCCCTTTAAAGGGAATGTGTAGTGGTTTAAGACTTTTTTCTATTACACTATTGTCCCATTACCGTGGTTAACACTCTGAGACCCATCCGTAGTGCATAAAACCTCATAATGACACCCATATCCCACTAAAGGCAAAATATTCCATCTATAAGGCATGTGGGTTGATTTAGGGACTCATTGTCTTCTCTTCCATGACTATAGTCAATGTGCAAAGACCCATCCCTCTCAGCAAAAACACTATAATGGCACCCTTATCCCATTATAATACCATTTAGACTCCTAATATTACATCCAGATGGTCTATGGGGTGGCTCATGGCCCAACACTACATTGGTTAAGAGGGGGGGGGGAGTTAAAGGAGGGAGAGGAAGGTGTAGAGGTAATCATGGGATGGAAGGATGGGTAGGGGACATATATGGGGGGGATGAAGGGAAGAGAAATATAAGGGGAAGGGGGAGATGGGTAAGGGAGAGATATGAGGGGGGACTATAGGGAGGACAAATATAAAGGGAAGGGATTGGTGGGAGGTGAATAAATATAAGTGGGAGGGAGGGACCTGGGGTCTTAGACATTGTCAAGGGATGAAACCTCTACTTTAGGCCCTAAATGAAGCTTCTAGGCATCTAGGACCACCAATAACACCTTAAACCACCATATGTTACCTCTTGAGGCAATTCTTAGCTTTGTGTGTGGGAATTGACACCACTAGGTTGTTTTAATCACTAAGGATGGGTTTAGCCTACCCTTGAAATGGTTGAGCGATCAAGAAACCCAGGTCATAGACATAAAAGGAATCCATGACCATGAAAAACACCTCAAATGACTAGCCATGACCTCTTAAAGATACCCTTTCCTTCGATTGATGAAATGGATGTTGTTAGAAGGTTTTGGGTAGTAGCTATGAATCCATGGGTCTTGGACATTGTTAATGCAGGAAACATAGGCCTTGTAACATAAATAAAAATTCTTAGAATATAGTTTTAAGAATGAAATTTGATCCAGCATACATGACCTCATGAGCATAATATCCATAGCCTCCCTATGGGGTAATTCGAAATAATAGGATGTTTTGAGCATTACGTATGGATATTAAGGTACCAGACATAGTTGTGGGAGAAATCCTAAGCCGTAGACCCTAAATGAACGTTATACAAATCTTGACCCAATAATGATTCCCTAAACAAAAAAAATCATGTCTTAAGAAGATATTTGGCCTCCAAGTGGGAATATTAGTATGATTATGAGTTCTCGAGAACAATGTATACATCGTGGAGCCTCAACATAGTCGAGACATGGCACCTTGGACTTTGTTATACCCAAATCATGTCACCAACATGTGATGAGATCCTTAACACCCTATGTTTTCCCTAAATCCCAACCAACATGTAATGAGATCCTTAACACCCTATGTTTTCCCTAAATCCCAAACTTGGAGTGGAAACCTGCTCTCGATGTTAATTCTACATGAAAAAAACTAGCACCACGCTTTCCCTTTAGCAGATGAGCAGTACCCTGTTCAGCACCGCCTGAGTCCTGTTATAGAAAAGTGGTGCCACCACGTATATGCTGTGTTATGGGAGAGGTTCTTACCTAAACCGCTCTATCATAAGGGAACAAAAGTGGTACCCTTGGTAAAAATGGAAAAAAAGAGGTTTCTCGAGGCTTCAAGAACATGAGCTTTGTGTCCTCCCTTATCCCTATCAATATGGGTTAGTTGGAGTTGAGATCCCTCTTGGTTGGATCTTAGAGCCACCTCACCCACAATTCTCTCAACTATCAAAGCTGAAATAGAAAAAATTCTAAAATCAGGTTTTATTTATCCTGTACCCTTGATGGAATGTGTATCAAACGTTTTCCCTGTCAATAAAAAGCAGGGCACCATTAGAGTCTGCATCGATTTTAGAGATTTGAACAAAGCTTGTCCCAAAGACAACTTTCCCACTCCCCATATCGATCAGATTATCAACAATTGCGCTGGAAGTGTCATCTTTTCATTTATGGATGTATTTTTGGGTTATAATCAGATTGAGATTTTACCCACCAATCAACACAAGACAGCATTTATTTTCCCATGGGGAGCCTTTGCATACAGGAAGTTACCATTCGGCCTGAAAAACGCTGGAGCCACTTTCCAGTATGCTATGTCCTATGTGTTTCATGATATAAAACATATTGTAGAATTGTACCTTGATGACCTCCCAGCTCATTCACAGCGATAGGAGGACCACCCTGGTCATCTTAGAGACATTTTCCTAAGATGCTGTCATGATAACATATAGCTCAATCCTCGGAAATGTGTTTTTCGCATTAAGACGGGACGCCTGATCAGTTTTTTGGTTTCTAAGGATGGCATTTGGATAGATCCATTGAAAATTTCCACTATTCTATCCCTACCAGCCCCAACCAACCTTCTAGAACTCCAAAGTTTGCAAGGGAAGGAAAACTTTTTCCGCTGTTTCATTTGCAATTTTGCAGAGAAAACATACGGTTATATGCATCTCCTTAAGAAGGACACTCTGTTATTTTGGGATGACCAAGCCAAACGAGCCTTTCATAATCTCAAACACGCTCTGACTCACTCACCTGTGATATACCCCCCAGATTATTCAAAGGATTTAATCTTATACATTGATGCCTCCACTACTACCATCACTATGGTTTTGGTGCAGGAGAATCCCGACGGTCAGGAGCATGTGACCTACTATGCTAGTAAGAATCTCATGGATTATAAAACTTGATACTCACACATGGATAAACTAGCATTGGCCATGGTCATTGTTGTTCAGAAATTTCGTCACTACATTTTTCTCCACACAACCACCATATTGGCAGACCAAAACCCTATGTATTACATCCTGACTCGTCAGGTGGTTGGGGGAAATTATTCTCGATGAATAGCCATCCTACAAGATTTTGATCTGGAATTTTCCAAAGCTACGTCAAAGAAATCCTTGGTCTTTGCTGAGATCATGTATGATCTTCGCTGTGCTTTGACGAAATCTAAGCGCAGTGATTCATTCCTGGATGAATTCATGTTCCTGATAAGCACTATGGACCCATGGAATGGAGATTTGCTCATTTATCTCCAGACACAAATATTTCAGCCCACTCTATCCTGTGACAATCGCCGCCATATCCATCACCACGCAAAATACTACCTCATCTTGAATGACACTTTGTATAGACGTGGTATCAATTCCATTCTCTAGCGATTCCTTACCCACGAGGAAGATGAACAAGCTTTGAATGACTGCCACTCTGGAGCATGTGGCGGTCATCTAGGATGGCTATAGCCTAGAAAATCCTTCGCGCTGGCTATTTCTGGCCTTCAATCTTTAAAGATTGTCACGAGGCTATTAAGAAATGCCCACCTTGTCAACATTTTTATCTGAAAAAGCACACCCACCCTGCTTCGTTACACCCCATCATTGTCATTGGCCCTTTCACCAAATGGGGGTTCCATTACATGCATTGTAAGCCTACCTTAGCTGGGGGGCATGGTTACATCATCGTAGCGGTTGATTATTTTACAAAATGGCCTGAGACTATACCTACATATGTAGAGGAGGGTAATACTGGTGCTCTCTTTTTGTTCAGTCATGTGATAGCAAGACTCGAAGTCCCGTAGTCCATAGTTATTGATCACAGATCACATTTCTGTAATCAAATGATGGAGGAATTAAGTACCAAGATAGGTTTTAATCATGAAAACTCAACACCCTATTATCCACAGGCTAATGGTCAAGTCAAGGCCATTAACAAAGTTTTGAAAAAAATACTGCGTCAGATGGTTGTAGACCATAAATCCAACTGGCACCATATTCTTTTCTTCGCTCTTTGGGCCTACATGACTTCGATAAAAAAAACTACTGGTTTTACACCTTTCCAGCTTGTTTATGGACTAGAAATTGTCTTGCCTATTCAGTGTCAGATTCCATCCTTGAAACTTGCCGTCAAACTTCTCCTAGACACTTTCTCAAAGGAAGAAAGATTTCTCTACTTGAATAACCTTAACGAAACTAGAAGAGATGTTGCCTTAGCTAATGAGGAACACATGAAACGCGTCAAAGTGCAGTATGAAAAGTCTATCCAACCTCACGCCTTTATCGAAGGTGACCTAGTTTTGACCTATGATTAGAGATATGACAAACTAGGGAAAGGGAAGTTTGAATCCATGTGGTACGGTCCTTTTGTTATTTCCAAAGTTCTAGAGAAAGGGGCCTATGAGCTCGTGGACTATGATGGAATCCCTTTAGGAAAACCTCGCAATGGGTTGTACCTGAAGAGGTACTATGCCTAGATCTTTCTTGTATAGTACCTTGTCTATATGTATAAAAATTGACTTTTAGTGTGCTTAAGTATTTTCAATATGGTTTTGAGTTTAGTGTATGTATCTGTTTATACCATGGTTTGGTCATGCAGAGCAGATGGATTTATATGGCTTTGCTGATGGTGCTTGCCTCCAAACCTTGAATCTTGCCTCAGCTACTTGGTTTCTCTATTCCCCAGCTTATGATTTGGTTAGTTCGAGAGCAGTTTGTATTGGTCCCGATACCAACAATATCGCCGAGTATCAAGCAGTCATAGGTCTTTTGACTGAAGTTGCATCCCGGGATGTTCATAACTTGGTAGTCTTGATGGACTCACAACTGGTGGTTTGTCATTTAAACCATGTCTATACCATTAGGAATCTCATGCTTCTCCATCTCTTCCAAAGGGTACGTTTATTAGAGAGGTCATTTGAAACTATTACCTATAGGAATATCCCTAGGGAAGATAATGCAGCTTCCAACTCATTGGCAAATTACATCCTTGACTGGCATATTTCCCATTCATGACATAGAAAACAAACATGGTTCACTATAAATAAACTGTAAAAGACACATAAAACTCATATAAATACATTCACCATTTGAGATACATAAACACCAAAGTAAAAGTCTGTATATATATATATATAAACATGTTTCACAAAAAATAGGTCACGAGACCTCTTCTGAAGCGCTCAGGATTTCAGGTAGAAAATCATCATACAAAAATCCTGAAGCTATCTATCAGCTTTCAGTAAATAAATCATGTGGCCTATCATCTAGTGATGCTCATGGTAACACATGACCGCCTGGGCTACTCGACGTAGCAGTCTGCTGAAACGACCCGGTACTCTCGCAGTGGGCCTCTGGTACCTCAGTGGGAGGTCATCGATCGAGGCATTTGGGATGTTTAGAGTCAGCCTCTCAAGGTTCTCCTCTAGCTCCCCTGTCACATCATCGCCCTGTTGGAAAAAATGAGCTCTGGCTCGCCTGTCTAGCGCAGAGGATCCCCTAGGTCGTGTTGCTCTTACATCTGCATGAAAACATTAAAGTCTCGTTACTACACATAAAAAATATAAAACGCAAAAACACAATTTCCATTTTAGGTTTTTTGTTTCATATCGATTTCACCCCACTTTCCACCAGGTGGAAGCAGTAGATCAAGGTCACCACTGAAGTCAGTGCCCACGTATGCATAGTCCTCAACCATGAGGAGCTGATCTCTCAACCATCAGAAGAACGGGTCATCAAAATTCACCTTGCCTCTACCCTCTCCTATGTGGGCCATGATCTGGACCCACCTTAGCATGCGAGGGTCTCTCGCCCTCAACTCAGTGAAAACCACCTGGGGTCTCATCTGGGGAAACTGCTCGAAAAAGAAACAAGGTAAGATGGAACTGAAACCGAACTACTTCAAATCCCCCTGTTGACACTTGGTCAACTGATCTTTGAAAATCAGAAGTAGATCCTCTGCCCAGTTGGAGACTATGGGTGCCATGGCCTCTATAGCATAGAGCATATGTGCTCTAGATTCCTGATCTACCCCTTGTATCCCCGCCACTCTCTGCATGGTAAATAAAACTATCCGTAGTGGTCCATCCACCACTGCTTTTATGGGAATTTTCTTCCCCGATGTTTTGGTCTCAGGAATACAATGACAGTTTATCGGCTCTTAGGTAGTGATGTCCCCTCCACAGGAACCTTTCAAAGAGATGGGAGCACCCTGTCTCGATAGGCCTGTCATGAAGTAGATATCCTCTACTTCATTTGTCAATACATGAGCACCCACCTACAAATACTGCTACTCTAGATTCCACATACGGAGAATATGCTCTAATAAACACTCATGTGACACCATGCTGGGTGTGTGAAAAAAAATTAGAAGACCATAGTCTCTCAACACAGCTATACAACCCGCGTTTCGTTTGGCAAATGCATCATCATTGTCATTTTGTCTCTCTTTCCATATGACCATTTTTTTTATCAAAGGGAACCTATCAAAAACCATCACAAGGCCAATTAGAAACATCGTCAATCATTCAAATCATCAAATTTGAGCTATTTTTCCTTGTGCATATACTTTTATTCACCCACAGTCGACACCTCATGTGTCCCATTAAGGATGTTAGGATTATTAATCCTCCCTTGTCCAAATTTGGTCATATGTCTAAATCGGGAGTCATGTCTAAATCGGGAGTTAATCTAGTCTATTTATAGTCATTAACACCATTGGGTCCACTTGACCTAATTGGGGCACATGTTTCAGTTACTAAAATGTGGGGAACACTAATTAAGTCTCATTGCCACTGATTGCACTTGATTGCATCAGTTTAGGACCCTCCTAGACCAATCCCTACAATTTAGGAAGCCACTGGGAGTGCCGAAACCAACCAAGGTTAGTTCACTTCAGTTGATGACTAGTCAAGCTAAGTTAGGAGTCAGTTACATTCAGTTCTAGTCCTCTACATTCATTTAGCGCTAGGTTTACTTGAATGCACTCATGTGGGGTGCATTTCTCACCTACCACTGTCAGTTAACCTTAGTCAACATTGAATGTAACACTTGAGTTGTGTTTTAGAGCTCCGATGAACTCCAGTTATGGTTTAGACAAGGTCAGTTAACTATTGAGTCCTCCGATAGTGATTTAGACAAGGTCTTGGTTACCTACAATCAAGTAGATTCTAATCAATTCGAACTTCCTCATGAGGATTCGAATTGCTTGTGGCTATTAAAGCCATTGTACTTCATTGTAATTATCTATCTAATTACTCTTTGATTAATGAAAAGCATTCACAACTGCAAGCCATTTTTGCACTGTTTCATTCTTCAATAACTGATTAAATTGTGTGATCTATCATGTGAGTTGTGTGTTTGTCCACAGATCTATGTGCTCAATTTAATATGGTATCAGAGCCTCGGCAGACAAGGCACTTCTCCTCCTCAGATCTCCTACTGGATCATTTTTTTGTTTTGCAGGTACAACTTTGAAATGATTTCATCTTTGATGAGACAAGGTCTCTGTCAGGTTTCTATTGGGCTCGGTAAAGAGTGTTTTAGTAAGATTAACTGGCTGAATAAAAGTGTTGGAGCTTTTGGAACAATAGCAATAGGTATTTCTCCTAGCTTGCGCTACCTCATTAGATCTATTGAAGACCCGAAGGAACTCTGGACAAGATTGGACAGAACCTTTGGAATGATTTATGAGGATCATAATAGCACTTTGGAGAGCACATCCAGCACCATAATCATCCTTGATCCAAAAATCTCGGCCTCCACTCTCTCTGATGAAGTTGTTCAAGATAAAGAAGAAGCAGAAGCTTCTACACAGTCAATTTGAATTGAAGACAGTCTCCATGCGGTGACTCCTTCTCCTGATGCTCTGGAAGTTCATGAGATCTCTGATATCTCATCTCCTCATATTTCTGAAACAGAAGAAGACATTCGAATCTCTGATATTGAAGAAAAATTCTGGTGCACTTCCATGCAAACATTCACCGGTGATTTTCCTTTAAATTCTGTGCAAAATTTACTAGTAATTGCTTCCGAAAGTGAAGAGAAATTTTATTTTTATCCCTCTAATGTTGCTGCTGGTGTGAAAATATGTGATACCTTGGATATTTTGGAAGAAATATCAGATTACCATAGTGATCCATTCGCTCCCCATGATCTATATTTTCCAGCAAATTCCTGCAGGATTTCATGCACCAAAATTCAGAATTTTGAAGAAGAAGAAAGTTGTGCATCCACCGTCTCGGTTAACCATTTATTTGAATCTGATATTAACTTTATTGGATCTGATATGATCTTATTTAGATCTGATCTGATATTTCTTGGTTTAATATATCAAATTCATAATCTTTCAGTACCACTTGTAGCTGTTCTCATCAACGGTGTGAAGAAGCAAGTACCGCAAGTCTCCTACAAAACTGTTGTTGGGGATTTGATTCGATTTCACAGTTTTGGATCTGTTTTGAACCTATTTAGATCTGATTTAATTTCTGATCTGATATTATTTGGTTCATATTTTAAAATCCAAAAGCCTTCAGTCATGCTTGTAGTTGCTCTCACCAATTCCGGTGTGAAAAATCAAGTACCGCACTTTATC
>LPNX010056382.1:24874-43692 GCA_001517045.1 Pseudotsuga menziesii | reverse complement strand
TGGTCATATGTCTAAATCGGGAGTCCATCCAGTCTATTTATAGTCATTAACACCATTGGGTCCACTTGACCTAATTGGGGCACATGTTTCAGTTACTAAAGTGTGAGGAACACTAATTAAGGCTCACTGCCACTGATTGCACTTGATTGCATCAGTTTAGGAGCCTCCTAGACCAATCCCTACAATTTAGGAAGCCACTGGGAGTACCGAAACCAACCAAGGTTAGTTCACTTCAGTTGATGACTAGTCAAGCTAAGTTAGGAGTCAGTTACATTCAGTTCTAGTCCTCTACATTCAGTTAGTGCTAGGTTTACTTGACTGCACTCATGTGGGGTGCATTTCTCACCTACCATTGTCAGTTAACCTTAGTCAACACTGAATGTAACACTTGAGTTGTGCTTTAGAGCTCCGATGAACTCCAGTTATGGTTTAGACAAGGTCAGTTAACTATTGAGTCCTCTGATAGTGATTTAGACAAGGTCTTGGTTACGTACAGTCAAGTAGAGTCTAATCAATTCAAACTTCCTCATGTGGATTCTAATTGCTTGTGGCTCTTAAATCCATTGTACTTCATTGTAATTATTTATCTAATTACTCTTTGATTAATGAAAAGCATTCACAGCTGCAAGCCATTTTTGCATTGTTTCATTCTTCAATAACTAAGTAAATTGTGTGATCTATCATGTGAGTTGTGTGTTTTTCCATAGATCTATGTGCTCAATTTAATAAAGGACAGGCAGTGGCACCGCCTGTGTCAAGTGTTTTAGGCGCGGTTCTAGTGGGGTACCGCTTATCCCGCAAGGGATAAGAGCAGTGCCCACATTCATGGTTTTAGGGCTCGCTCAAATATCCCGAAAACCCTCCAAAAATTAAAAATGAAAGAGAAAGGTTTAAGCTATTACCTGGAACTGACGGTGCACAAATCCAACGGCAGATGCTCCTAGAATCGCCAATTGAAAATTTGACCAAGAAACTGCTCCAAAGGCTCTCCACTATGGGTAAATGGTAAAATGTTTTGTTTTTTACTATTTACATAACTTTTATAAGCATTCTAGGTTTTGGTATGTCATAGTTTTTGAAAATCTATCAGTCATGATCCTTTAATGTCATTTATTAGAGAGTTTAACCATTGTTTTTTAAGTCATTGCAAGTTAAAGAGTGGTAGCAGTAAAATTTTTGGGAGTTTGTTTTTGACTTGTTCACACTACCATAAAACAAAAAAAGTATTTGAGCATTTATTGTGACCCTTTGGTCATGCTCTCCAAACTTAGCATCAAAGGTCTGAGTCCTTTTCTGATTCTTTTCAAACTCGTAAAATCCCTCATCATGAAAAGAGACCTAGTGGAGTCTTCTTTAAACTCTTTTCGAGCTCCCTAAATATGAAAATATTGTAGAGTGATCTTGTCTTCTTCACGCTTATTAAAGCACTTGAGGATTCATTCATCTGATGGTAGGTTATCACTTTTTCGGTTCAGATGAACTATTTACGAAAAATGATGTCGTGGAGTCTTCTTCTGTGGTCGTTCAGACTCTCTAAACATGAACGATACCGAGTTAACTTTCATTGGACTCGTTAAATCAAACATTGAGAGACCCTCTTTTGGGAATGAACCCCTCCTCTCTCAGGTTCGTAAAACATATGAGTTTGGACTTGTCTTCGGACAAGCTACAACGAGTGTTTGTTACCCTCTTTGAACTCGTAAAAATGAAAAAGAGGCACTCATCAACCATGATGGGGAAATTAAGGGAAGGGAATCTTTTTGCAAATAAATGGCAATTTGTCGTTACCTTTGAACATGGAACTTGTCTGCATATCATTTCAGTCAATTGGGTATTCAGCTGATTTCCATGATGATCCACTTTCATGAGTCATGTCACTCCTTTGAGTCTTTCAAAATAATGCATTGTCCATGGTCACACTGTGTGTTTGTCTACTCTAGTCACGCTACCAAGTCTTTTGTCATGTTGCTCGATGTTCAAAAGGAAGTTGAAAAGGTTTACCTCTGTAGTCAAAATAGCCTCTGTGTCACTACTTTTGACTCAGTCTTATGGTTACCTCATTCAAATCATTCTAGAACTTTGTTTCAAGTTTCATGTCATTGATGTGGGATTCATCATGGACCTCCTTTGATGAGACTATTCTTATCAACATCAACTCATCATCTGGGAAATAGTCTTAGAAACAAATTTAGTACCCTGAGACCTGTATGCCTCAATGACAGATTCTCTCGCTCTCGACATAGGTTCACATCGTTAACCTTTGATCAATAGAATCGACTGGGTGTTCGACATTAGGACATCTATTCACACTTAGTATATCGTACTAGGATACCTTGGGAATCATTGACATCAATGGTGATCTCCCTCGCACTTGTTAACGGTTCACATCATTGACCGGTAATCAAGTGGTTTCTACCATGTTCGACTTTAGAACATTGTAATCACATGGCTAGAATTGTACTTTGTGGAAAATGAGATGAAGACCCTGAGTACTTATTTAGCACTCATTGATTTCCCCAGGTTGCGATGGATTTTTGTATGTCTAACATGGATCCACATTTTTATGGTCGTGGCTATGCTCAAATTTGCATCTGTATGACATAGATCTATGTTGTATGTCTGGTAGCTATGTCCAAGTTTGAGTCCTCTATCACATGGATCTATGCTATACTCTAGTAGCGATGGTTGTTTATTCCTCTCATGGATCTTCCTTGTATTGGTCTGCAACCATGAGTTGGCTACATTTGTATATGAATCAAAAGTATTGATGTATTGCAGATGCCTACTCAACGACATTCTTTGATCAAGTTGACTCTTACCTCAAAGAGACGACTTGTTCTCTCAAAGCTCTCGCTTATCATATCCCTCTAAGCCTCATGCTTTGGGGAGAATTATGTTATACCCAATCCTTAACACCCTATGTTTTCCCTAAATCCCAACCAACATGTGATGAGATTCTTAACACCCCATGTTTTCCCTAAATCCCAAACTTGGAGTGGAAACTTGCTCTCGATGTTAATTCTACATGAAGAAACCTATCACCGTGCTTTCCCTTTAGCTAATGAGTGGTACCTTTTTTAGAACCGCCTAAGTTCTGTTATAGAAAAGTGGTGCCACTGCGTATATGCTATGTTCTTGGAGCGGTTCTCACCTAAACCTCTTTGTCATAACGGAACAAAAGCGGTACCCATGGTAAAAAATGAAAAAAAAGAGGTTTCTCGAGGCTTCTAGAACATGAGCCTCATGTCCTCCCTTATCCCTATCAATATGGGTTAGTTGGAGTCGATATCCCTCTTGGTAGGATCTTAGAACCACCTCACCCACAATTCTCTCAACTATCCCTATCCATTGAGACTTATAAATACAAGCTCATATCCATAGTTGAGAGGGAGAACTGAATGGTAATGTTATGCTGTTGAATTGACTATCTAGTCCAATCCATTGGAGAGTATAAGAGATCAAGTTGGATCTATCGGGGATGAGGTTTTTTTCTTGTGGAGGAGTTTTTCAACACTAAGGAAATGGTTGTAAGCTTCTTCATTCATTTCTTAATGCAAAGCTGATTTCTGTCCCACATATCTGTTGTATTGATCTTGCATGCATATGTTACTGGATTCCTTAGTCACTAGTATGGATGTGTGAATAATGTTCTGGTAGCTTTGATGTTCTTGTTTGTTTGACATGTTTGCAGGTACACAGGTTCATCATCAAAGTATCATTCCAAGTGTTTACAACATTCAGGGAAGGTCTTCATCCTTTGTCGTTCACTCATTTGTTCTGGATATGAACCATTCAGACTTGAGGAACAACTTATGTCCACAGAAAGTGCAATATTCTTGACAACAAATCTGGTGACTCCACTGGGGAACAAAGAAAATTTCAGTTAAACTGATATTCCTTAGTCCTTGAACACTTGTCTGAATCCAGGCTCCAGTCTATAACTCTCTTCCGTTAGATTTTCCATCTGACTTAGTGAAATTTGGTTTGAAACTTTTAGATCTAAACTATTTCAACTTTTTATGCTGAGTTTTACTGTCAATTCATCAGTCTTTACCTTGATTTGGGAAATTTTTTACTTAAAATCTCCTTCTCTTTGTGTTTTGGATATGATCAGGGAACCACACATGTGTTGTAGGCAATAAGCGGTGCCACTATTTGAACCCCGTTAGCTGGAAGCGATGCCAGCGCTTGAGTGCAGTGATCCAAAAGTGGTGCTTGTCTAGAACCGCTCTGTCCAAGACCCCTCTAGTACGGTGCCAGGTAGGCCTTGTTCTAGAACTATATTTTTGTGATTTTTTGCAAAAAGTAGAGTTTGCTTGCTTTCATCCCTGCACTATCAGGCTTTCTTGTTTGAATATGAATGCTCATGGTTGAAATTTGTGTGGTAAAACTTGTTTAATTGAAATAATTCAAAAGCTAGTTTAGGATTGTTGATTATTAGTTTTCTTTCATGCTTGTTGGTTGTGATTCTGAAAGGAATTGTTGAAAGCTTAAGTTTCAGTTAGATCTCTTTTTGTTTCATTTGTAAATACTGAAAGAAAAACCATTTTCTTAGCATCTTAATTTCATTTTTTCCATAGAGAACTTCTTTCTGCTTTTAAAAAGATTTTTTTTTTATTGAGATTAGGTCATTATTTTTTAGAGAATAGGGCACTGCATCTCTGATTAGCCTCACAAGCTTTCAAGTTCTCTTTGTTCTTTTGTCTCTCTTGCATTAGTACTATCTCATCAAAAGAAAAAATAGTGTAGTTTTAACTTAGATCTATCTATGTTTAAAAGAAAAATTGAAAAAATAGATTGCATATGCATGTAGAGTGCTTGTTGTTTTTATTTTAGGAAAAGAGACTCTTACCCATCTGATTGCTTTCAAAAAGAAAAATGAATTTGGAATGTGTTGCTTGTCTTTGGGTTTAATTTGTTCAAAGTAGTTGTTTGGGAATTTTGGGTTTTCAAAACGAAAAAGAAAATACTCTCTCGCCCTCCCGTAAGTAGGCATACCTCGAACGGTAAAGTGAAATATTCGCATCTACATATTTGCATGGTTTTACTTTTTCTGTCAAAATTCCATGCATTCACCTAACCGTCAACTTTAAAATTAATGGTAGTTATAGGCTTAAAATTTACATAGAAATTTGAGTGATAGGATAGAGACGTGTTCGGGCGTCATTGAGCGTAGGAGCTTTCGTTACTCATTTTCACTACATCTCGGGACTCGCGTGGTTCTTCCACGTACCGTTGGTATATCGAACGGCCTTTCACATACCCTTGAGGTATATAGAAAGGTACTTCACGTACTTGATTGTATATAGGAAGGCCCCTTGTGAACGGTTGTGCATTAGACAACACTACTACTGATTTGAGCTCCCACGTACCTTACGTATATCGAGAGGCCCCACTAGGATACCTTATCTATCTGAGAAAATCCCTTTGGCCTTCTTGCTTGGAGCCATACATCTAAAACAACATTTGGGGAGATTACTACGCATGTAACCTTGTGGTATATCATGAGTGGCACCTTCTTGACAATCCTGGTGAGAGACCGGACTATCTAAACTCCTCCTATCATTTAAGTTTGCTTGTTTGGCCTTTAGCTTGAGTAGGGGAATTTTCTGTTGTATTTTTTCTAGTTTTGAGACCCTACGTTAGATAGGAAATGTACAAACTGGCTGAATTAAGACATTCCAGAAGAGTACAGGGCTTGCCACCTGATTTTATTCCTATTTCAGGAGAATATCCTATGGAAGCTATCAACCAAGGAGCTGCTACCAACTCCCAAGAGGGAGAAAATGTGGTTGCAGAAAGCAGAGATACATATCCTTGGCATAGTCCTCCCTTGGTTGAAAAACCTTCTAGGGGTAATATTTTGTTCCATTCTCCCATAGAAGGCCATTTTGATGATACCATCCATCCATATTATGGTCCCAATGCTCTGTTTTGGGATACCTCTATGGGATAGGACATTGCTTTGTTTGGCACCTGTCCAACCTCTTCTGAAGATATTTCACCAAATGAAGAAGAAAGTAGAAAATACTAGGCAGCTATTCTCCATGCAAGAGAGCTTGAGAAGAAAATAGATAACATATTGGGTACACCACCACCTTGGTCAACCTTTTTTCCTATGGGATATCGCTCACTTGCTGATTCTATGAAACCCATTGAACCTATTCTAGATCGCGCTGTGACTCCACATAATCTAAGTCAAACTACCAACCCCACCACCTCCCATATTATGTCTATTCCAAATCCTCTCATGTCTTCCACACCTAGGGAACAACATTCAATTCATGTTTCATCAATACCTTCTAGTGTCGGGGGGAAACCCCCAGCATGACCTACGTTACCTGTCACTGGAATTGTAGCTAGTCATGGACAGACCTCTAGTATAGAGCAATATATAGTATATGTCCCTATTACCCATACGAATGTGGTTAACCCCCCGTCTAGTTCAGTCCATCCCTTGGGGGCACAAAATGTAACCAATCAAACCTCTTGGGGGTATGGTTACACAACAAATCAAGTACCTATAGGAAATATCAATTACCAACACACCCCTATAGGAATGCCTTATGTTGGAATTCCATATCCTATTAATACTTTCACTCCATGGGGGAAACCTAACTTGTCCTACATGCTAGCTATGGGAGCGATACCTATACATACTATGGGGGTGTCGGAGGAACACCTTATGGAGGTCCTCCCACTGGGGGGGATAATAGTCTTAGACGACCTGGTGGATTTCCTCCTTATGGTCTTAACGGTCCTGGTGGTCCTGGGGGGCCTGGTGGCTTCCCTCCTAATGGTACCGGAGGGTCTAGTGGCCATCCTCCTAGTGATTCTAGACGCTCTAGAGGTTTACCTCCCAGAGGTCCTGGAGGGTCAGGTGGTCCTCCTCCAGGTGTCCCAGGTTGTCCTAGTGGTCCCAGAGGTCCTGGTGCTCCTGGAGGCCCTGGAGGTCCTCCTCCTGGAGGCTCTGGTGGTTCTAATGGTCCCGATCCTAGAAATCAACCCCCTGTGGGTGGATCTTTTGGCGGTTATTCATCACAACAACCTATCTATCAGTCTACTTATGGTCCTACTAGTACTTATATGCTCTATCAATACAACCAGTACGTACAACCTACTAGCCAGTTACATTTCCTAGCAACTTTGGACTTGCCTGATTTGTCCAAGTTGATTAATGATCCCATTCAACATAACCCCTCGTGGCCTCCCATTCCGGTAAAGTTACCATCGAATATCCCAAAATTCAATGGGAAGCAGGGAGATGATCCAAAAAACCATGTCATGACATTCCATATGTGGTATTCTTCAAACTCCCTAATGGATGATTCAATTCGTTTAAGACTCTTCCAGTGAACTTTGACTGGTACCACCGCGAAATGGTACATTCAGCTTCCGCAACATTCGTTTGTGGATTTTGGTTCTTTGGAAACTATCTTTCTTACACACTTTTAGCTTCCTATCTGTTATGAAATGGGTACAAATCTCTTAACGTCTATGCATCAGAAAACCTCCACCCACATATTAGATCATATCCATGAGTGGAGAAGGCGGAGAAGACTTATTAAGGATCCTATTCCGGATCAATTGTTAGCTTATTGTTTTACTAAATCTGTGTTGCCTCCAATAGGTCAAGATGTGGATATGGGTGGTGCCATTACCAAAGAGCAAGCCATTAGTCGAGCCCATTATCTGGACTTGGTATATTCCTAGTCTGGAACGTTGTATGACTTGATCCCTCAAGCTCCTCCCCCAAGCACCGATCCTGCTAATCCACTAGCAAAAACCCCTATTGATGGGATTGTTGGTTCAATCTAGTCCTCGCTAACAACTAAATATGCTAAGAAACCCCAAAATTCCACCCCTACTCCTTCAAATCCCAAGGTTTCCACCAAGGTAAATTCCATTCAAAGTACACAAACGCCCGATAGCAATAAAAAGAAAGGTAAAGCCAAAAACAAAAAACCTGGAAACCAGCAGGAGAATCCAAAACCAACCATCAACAAGAATGATAAAAGGAAAATAAAAGAGAAATGTCCATGTCTGCTATGCGAAGGTGACCACTTCATGAAAGAGTGTCCTTGTTGTGATGAAATCAATCAATTTCTAAAAACTAATCCCATGCCAGCAGTTCTCACGGATCCCTTTCCCTCTCAACAAAAACTGATAGAGCACATGTCTAATAAGGGAAATTCTAGTTCTTTAGAGGAAATTCACATGATGTCCTCAGACACTATTAGTTTGCAAACTCGAAGTCAGAATTATGAAAAACTTGGAGACAAGAAAGAAGACAATTATTCTTCAGGAAAATCTCCCTCTACTGGTTCTCCCAAGTCCTCGTCTACTGGTCCCCTAACCGTCGAGAAACCTAATCTCGACATGGTTTTGCATCCACCCAAGAGTACTCTTAGGAAGGCTATTTTTAATCCTAATGCATGAGCTTCCCAGTTTTATAATGTAGTTGAAGATCTTGATCAGGCACCATGTGAAATGTCTACCTTGGAAGTACTTCAAAGTTGTCCTACACAATGTAAAAACTTGTTAACCGGGTTAGGAGCTTTAGACCCGGATAACACTAATTTATATCATTTTAATGTCGAGAACTATAAGTCTATACTACCTCACAAACTCACTTTCCAAATCATAACGAAAGTAGTTGTAAAGAAGGTCTTTATAACTGTCTTAGATGAAGGAGCTTCAACTTCGGTTTGTCCCTGTCTTGTTGGAAAGCTATTGGCTCTCCTAAGCTTGTAACATCACCAATGACTCCGAAAGCCTTTGATGGATGAGGTTTCCAGCCCCATGGTCTCATACTATCCCTTTCAGTCAAGCTTTGGGGAAAAACCATTTCCATTCAAGTGGAAGTAGTAGATGCCTCATTAGACTACAACCTCCTATTAGGAATAAATTGGTTTTACGCCATGACTGTTGTCGCTTCGATGGTATTTCGAACCATCCAATTTTCGCATCTTGGGAGAATTGTAACGATTGACCAGCTCAATTTCTGTACGCCGGATGTTACCATCGCTACAGCTAATACCATCCCTATGTTAGGACAATCTCCTCCTCCTTACCAATCGATTGGGGTAGGCATGCTAAAGGATTCTTCCCTTATGGGGATTTTTTCGTCAAACCCTCCTAACATAGACACGACGACAGTAAATATGATTTCTTCGTTTAATTATGATCCAAAGGGAAAAAAAATTGTTGAGTCCACCTCGTTAAGTCTGCATGAAGCAATGTACAAGGTTATCCAAACCCTCTTCGATGACCACACTAATGACCTTCATCTGGTGGCTTTGGACCCTTACCACCTTCCCTACTGGTTAGAACCCTCTCTTCCTACTCTGGATTATCTCTCCCATACTTTTCCTTTTGATGAGTCCATTATGGATATCATGAGTACGAGTGAGCCTATATGGGAGGATCATCATCATAGATCCTCGTTTATCCACAATACCAATTCGGTAGACAATGATTTTGCATCCCTTTTTACTACTGATATTGTCAAAACACCTCAAACTCCTATATTGTTGCAGAAAATAGATTCTGAAGGAAACCTATGCAACATTACTCAAACAAATCCAATTGACATATCAGCCAAGCATGGCACCCTTGAGCATGTTCATGTTGGGCAAAACTGCTCAGTAGAAGAATCTGAAGCATACATAGCACTTTTCAAATAATTGCAAGATGTATTTTCCTGGTCCTAGGAAGAAATGTTGAGGATAGACCCATCCATTGTGGTTCACGAAATAAAAACCTATCCCACTGCAAAAGACGTTAGGAAAAAAATGAGACAAGTCCATCCACAGAAAGCCGCAGCTATCAAAGCTGAAATAGAAAAACTTCTAAAAGTAGGGTTTATTTATCCCTTACCCCTGACGAAATGGGTATCGAACGTCACCCCTGCTAATAAAAAGTAGGGCACCATTAGAGTCTGCATCAATTTCAGAGATTTGAACAAAGCTTGTCCCAAAGACAACTTTCCCACTCCACATATCGACCAGATTATCGACAACTGTGCCAGAAGTGTCATATTTTCATTTATGGATGGCTTTTCGATTTATAATCAGATTGATATTTTTCCCACTGATCAGCACAAGACAACATTTATTTTCCCTTGGGGAACCTTTGCATACAAGAAGTTACCATTCGGCCTGAAAAACGCTACATCTCCCAATATATCATTATTGAAATCTATGCAAATCTCCTTTACTCATGAATATGCCTTCCTACGAATATAATGACTTATGACCCATATTTTCCAACATCCACCACAGTTGTTCCTTTTCAATTTCACCATTGCAAAATTCTAAAAATGTGTTATAAGTTTGGATTAAATGTGGCCATTTGGAGGCACGTAGTGGTGTGGAGACTCCTCTTCAGACTAGAACTGTGAACTAAAGGAGTTGCACCTCTGTTTGTTTCTTTTGAAGTGCATATTAGTTCCATATTCTATTGTTGGTGCAACATACGTGAAATTCCCTTGAAAATGATACAAGGTATCCCTTTTAATCCATATGATATCCCAAGATGTTATTGCATTTGAGAGAAAGCATGCTTCGATTCTCCCTACGATTATGTCATTGTTTGAATTCCTTCCCTATAAAATGTGATTGTAAGGAGATCAAAATCATAGTGGGTGGTAAGTCTTTAGAAAATATATTATAAAGTGATTTCTTTGAGTCTTTTATGTTGTTGCAATTACCTGGTTTGTGTATTCTTTCTACTGTGGCATGCCAGGCAAGGTTCATCCTAAATATAATAATTTAACTCTTTGTCCATGAGACTATTCAATACTTGGAATGTTTCTTCTACTAGTGCGTTAATGCAATACTATGTTCCCTGTTGTTTCTTTGAAGGAGTCATAGTGAAAGAACATTGGTATATATTATCCATGAAATTGGTGCTTCTCCATTCAAAATGATATTGATATTTCATTCACACAAAAGAACACATTGGCACATATTCTCCACCAAGACTTGGTGACCTTTTTCAACCTCACCATCCACGATGAGAGACAATGCTAATAGTAAATCATTGGAATTTTTTTTTGAATATTGAATACAAATACCAATTGTGGTAGGGTATATATTCAAATTCATGGCCATCACACCTTGATGGAGAAAGTGGATGTTACAATCAACGAGAACCCTAATTCGGATCTAATTGTCATGAACTGATTATGTGAGAGAATGTTGAAATTATTATAGATTATTGTCAATGGTTTCCATATTTGAACCTTTGGAAACATTAAAATCATATGAGAACATTGAAGTGAGATGAAGCCCTCCAAAGCAACATCAAGGTTTGCGATTTTTCTTGGTCAAAATTTCAAAATATTATAAAGCAAGAGTACCAACTTGAAGAACACAATGAATATGTTGAGACTCCACTAAGAAGCATGATCTTATTGCATGCGGAGCTCCCATTTTTTTTTTAAATTATTTCTACATGGAGCTATGATCCAATGGATAAAGTTGTTGTTGTGACTTAACAATTTTGTTTTTGTACACTACTTGATGGTGCACTGAAATCGTAACTATGCATTCATGTTGTTGAGCCATATTTTGAGCCATACACTTCCTACAAATTAAAAATATCTAATATGTTTTAAATCCCCTACTCGGATAGCAAGGCCATAGTGATTCAATGACACCAATGCATTATTTCCCCAAAAGTGCTTTCCCTCTTGGTACTAAAGATCATGATAATTCAATGCATAGTCCTCTATTGGATATTGAGTTAACTATAGAGTTGGTTAGTGGTCATGGATGCTTGGAGACTTCATTACCTCAATTCGTGTGGGCATCGAATATGGTTATGTTCTCAAACAAGGGATTTTCAAACACAATAGAAGAGATTGTAGGTTGTTGTCTAGTGGATTGCAAGGATTCTTGAAGAGATTGAGTTCATGTTAGACATAATTTTTTGTAGATTATTGCAAAAATTTTGATGGACAAGAAAACAAATTGTTTTGCATAAGTATTTAGTGGACAAATATGAAAATACATTAGTGGATAGTTTTTTATGTGGAGGTGACACCACATTGAACCAACAATCATTGAAAACTCAAAGGTATAACATTCATTTTTTAAAAGACCAATTCAATTTCAGGTTGAAACTTGCTAACTGTTAGTAACTTCTAATGCATATTTGGTACTTGCTTTTTTTTTTCTTCTGAAAGTGTCAATAAATATGATTTGAATTCAAATGTAACTGGGTGCATTCTCAGTTGAACCCAACACCCCTCAGTCTCTTGATTTTATTTGTTGTGTTTGAGTCATGTTGTTAAAGGGACGAGTTGAAAGAATCCCTTATCCATTTGATTGAGTACTTTTAATCACATGGAGAGATTAAATAGTTTCATAGAGTTACTTAACACTCTATTGCTTTCCATTGTAGACAACATTGTCATAGTCAACAATACCACTCTCACTTGCATCCAAGATTATGTACAAGATTCAAAAGACACTCTTGAGTTCCTACAACTTGAGCCACAATTCATATGAGAAGAAGGGCATTCTAAACCTATTCATGTTCTGAAGAATCCACTTCATGATTTTTTCAGAAACCCACAGAAAATGACGCCACTTTAGAAGCACATGAGAAAATCAGTGTCACCCAATAAGAAGTGGAAGAAAGTGAAGATGAATACATGCATACAAAGGATCTACTTCTTCCTTAAAAACCCAATATAAGACCATGGGAAGATATTGGCCACAACAAACATAGAACTAGTTTTGGATATGACAAGGAAGTGATAATTCACATTCCTAATTTCTCCAAGCAAATCGAGTTTTAGAGTGTTGGATTTCTCAATGAGGTTTAATCATCATACACATCATTTCAGAGTTAGACATGCCAACATTGTGATCGAGTTGGACACATGAAAGATCAATTTTTTGATCTTCATCCCTGCGGGCATTATGGTAATCATGCACATTATTTAGACATATGCTTCATTACGAGAGAAGAGAGAATATTTACTTTGGGTGGATCACTTCTTAGCGATGGTCATCAACAACTAGGAATATTTATAACTCATACCGAAGAGTTCTTTCATGAGTACTGAAACACCTCATTTTTAAATTCCACACACATAATCAAAATCACGATAAAAAACCATGTATAAATGAATAAGTCTTCTTGTGTTGTAGTTTGGCATTGGTTAGTCATCCAATCAACCTTTAAATTCATTTATATTATTGCAACATATCAATCCATTTGATTTGAATAGACCGATTCAAGTGTTAAATTCTAGGTTGAATTGAGCTAGCCATACTCATTGTGGATATTTGATAAGAAATGTGAATGGATTTCATAAGAAGCAACATCATTTTTCTTGTTATACCACAACTTGATATATTAACCTCTCCATCAATGGTACCATGAAATGTTGTTAGTTTCATCAAGCTAACTTTGGTAGGATAGGTAGTTCTATGAAGCTGAGAAGTATCCATGCTAGATGTTATTGGTGGAGATGGAGGAGGAGGTTACATAAGAAAAATAACTTTCTCTAGAGATGTGGAGGGTTGGTTGGTCCACATCTATTTCATTTTAGGCATGTGTCTCATTTTCAATACTATCATTTAGGATTTATACATTTAAACATAAATTAGGCCAAACTTGTATTAAGTGCATGCCATTCTTTCTGTGTTTTAGTTGAGGACATTTAGATATTTATGGCTTTCTTTCTTGAATTAATTTCAAAGAAAATTGAAAAAGTTGGATATATTTATTGGCTTTTGAGAAGAACCACCTTGAATAATTTAAACCTTTTGTTTAAGATAACGCCTTCTGATGAATATTGTTGAAGTATGCAGGAAGATGGAGCATGGGCTGGTCATTTAAAACTTCAAGAAACATCATTGGTTACCCAAACACACATTCACATTCACCAGGCATTTTCATTATTTGCTTGCATCTAGTTTTTGCAAATTTGATCTCGGTGCTATGTGAACCCAATGTTTGCCATAGTGGTTTCTTATTGAAGATAATTGTTTAGTTTACAATTGAAGATGCTAAAAAATTATGAGTTGTTAATTGGTGTGATGTAATCCATTACTTGTGGTGTTTCTTTTCAAGAAAGCATGGAGTGCAATAGTCTCTATTAACATGATATTGTTTTTTATATCCTTCAACATATGTCAAATAAATGGAACATATGAAAATTTAGTAGAGTAGGTATGTGCACCCTCCATTTGTGAGTGTACTTGATTCTCCTTGTTATGTCAAAAAATTTCTTGCTTTCTTACAACATAGAAAATAATGTTTGATTCCCAAGATTCCTTTATCCATTGAATGTTTGTAGTCCTGGAATTTTGTTAACTTCTTTTACATATTGGGTAGGTACGAAGACTCTAATGGGTGGTGTATATAAATGGGAACCCGACAAGTTGAAATTACTACCAAGAATTTCTTCTTTATAGTCTTCTAGGGTATACATTGAATGGATCCAACAAATGGGCACCTGACAAGAAGAAAATAACTATCATGTATTTCGCTTCTTAGTATCTCAAAGTATACTTACAAGGTTTTCATTGTTTTATTATTGGTGGAGGTAAGGATGCCTCTGGATCTCGTGTTGCAGGTACTAATGCTAATGGCTCTAGTAGTGGACCAACTAACTGATAAAAATTATTGATCAAATCTATATATTTGATTTTGTTATGGTTTGCATCTATATTGTACTTGGGATGTATATTTATTTTGAAATTTATTATTCATATATGCATTCTCATATGATGTTGTTATGATTCATGTATATTTATATGCATTTTCATGTCATGTAGGTCTTGTTTGATTTTAAAAATGTATTGTGTATTAGTTATATAAATTAGAGATGCAATTTAATTCTTTCTAAAATAATCTAATGTCATTTTTCTGCAATAGTCATTCTCATAAAAAAAGATGTAACACCAAAATTCTTGAAACAATAATAGTGAAGGCATGCAAATTTAAACAATGTTTCAAAAAAAATCATTCATGTTTGTATGGTTAGTGACATAAATATGTTTGTCTTTAATTACATAGATATCATCATGTATGTTATCCTTATTGGTAATTTACAAATTGTATGTGAAATTAACCATAATCGTAACTTATTATCTAAATGAACCAACTTTCTATGCATATATGTGAAATTAATCATAATTGGTTGTTTTAAATCTTAGTGTTTTATCCTCCATTGAATATTATCAATATAAGTTTAAAACACTTAGAATTTTATTTGATCAATGTAAATTACCAAAAAAAGAGGAGCAACTTATATATGTTGTCTTTAATTATATATAGATAATCATGTATGTTATCCTTATCAACAATTTACAACTTTCTATGTTTATATGTGAAATTAACCATAAGATTAACTTATTAAGAGAAATATTACTCACTCTAAACCTTATTTGAGTTAAATAACATATAATTAAAACTATATTATGGGGTTAAGGGGTTATGAATCTAGCCATATTTTGTTCTTGTTAGATGAGGATGTATAACTAGGTCTTCCTCTATCACTCTAGAATTTATAGCAATTACACCTTGAAAATGAGGAAACAATGCCTCTAAATCCCCCACACACACTTTATAACAAACAATAAGTCTAAGAAATTATTAAAAAATGAAAAATATATAATTTATAAATAATATCATAAATGTGGACCACATCTTAAATAACATATAAATAAATTAATAACATAAATGTCAATTATATCAAAGTTCCACTCATCTCTAACATCACACTAAGTATATAATTATCTTTAAGGTATTACCTCTTACATTAATTTAAAGCTACTATTTAAAGTATCTTCATTGATCCATCGTTTATAAGGAGTTAAGGATGACTATACATCTACAACTATAAGCTAGTAATAAAAAAGGGAAAAAATAAAATAGAAAAAGTTAGATATGTTGTTCATGTCATTAGAGATTGATTTTGGAGGAAACTTTTGATTATAATTCAAAGAAGAAATCTCATTTACAAATTGAATCCCATACTCACCTTTCAAATAACATCGAAACTAGTTTTTTTAATGGGCTATAGGCGAAACACAAAAGCGAGTGAATTACAAATAGAAAAAAAGCAAATGGTTTTCATAAAGATATATAGTATTAGATAAAATACCTTGCAAATAAAATATATAAATGTAGTGTATATAGGTTAGGGGTAGTAACATGTTATGTAATAAAAGTAATGTTACGTAATTAAACGTAGAGTGAACTACCTAAACATTATTTTAATAGATAAGTTATCAAAACCATGAGGGATCTAGATCCATGAGGGATTTACAAAATAACATGTAAATGTAAAAGAATGTAAGTATAAGCAATATAAGTAGTAGTATAAGCACCACCATATGTAATAGTGTTAATATCATAATAGGAGTAACAAATGTATAAGCAATAGGAGAATGAGTTATAGATGGAGCAAGATAAATAATAAAAAGATGAGGGTGTATAGATACTTGTTTGAATCTAGATTCTATGTGATTGTAGTAGCTATTGGGTTAGTCAAGTCCTTGGCAAATGCTATAATGCTCATAATAACTACAGAACTAGGCTATAAAGAGTGGTTTATAAGAACTCTTATGTGTTAAGGTTAAGAATATAAAACCTTGTAGCATTATTTTATAAATAAACATGGTGTGAAGGGGATGATCTTCTTACATTGGTTAGTGATTTCACTGTATAAACGACTTAGTATGTCATTTATTGAAGGGTAGAGTAACAAAAACATGGCCAATAGAAGCATGAGTTGTAGATGGACCAAGTTGCAACATGAAACATATGATATTTAACTAAAATCGAAAGCATTATTTTAATGAACTATAAATTTATAAAAACTGAACCACAAAAGCAACTTAACTATCTAAGTAGTAACACTTAGAGGACATACATATTTAACTACCAAATAGGCCTAGTCTAATGTCCCCCAAAAAAAATTTGTTTTTACTAGGCTAGTCAAAACTACCTATGCTTGACATTATTTGAAACTTGTGCGGAATCTATCATACTTTGTTTACTGCACTGAAATGTCGTAAGTTGTTCTTACGTGCTCCTTTCATATTTCTTCATACAGTTATTTAATGTATACTTATGTTGTAGTGATGTTGCTTACTATCTTGATCTATGGTTACAAATTTACATGCATGTGAGTTAATTCAGTTACATACTCATTGATTATAATGTTTTATTTATTTGTTGTTTAAACAATTCTAACTTAACTGTATTATTGTAAAAAGGGGTGGAGTGGCGGGACTAGTTTCCCTTGTAACCACCTGAGAGGTAACTTTTTTCTACTTGTCGCATCAGGCTTACTTACTTCTTACAAACTAATACATTTCTTTCCAATCTGTGTGCAAGTGCACTTGGCGACGAAACTGCTTGTAAAAGCTGAACAAGTCGTGATGTCTGTTTTGTCAATAGCACTCGGTTTTACAGATTTATCCTAGAAAAAATTTGAAGTTTTTTGGAGGTGTTGGAATATAATAAACCCACTCATAAAATAATTAATCATTATTTGATTAATTTCTTACCCACTAGCTTAGATAGTTGTCATCCACTTGCACCTTAGAGTCAACACTTGCCATCTATATCCTAGGAATGATTTATTTCTAATTCTGGGTTGGTCTTAACCACTTTATGGCCATCCAGAATTGGTAATTGCGCTTTACAGCAGATTCTGTTTTTTCTGCTTTATCCTACTTTTCTATGGATAAGGTAAAGCTAGTCAACTAGTAAACTGGCAGCTTTTGTTGCCAACCCATCATCCATTATTTTCTCTCTATATTCTAGGATTATCAAGTCTATCCTTCACTCATCATCACTCACACATGCTATTGCCAATTCGTGAGGTGCTTGGTAGATTGGGAAAGTGCTTTAGTCAACTATGGGGTTTATCATAATTAGTAAGCCTTCTTTATGAGCTAGCTTGAGTTGTCTTCATGCAACTCCTTTTTCATTTATAAGGATGTATTACCTATGTAATAATATCTATTATCATTTATTGATCATTCATTAATGTGTGTTCATTAACTCTTCTTCTTCTCTCCTTATGCTAATTCTCTACAATTCTCTGTGAGGTTAATTGTGTGCCTAGATCCTTAGCCTGTTTATGAAATTCCTTATGCCATCAAGGATTTAAAATTTCTACATGGTCTCAGAGCTAAGGTTCTCAAAGTTCAAGTTCTACATGGAATCAAAGCTGAGGATATCAAATCTCTACATGATATCAGATCTTTGAGAGTTCATTAATTAATCCTCCTTTTCTTATTTGTAGGTTTATTTTGCAGGTTCAACTTTGAATGGATTCAAGAGTATCAGTTCCTCTTCTTTGTCCATTCACAAGCTATTCGGAGTGGAAACTGAAGTTGATTTCATATCTAAAGAGACAAGGTCTCTATGAGATATCTATTGGAGCTGGTGAAGAGTCTTATGAAGAGCCAAGTGACTGGTTGAATGATTGTGATAGAGCAATTGGAGCTATTTGTCTAGCTATCTCTCCATGCATGCACTACCTTATTGATTCTGTTGATTACCCAAAGGATCTTTGGACAACATTGGATAGATTTTTGGGAAAGGACAATGAGGATCCTTCTAGCTATGTGGAGAGTGCCTCTAGATCCTCAATGATTTCTCTCTCTCAAGATGTCTCGGCCTCTATAGTCTTTGATGAAGTTGATCATGAAGAAGAAGTTTCTCAATAGTTCTAATTAGTTAAGTATTATGAAAAATAATTAATGGTGGAAATGAGTTGTTAAGGAAGGAGGGTGCATTAGGAAACTTGCCTTGGATGGAAAAATTGAAACAATGCA